>JBAGKO010000010.1:30033458-30065264 GCA_037177275.1 Acacia concinna
TATTATAAAATTTTAATGTTAAAATAATTTATATCTCATCACAACCCTTACATGTAATTTATTATAAAAGTCAATGCTCTTTTTGTCGTTTCACTGTAAAAAAAAATCATTCTGGTAACATTTATCCAAACAATCTTATTTTTTCAAAACAAGCTTTTTCAAAAAAATCCTTCTAAAAAGGCATTATGGAAAAAGCTATTCTACACCAAAAAAACTTTTCAAAAGCTACATCCAAACGGGCTCTTTATCTTTCAACTCAACCTCCGTTGGACTTTGAGATTCACTTTTATTTTTTCTTCCTATTAGCCTCTACTAAAAAGGTATGCTAAACAATTCCTCATTTGTTTTTCTTCTTTTTTCCCTATTATTTTATTCTCTTATACGAGCTGTTTTCGTATTTTTCTTGTTGTTGCTTACTAATTGTTCTCTTACACAATATGTTATCATGTTTATTTTCCTGTTACTTATGGATTGTTGATCTCTTGTTCCACATAATATTTTTTAATTGATTTTTAATATTTTTTCAAGTTTTGTGGTTAAATAATGTTGAAATTCAACTCTCTACTTGACTTTCAATAATCAGCAACTATTATTGATTAGCTTCTTGTTTGTATCATATTTGATATTTGAGTTATATTTTATTAAGGTTTAATTTATTTGCATATTCATTTTTCCTCTATAAATACAATTCTCAATTTTATGCTTAAAATGTTGTGGACAAAAATAAAATAGGGTTCTGAAGGAAAAATTTTAAAATTATTTTTTCCCAACAAATGACTTTAGTTGGACGCACCACCTGAAGTGGACCACTCACTAAAGTCATTTTTGTAAAAAAAAATATTGGAATTCCTCTGGCTCTTACCAAAGCGCCATAGGAACCTGATGTGACGTTAAGATATGTGGCTCTTTTTAAGAGCTAAATATCAATAAAAAAAGAGATAATTTCAATTGAGGATCAAAGACCCAAATTAATTTCAATCAAAGCATAAAACATTCTAAAATTTCACTGTAGGACTAATAGCCAAAATGAAAATAAGTTTTTTATGTAAAAAGATAATAATTCCCTTTATCTATGAACAAGTGAAATTCTCATATGAATAAGTGTGCAACTCTTCGTAGACAAGTGAAATACTCCTATGAACAAGTGTGCAATTATGACAATTAGAAATTAATGTGTTGTTCATAGGAGGATCATGCTTATTCATAAGAGTTATGTACTTGTTCATTGAATGATTTCACTTGTTCATAAGATACAGGTTATTATTATCTTTTTACTTGAAAAACTTATTTTCATGTTGGCCCGTGTGTTTTGACTAAAATTAATTTGGGCCATTGGTCTTCTATTGAAATTCTCACTAAAAAAAATGCCATAGGAATTTTTTTCTTATAGTGGTCATGAAAGGGAAGAATATTTATCCGGAGAGCTAAATAAATGAACTGCAAAACAAAATAATGATGATCGATCGCTACAAAATATAATGATGCATGCTTCAATTTATATTGAACAATATGATAATATATAATACAACATGGATAACGGAATAAAGAGCATAAACTTCAAACCCCTAATCAAAGCAACAAGAGCTACGTAATAGTATATTAACAAAATAATAGGGATAAAGTTCTCACTTTTAATTTACTGACAAAATACAAAAAACCAGGCGAGAGCAGCAAAAAGGATCATCTTCCAATAATAAAGAAAAAATTTCAAAATTTTGGCAAGAAAACAAAACTCATAATAGAAATCAAAATTTTATTAATAAATTATCAGTTTTTCATAATAAACCACACCTCAACATGAGGTAGCAGAATTTAAAATTGTGAAAATAGGGTTCATACGTTATTTTTTGAAACTTTATATATGACAGTTGTTTCAAAATAACCGTCAAATATAATATGTATTACAATTGTTTCACGAAAACCCGGCCATATATTTACAAGTTATATATATACAGCTTTTGTTTATAAAGATGTCATATATGTCAAAGAGAAGTGTCGATGTAAATTCCGCCTTTTTATACGTGGCAGTTATTTAAAATCCACCATACATGATTCTCATATCTATGACGCTATTTTGTAAAACTATTATATATATTATAGCGGAGTGTCAGTGTAAATCCCACCTCTTCATATATAGTAATGATTCTAATAACAGCGATATATAGAATATATACACACACAATTATGTGGGGTATATTAATCCCTTTGCATAAAAAGACCAAGCACTACCTCTAATTCTTAAATATAAAGCGGATTTGACTAGTTTGAGGGTATTAAAGAGATTGCTTTAAATATTCATTTTATTTTAGAGATGTATTTTTTCGTTGTGATGTTCTGTTATTTTTGTTTGATACCGTTATAATAGTTTATAGAAACTGTTGTGCGTTTTTCTTTTGATTTTCAAAACTCAGTCTTTCCGTTTGCGTTTCGATTAAAAAAAAAGAAGAAGAAGGTCTTTCCATTTGCGTGCATTTGCAAATACGTGAAAGTAATTGACTAATCAGTGCATATATACCATCACAAAACCATTTTATTGGTTAAAGAGACTTGATTATGTGGAGCTAATAATTAAGCTTAAGAGAGTAATAAAATGAAGGCTTAAGCTCAGTTAAACACACCATGCCCGTCAGTTTTCACCCCGCCGTCAAGGTTTGATATGATTTTTTGATATGTAATTCAAAATTTAAATAATGAGTCGCCTACAATATCCCAAAAATTCATAAAGCCTTGTTCAAATTGTTATTATTGCCGAGGCAGGTTTCTATCCATCATAATTTCACACCATATACGTTTTTCCTTTTCTAAGCATAGCTTAATTACCCACATCAATCTTTCACCGTGGAATATTATGGGAAAAGCAAGCTCCTCAGTGCACGCAATTTTCTCATTTATTGATGTTAAAAAAACACTACCTCTAATTTTAATTATTATGTACAGTTGACTTTTTTTAAAACAATTAAAATAAATTACTTAATTATATAATATATTACGTTTTATTATATTATATATCATTTTATAAATTATTAAAAAAATAATATATTTTAATATTTTAAAGCATTATAATTAAATTTTTTAGAATTCTCTAACAAAATCAACTGATTCTTTCCGTTAGATCGGATTCCTCTGTAAATAAACAGTGTTGCCGCAATAATTCATGTATTCAAAGTTCAAATCGATCACATTGTTGTTTGAGCTTGGGAGAGTGGGGATAATAATTGATATTTCAGTCGGTGTTTCCATGCACATGCGTGTTTCCGTACGTTAAACTGACATGAGTACAAACCTTTTGTCTTTTTATATTATTATATCAGCAATTACAGATAGTGGAGATTGGGGATTGGAGATTGTGTGGTTGTATGTTGTGAGTTTATCGTTATCTCTACACAACAACAACAAAAAAAAGGGGGTTGCAAATTTATGGGAGGCTCCAGGAGGGACACACACAGATATATAAAAGCCACTTTAGAGAAAATATTTTAGATCAACTAACTTAACTAGTTTTATTAAACTAATTAAATTAGTTACATAGGCTATACATTAACGACAGGAAGGAGTTATTTCTTTTTTTTAACATTTGGGCTTCACTTGAAATGGGCGTTGGGTTTGTTGAAGACGTGATATGCCCAGCCCTTAGTATTAGCGGGCTTTAATATGTGGTCTTGGGTTGCTGCGGCCCGCTCTCTCTTCACTGACAGTCCACATGGGCTGCTATTGAATGCGTTGGTGAATTGCTTGTCTCATCCTCTATATATATATATATATATATATAGGGTACTTTCAACAATTTTCATATAAATCATAAAAAATCTTAAATCTCATTAACTCAATCATAGAATTTAACATTTTTAAACTCCACCCTTATTTAATATACATAACACCAAATGAAAACAAAATCAATACAGTAATAAGTTAAGGGTAAAATTGTATATTCACATTAAAATTTGAATGGGGTGCTTTATAAATAGGGCTAGAAAAATCCTTATCTCTACTAGTTTGCTTTATATATAAAATCAGAGGAGTCGTATGCTAGTGGTAGGCTAACAAGCTTGTTCCCTCCTTTAATAATATTTTGTTCTTTTCCTCAAGCTTTGGCTCCCACAGTTGTCAGTTTTGTACTCATGAAGGAGGAGGAGGAGGAAGAAAAACAGTAGAAGCTCTTTTATTTATTTTTTGCTAGCATGGGTACTCTTCTTATTAGAATCAATCTTGTTAGATACTTCGTTCGTTCGATCTTAAATATAAGACTCAGTTGACTTTTTTAGAGAAATTAAGAATATTAGTTAAATTAGTTAAGGGAAATTATAGTTAAGAAAAATTACAAATCTAGAATCAATGTAGTGTTTGATTTATTAAAAAGTAGTTAAATACGTGAGACAGAATGGATAGGAGCATTATATATAAGACCAAGTCAAATTTTCAACTAGATCTTACTTCATTCAATTTTAATTATAAGAGTCCGTTGACTTTCTCGGTGAATCTTAAAAAAATCCTAACAAAGCTAATTACATTTAAGACATTAAAATTTGTTGTTTTTCTTCAAATTATATTGTTTGACTTATGAACTAATATATAATGTAATAAAATATGATATATGATATGATTAAGTAATAGAATTAGCTTTCTTAGAATTTTCTAAAAAAATCAATTGAGTCTTATAAATAGAAACGAAGGGAGTATAATTTACCCAGGACATCAACAATTTTAGAACATGTTGTGATGGCTAAAAGATCTTATTATAAATTTAAGAAGGCCAGACAATGACTTTAGACAAGTATAAATGGTCCTAGTTATATGATTATTAAAACTTAAAAAGAAAGGTTGCCTTTTCAATTATTTGTTGATATATATTAGGAAAAAGTGCCGAAAAGTCTCTTGCAAAATTTATTATTCAGGGCATGTAAGCACCCAAAGTCCTTATACGGGCATGACTGATTTTCAGTTGTATATAACATATTTTTAATTATGTGTAAAATATAAGGTATTTATACATTAATAAGTTGTATATAGTTAAAAAGCAGCTACAACTATTGAAGATAGGTTACACTTGGGCCATTGAACAGATTTGAGGTACTTACTAAAATTTAGAGTATATACCCTGACTTCTCATATGTTTTACTTTAATTATATAGACATTCCTTCTATTTTAAAAACATACACTTAAATTTAAATTGTAAACTCTATTAAAGATTTTTATTTTTAATTAAAATTTATATTGAAATACATTTTATTTACTAATTTATCTTCATCATTACTATTTATGTAATTTTTGCAACAATTGTTTAGATAATTTAAGAGTTTTTTTTCTTAATTTATTTTTTTTACTTTTGTAAATAGTTATTGATTAAATATTTTTTTCTATATCAAGATAGAGACTTAATTAATTTAATCAATATAGACTAAGGAAACTTGATTAAAAATGTGATTAATTATTTTAATATATGCATACTAAAATAAACGTGTTTATATATGTTTGTGCAAAAATTTATTTAAGATATTAAAATTTAAATTAATATAAGTTATATAATATCTCAAATTTATATTATTAATAACATAGGGTGAACAAAAATATTTTTTTCAAATATATTTTCAATCATAGTGTCGTGGAAAAGAAAGAAAGAAAGAAATATGTTTTTAATCACTTGAAAATAATTTTAAATTTCTAAGATTTATTAAATATAATTAAAAATTTAATAATATAATAAAATTAATAAATTTTATAATTTATTGAAAATTTTGAACATATATGTATTAGAATTATTTTTTATTTGCATAAAAAATTATTTTAGAATATATAAATGTTTATTCATATGTTGAAAGATAAGTATTTTGCTCAAATAATATGTTTAATTAGTAAATTTAACAGTGAAATAACGATTAGATGGATGAAGTGAAATATCAAATATGTAAAGGAGTTTCTACAATATGCATTTTAATTTTAAGAGAGGTTTATATATATATATTGAAAATAGATGGATGGTTTATGTAATTTAGATAAAAATGATGGGTAGTCAATGTATTTTACTCTACAATTTAGTGCTTGTTTGGAATAACTTATTTAGAGGTAATAAGATCTTATTTGCGGAGTATGAAGTAAGTATATGAGAGTCTTTTCTTATACTTTGTGTATAAGATGTTATTTAGCTAAAAAAAGCCATACCAAACAAGCATTTACAATAGATGACTTGTCAACAATTTTCTTATAAATTAAGGGTACTAAGTGTCAATTTCTTATACATTTTAGGAAGGGGAAGCATGTGATGACCATGGGACTCTGGTCATAAACCATAATTACACTGCAAAATTAGCTTAATTAAGGGATGTGGGGACCGCAGATTGAGTGTGATGATGATGATGACCATCTCATGCAGTTGCTTTAAGCCTCCATTATTTTAATTCTTTTATAACAATTATAATAATGAAAACTCCTATTTAATATATGTTACACAAGACTATTTGCAAAAGCAAGGATTAATATTTTAATTTACTCACATTTGTGTTTAGATCATCATTCTCTGTACTCAATGAATAGTGTCAAAATATGATATTAAGTGCAAGAACTTGTGATACTATTACAGAAATTCTTATATATAAATTCTCTGTATTGTCTCACCATATATTTCTATATGGCGGTTCAACAACTATAATTTATTATCTCTATATATAGTGATTTTCAATTAAGAATTGTCATATGTGTCTTACTTATAAATAACGATTTTTTTTATAAAAAAACTGCAATATATATGTATGTATGACAGTTGTTCACAAACAACTGTCAAGTATTACCTATATTTCGAACACAACAACTGTCAGAGCCTTCTTTGGTGTAATTCACACTCATCCGGCAAACAAGTTTATTAAGATCCTTTCCTGCATCCATTATTGACGATATACTTTAATTTCTCTTGAGCATACAATGATATTAATTTTTCTTCATATCATATGCAAGAAGTTGTATAATGAGAAGTAGTATATATATACCAATGTATTGAAGATTGAAAAAAAGTAAATCGTAATCATGGGCGGTGGAGAAGAGGATGTGAAGGAATTTGTTTACTTGTCAGAGGGTTATGAATTATATCTAAAGAGGGGCTCTGACAGATATTGTGTTTGAAACATATATATATATATATAATATAAAGAACATAAAGCAACAATATAATAATAAGAATAAATAATTTAAGTTAATTAATTTCTCTAGTTTCCCTATTGATCTTCCCCACTATCATTAACCTGTGACATTCAATAGAAGAGGGGGACATTATATATAACTTTAAATCCCAAATAAAGTTAATAATAGTGACAAAGATCAATGGATATTAAACCAGAGAATGACACATAGTTAATTTACTTAATTTTGCTTGGACAAGCATTAGCTTATTACGGCCGGAAGAAATTGAAGAATTTCTTGAGAATCCTACAAGATTTATTCATTCTTTTTTTTCTCTCTCTGAAAGATCGTAAAGAAAAACAAGTTAGCTAAGTGAGCATTATTATATTAATCAATAATTTTGGCAATTTCATAGAAAACAAGCATTGAACAATGATCAATAGTTAATCAAATAAGGACCATAAACCCTGTAGTAAAAACACTCAAAGCAGCAAGATCAATTATTTCAACATACAAGAGAAACAAGATATGTACAAAAAATATTCAAAGGACACAAAAACCCACAATATATTTAAATATTTCAGCAGTAAACTAATGATTTTGTATAAGAAAGTAGATTTATTAGGGGAAGAAAGTTCTCACTTTTATTCCATTATATTCATAACTGCAAGCAAAGATTCAAAGAACACCTTATATTGACACAAAATCATCTATTGACAAACGGGTTTACAGACAACAGAAGGAGGAGAATCACGATTTGAGCAACAATGAAGAGGGCCATTAAGGTAATAAGGACACCAGAAAACAATGGTAAGAGGATATTTGACAAGAGCGCGACGAAGAGGTTGCAAGTTGATATTTTGTAAATAGGGTTCAGAAAATCTAGTTCATAAGCACATACATATACATATATATGACGTTTTTTCATTAACTTTTTATATATGACAATTTTTTTAAAAAATCATTATATATTTATTTATTATATATGACATTTTTTTAAATAAACCGTCATATATGTCAAGGCGGAATGTTGATTCAAATTTCACCTATTTATATAAGACAATTTTTTAAAAATTATCATATATGTTTCACCTATATATGACGTTGTTTTCTAAAAACCGTCATATATGTCAAAAGTAGATGTCGATTCAATTCCCGCTTCTTTACATTTAGTGTTGTTTCCAATAACTGCAATATATGAAGCTTTATACCTACATAAATCTGTGATAATGTGAGATAATTCAGTCTTTGTTTGTTGAAAACGTGACCCTATATTCAGTCAATGAGCAAGGTTGGTGCATCAGGCTTAAAACTCGAGCAATAATAGATACTCCCTCTATGCTAAATATAAAAGTTAATTTATTTTTTTATTTTATGATGAAGGTAAGACGAGATTTCGATTCAACTTGTTTCTCAAAATTGTAATATTTTTCGAAATTATTCCTGTTAACCACACATATTAAGAGGTTTTCGTCATGAAGTCGTTTTTAATGTAAATAATTAAAATAATTAAATGAGCATCTTGAAAAACCCAACATCCAATTTTTTTGAATGATAATTAAATTAACTAATTCCTCCCATCCACGTGAATGAATTATGGAAACAACTTTTTTTATTGTAGAAGTAAGGTTGTGTACATCTATTTCTTCACAAACTCCATTTAGTGGGAGTCTTATATACTGGGCTGACATTTTTCTATACAAATTAGCTATAACTCTTAATCTCTTATATTTAGATTGATAAAAAATGTTGTTTAATGCGTGTGGAGACTGCTATGGTTAAACAATCAATGTTAATTTATTTAATTTAATGAGTGTGACATTTGTACACAATTTTAGAAACTTTTCATGGGTATGTTTATGCTTAAAAAGCTTTATGGTGTTAAGTGCACATGATGGAGTATTTTATGGGTAGATATACATCCTATGTCCCTAACCCTAAATTAAATTTCAAAGTTTGGCTAAAATATCTAAAAATGAAACAGAATAAAAAGGCCAAAAATACAAATCTATAAAATACCTTTTTTAGTATGCTTCCTAATATATGAAGTCATATTGGATTATAACTAATTCAAAGTGAAGTTTAATCAGGCTCCACAGAGAAGTTAATTAACTCTTCCAAACATATATATTTTTTATATGCAACTATTTATATTTTAATATACAATTATAATTTTGGATGCTAAACAAAAATGTGTTAGATGTGGCTGGCTAACAATAGATGCCTTCCTCATTTTGACAACCAAAAAGTGGTCTCAATAAAATGTTGATAGAAGAAGGGACAGCGACATTTAATCATTTCGTGAGAAGGAAGACTCACCAAACATAAAGCAATTTATTTTACCAACGGTCCTACCAAATCAACAATCAATTTTGTACTAACTATATAGCTTCCACTCATAAATTAAATTAAAGAAATATTAAATCTTTAGTATTCTTGTTGTTTCTCATAACAATCAAATTTGTTATTTCTTATTGAATTTACTTAATAATATTATATGGTGAATACAAAATTCCCTAACATTTAGTTTTACCCTTCATGCTTCATGTGCCTTGTAGCACTATACCAAGAAAATCTATGCTCTTCTAATTTGTCTAATGTGTTTGGGAGAGAGAAAAAATTGATGCATGTGACTTCAGCTCCCTTTAAAGCACTATATGCTTATACTGTGACGATAATATCTGTATTTAGATTTAAATTTTTAAATTTATATTTTTAATCAATTTTTTAATTTATATTTTCTTTAAAAAATGATGGTTTAAAGATAATATTCATTTTATATTTTGTATATATCAAAAGTAAAAATATTTAAAAAATACTGTAAAATTAGTTCAAATCTTTGACTGTCCAAGTATAATATAAACAATCTAAATCAACGATGAGTACTACAGGAAGTGCAAGGTATTGTGTATGCTATATACTTAGTTTTTAATGTTTTAGTTTTTAATGTTTTAGTTTTTAATGTAGGATTAAATTGACTAATTTAGAGGAATTAAAGAAAATAAATAAATAATTTAATCATAGCATATATGACATATGATATCTCAAATTTTTTTATCAATTTATGAGTTAGATAAATTAATTTGAGAAAAGATGATAAAAGGTAAAATAAAATTAGCTCTTATATTTATAACCAAAATTCACATTTACACTAACTTTTACATATAAAACCAAATGCAGTATCTTGTTATATTATTTTAAGGGTGCTGGTTAAGATTACTATAATGAAGTCGTGTGTGTGTGTGTGAGAATTCTGGTTGAAGGATGAATATATATATATATATATATAATTTATATAGTTCATTCAAACATCTGAACTGATAGCTAAATTGACGTATAAGTCTCAACAAAAAGGTTAAACCTCTGCTTTTGCTTTTGGGATGTTTGCGATTTCTAAATTCCCTCAATTGACCACAAAACTTCCACAATTATCATCACTCATATCTTTCTTGGATCTCTATCTTTCTCTCTTCCACACACACAGAGATGTCATAATTAGAGCCATACATATTAATTATCTAGGCTTAGAAAAATGATGAAGATGAAGATTAAGGAATATTTAATATTGTATTTTGCAATTTTTGAATTAGAACTTGAAAAAATTGCGTTGATGTCATGAGTAAGAAAATGTATGTTAAAGAGGCCCCATAAAATCACGTAATTGCAGTAAAGTTTTAATTAACAACCCCATATGTGCTACTATTAATAACCCCATGGGCTACCATTAATAACCCCATGAGCATTGTTAACAACTCTACGGGACTTTACTGTAAATACGCAATTTAAAATTATCTCTTTGACGTAAATTTTCTTAATCGAGACCGCAACACAATTTTCCCTTTGAAAGTTTATATTTTATCCCTCCAATTCTTAGTATAAGTCATAGTTAACTAATTAATTTGATTAGATTAAAGAAGTTAATTAATTAGTTCATATAACATATTTCTTTTATACAATACTTATCCATCTTCATTAATTTATCATATATATCTCATACTTGATTATTTTGAAAAAAACATCAATAGGGTTAAATTAAAAAAATATTGACAAAATTAGAAAATATACCTTATATTTAGGATTTAGATTGACTCCCAATTAGGTCATATATTAAAGATAGGAAGAAGTATCTTTTAAAATTTAGATTTATATTACTCAATTTGGTCATTTAGAGATTGGACTAAATTAGATTTTAGAGACATTGATCTCAGATCATTTTAAATTTGGATATGTATTGTGATAATTTAACACTGTTTTTTTTAAAAAAAGAAGTGTATACTGGCCTTCAAGCTTGACCATGAACCTTATCAATTTAGGACTAAGCTTTAGAACATGGCCAAGTTTAGGAAACATGACTTTTAGACCTGATCTCATATGGGTCAATCCTACCTATTTCCTAGCCTAGTTATAGTCAAAACTCAAAGGCTGATCATTATGATTTATATTTCAGTTCAAAGTATAATAAAATAAGTATATTAAAAAAGTATAATAAAAATAAAGGTTAAGGTTATCCAACACCCTAAGTATTTTTAAAAAATACATCCAACATTTTAAAATATTTTGTGTTGTATGTAACACTTTAAAATAATTTTTCACATGTGTTCAGAACTCCAAAGTATTTTTTGTGCCTTGACAATTTGAAGTGCTAGATGTACATATCAAAAAAATATTTTAAGGCATTGAACGCCTTTAAAAAAAATATTCCAAGATGCTTAGTATACTAAAAATACTTTAAGGTATTGGACACATTTAAACAAAAATATTTTAAGGTGTTAGATGCATAACAAATAATTGTAGGATAATGAATGCATATTTTATGGTGTTGGATGGAGCATAGACCTAAAATAAATCATTATGGTCGGTCATATCATAAACCAATTTTTCTTAGCAATGCCCATATTTTTGGCTAGTTGTTAAGTAAATCCTCCTTTCCACTACTAGGCAGTATGGTTTTTGAACGAAGGCTTCGATGGGGTGGTGCAATAGAGCTAGAGCAAGGAGTATTGGAAAGGACAAAATTTAATATTTTGAAAGAGCTGCTATAAAGTGGAACAAGACTAAGTTAGGGAACCTTATTAGAAAGAAGAGACATATTCTTCAGAGAATATGAGGATTGAAAGAGCTAGGAGTAGGTGCAATAACTAATATTTAGTTTAGACAAAGAGACAATTGTGGAATGAATATAACAAAGTCATTGCTCAAGAAGAACTAATATGGTACTAGAAGTCTTGGTGTAATTGGCTGAAATGGGGAGATAAAAACAACAAAATTTTTCATTTAATGGCTATGATTAGAGGATGTGAAAATAGAATTGAGGGTCTCAGAAAGGAAGATGGAAGTTGAACTTTTGATTAGAATGAGATGAGGGAACTAGGTCTCGAATATTACAAAGGGCTATTTAGCAGTGAGAGTGATCATCATCCCCTTAGTGGTACTCGTCATTGTTTCCCAAGACTCGAAGCAATTGATCTTGAGTTACTTCATTCAAGAGTGACCAATGAAGAAATTAGAAGTGCTACATTTGATTTGGGGCTTTTAAAGCACCAGGCCCATATGGAAATCAAGTTGTGTTTTATCAAAAATATTGGAATTTGGTGGGAGACTCTGTGTGTAATATGGTCAAATCTTTATTTGAAGAGCCAAATCGAGTCTTAGAAATCAATAATACAAACATTGTGCTCATCCCTAAACTGGATAACCCACAGACTATCAAGGAATTTAGGCCAATTTCCTTGTGTAATGTGAGCTATAAGATCATTACCAAGGTCATATCTCGGAGACTCAAGAACATAATGGGGAAAGTTGTAAGTCATCACTAATGCAACTTTATAGCGAGAAGTCAAAGTAGTGACAGTATTATTGTGGCACAGGAGGTAATCCACTCTATGAAGAGGAAAACTTGGGCTAAAGGATGGATGGCAATTAAGGTAGATCTGGAAAAGGTTTACGATCGCTTAGAATGGCCTTTTATTCATGAGACTCTTAAGTTGTTGGGATTTGAGGATAAATTTTGTGAGATTATAATGGCTTTGCATTTTGACTCCTTCATTTCAAGCCCTATGGAATGGGAAAACTACTTCCTCTTTTAAATCAACATGAGGAGTAAGACAGGGTGACCTGATATCTCCTTACATCTTCACATTGTGTCTAGAGAGGTTAAGCCATAATATCCTAGACTCAATTGAGGACGGTTCATGGATGCCGATTCAACTCAATAGAAGGGGACCTAAAATATTTTATCTCTTATTCAAGGATGATCTTATCCTATTTGGGGAAGCCTCTAGCAGTTAGGTGGAAGAAATGATGAGTTGTATCTAGGATTTTTGTTCTGCTTCTGGATAGAAGATGAATAAGAGTAAAACCAAGGTGTGTTTCTCTAAAAATGTTCATTCCTTTAGAGCTATTGGGCTGAGTCAGAATATGGGTGTGGAGCTAACTAGTGATTTAGGGAAGTGTCTAGGAATTTCCTTAATTCACAAGAGGGTTTCTAATGCTATCTTTGCTCCAATTCGGGAGAAGACTCGTAAGAAATTATTAGGGTGGAAACATGGGAGCTTGAGTTTAGCAGGCAGAGCAACTCTTGTCCAAGCTGTGTTATTAGCTATTCCATCTTATCATATGCAAACAATGATGCTACCAAAGAAGCTTATGACAAATCTCGAGAAGAAAAGTAGGAATTTCCTACAGAGCGAGAATAGTGAACAGAGGAGAGTTCATATGCTCTCTTAGGATCATATTACGAAGAGTAAGCAAGATGGAGGCTTAGGAATTCGTGACTTGGGGAAACATAATAAGGCTTTCATGATGAAGTTATGTTGGTATCTATTGAATAATAAAGAGGCACTTTGGGTTCGTATCGTTAAGGCCACATATAAGTGTGGAAAAGAACCAATGCCTTTGGTTACAAAAATGAAAAATGCATCTCTTACATGGAAGGGCATTTGTGCAATATGGGAGAAATTCCAGAGTAGGTTAGGTATTAAAATTAGAGATGGGACCTTAGTCGTTTTCTGGAGGGACAGTTGGTCAGAAATGAACAAACCGTTAATTGAGCTTGTGGCTAGCTATAAGGCTTTTGTTAATATGGATGCTAAAGTTGTTGACTATGTGACTCCTTAGGGTGAATGGATAGAAGGAAATTGTGTATATAGTTTCATCTTCAAGTGGTTGATCGAATTATGTGTGCATGCCCTCCTAATGAGGAGATGGGAGAGGATAAATATTTATGGAAGCCTTCATTTGATGATTATTTCTTTGTAAATTATACATATCATTTCCTTTTTACACATACACACTGAGCTGCAGAACCAATTTGGAAACTCCTTTGGAAATGGGCAATACCTGAGAAGATAAAGACTTTCATGTAGTTGTTTTCACATGAGAGAGTTCACATGGCTAAACTTCAAGCAGACTGGGGCGTAGGTGAGCCAACCAAGTGTCCTTTTAGATGTGATTAGATCAAAGACCCAATGCACCTTCTAAGAGATTGTTCTAATGCTTGAGAGAGATGGATCTCTATAGTCAATACAACATCCTGGGAACAATTTATTTCCTTGTAAGGAAGAGATTAGTTGTATTGAAATCTAAAATATGAAGCAAGCAGGGGTTTCACAAAGGGAATTCATTGGCCAACTTTCACAGAGGAGCTTTACAAGGATGCCCAAGCTAGTTCATTTCGAACAAGCTGGGATCAAAGCCTAGCATCACATTGCAAATTTCATGAACAACAAAGCTATCCTAGAAAAGGAATTGGGCAAGAATGCAGAGGCTTTATAAGTCTGAAGGTAGATGGATCAGTTCTTGAGTCAAGACAGAATGGGATTGGAGGCGCGTTATGTGGCGAGGATGGAAGATGGATTTGTGGCTATATGTGCAAGCTAACTTTGATTCCTCCTATCATTGCGGAAGTTATTGCAATCATGCAAGGACTTCAAATCTATTAGAACAGAGGTTATAGGAAGATTTTGGTTTTGTCTGATTGTATTGGAGCGATCAATCTGATTGGTAGGGGTTGTGTGTATAACTACCCTTTTAAGGGTATCATAGATGATGCAAGATTATAGTTCTCCAAGAATTGGCAATGTTAATTAGTCATATTCCTAGGGAGTATAGTACACTAGCGGATCATCTAGTGATGCAAGCTCATAGTATGGTAGAGAATTTTGCTTTCCTTGATCAAATACCACCTTCTTATCATGAGGAGGAGGTCGTTGATGAAGGAGGATAGTTAGTTTTTGGAACTTAGGAATTTTTTGTTGCTCGTTGTATAGTACTAAGTTATAGCATTAATGGAATTTCCGTCTTTATTAAAAAAAAAATCATTATGGTTAAGTTGAATTTCAGAAATTTGATGTTTTTCAAAATTAAAAATTAAACCTGACTAAGTATACACCAATTGATAATACTTTAACAGTTCTTATATAAAAAAATTATATGTGTCAGAAGAAACATGTCAAATCAACCTATCAACTAAAATACAGTCCATAAAACATAATGTTCCCGAATTTGTTTTTTTTGACCTGAATGTTCCCGAAAAAATTGAATCATATGAATAAAGTGATGTCCATATTTGTGACATAATACTCACAGAAGTGGTCATGAAATTCGCTGAAAATTAAATCTCACACTCCTCCAAGTTATTTTTCTTTTGCTTTTTTCCTTCCCTCCCCTTCTCACATGTTACAATTACCATGGCCTGTACACAATATCAAGAACATGTAGACTACATGATAAGTCATAAATCATGATGAAGTATAAGAACAGGAAATGATTCCTCCTATCTTAACAACTTAAATTGTACTACCACTTTCTCCTATTCTTGATATATAAATTAGATAACTAATTTGTAAATAGTAAGAAAATTAGTTATGCACAAAATATATGTGTTGGTTTTCTAAAATAACCTCTCAAATAATTTGTATTGGAACTATCTTAATGGAAACTTTATAATATGTGCAGTTTATAACAAGTTTTTTTCCCCCCAAAGCACAACCACAATCTTATTTTTAAGTCACATTGTAGAAGTTTTTTTTTTAAAAAATATTTTTATATAAATTATATTAAGCAATTTATATTGTCAAATATAGCCTTTTTTTATATGGATTTTGTTGAATAATTACTCTAAGAGATTATCAAGAATTTGCTTGTAACCAAGAGCATTTATGAAAAGACTGAATAATTTTTTAAAAAAACTAATTTCAATTAATTTGTTAATGTATATGAATTACTAGTTAAATATGACATAAAAATAAGAGAGGGCATGAACTTACTTGGGTTGACATTGGTGAGTTGACCAGAGCCAGAGAAGTCACAGTTGGATTGGGCCGGGCCTTTGGCTTTATAGTATGCATTCATGGCATAAGTGGCATGGGCCTGAATAGTATTGGGCTCAAAGCAGGCCCCACCGGGCTGAATGGGCCTACAATCCAAGCCCTGGCTACAGACATAATCAATGTTGGCTTGAAGGGCTTGATTAGCTACGTTGGGTTTAGGGACACACCAACTTGACCTTACTCCTCTTCCTCTGTGATGCCCCCCTCTTCTGTGATGCCCTCCTCTTTTTGGAACTGGTCTTGCTGGTGCTGGCTATTAAATAAAATGAATAAGTTATTATTCTTTCATGTCTTAATCATAAGATCTAATTAGAAATTTGATTTAATTTTAAACATAAGACCTCTCTCCACTTTATCTTCTATATTTAACTACTTTTTTTTTTAAATTATCATTGTCAATACTCTCTTAACTATAATTAGACACCATATTGATTCATAGATTTGTAATTTTCCTTAACTATAATTTCCTTTAATTAATTTAAATAATATCTTTAATATCTCTCTAAAAAAATTAATTGAATCTTATATTTTAGACTGGAGTGAGTATTTTTTTCCCAAAATACACTATAAATACATCATAGACATTTAGATATATATGCTGAGTTATTCATTTGCGAGTTATAAATAGTATGGTTTGACATAAATATTATATTATATGAAAGCATACCTGTGCATTGCCCATCATTCCAGAGTTATAGACTGGTGTAAAATCCGATTGAAACAACCCCCAATTCCTTTCAGCGGTCGGACCGGGTTTTCGGTCCTCGTTAAACAATGCAAAAATGTAAGCCTCAAACTGCCGGTTCGGCATCAATGGTGTTCCCCTTTTAGACCTGAGATGCCTGACGAGCTGGCCATTATAAGATGCTGCATTGTCCAGGCTACAAATTGCCGGGTTGTCACAATTAGAGGGCCAGCCCGTCTCGCCCACGGCCAAGTCCACGTCAGCATACCCGACCGCCATCATGGCGGAGTGAACCGCGTCGAGGAGCATGTCGAATTGATTCTTGTAATGGCGGCGCGTGAAGGGGTCAAAAAAGGAAGGGCTGGCTTTGAAGATAGCGAAGTTAATGTTGTTAGGATCTAAGCCAAAGTAAGGGTAAGGATTGACCATGAAAGGTGTTTTGGTTTGCCTCAAGAAATCAAGCATTGGCCTTAATATGGAATCTGAGTAAATTGCCCTAAATCTTCCTGTACTTGGTGGTGTCACTTTTTCCATTATTATCAATGAGTGTGCTGTTGTGACCTGCACAAGATTTATCAGTCCAACTATAAGTATTTACCACTTAAGATAAAACCTATTATTTAATATCATGAATTACATATAAAAAGTCATAGAACTTGCTATTAAAAAGATTTTAAATAGGTATACTTTTGAAAAAAATGAAATAAATACCCCCACTTAATGACTTTTAGCTTTATAATAAGGATCAAAGGGAGTATTAGCTCAATAAAAATATAATGGAAGAAATTATTCACAAGGATTAAATTTAGAAGTTAGTTATTTTTAAGGATTCCAAACTTAATCACTCATATAACACAAATTTATTAGTCAAACTATAACACATATCATTATAATAACACCAATTTACAAGTTAAATGATATTTACCACTATTTGCCATTCAAATTATACCAATTTAAAGTGAAACTTTGGGACTTGGCTTCTCTTCTTTACCTATTCCCATCCTCATCCCTCCTTTTCCCTTTTTCATCGATAGATTAAGATCTCAACGGTTTAGGTTTAATAAATTATAAAAATATTATTATATTTTATCTAAAAGATATAAAAATAATTTTAACAGTTCAAATTTATTCTGTATCTTGTATCAAAAAATTATATCTTTAAAGTAAAATACAATAATATTTTTATAATGTGTTAAATTTGAACCATTGATACTTTAATCTAATGGTGGGAAAGGGAAAAGGAGGGTGGGAAGAATAAATTACTTCTAAAACGTTGAGCATTCACTATTAGGAATTCTTAAGAATAAATTACTTCTAAATATGATCCTTAAAAAAAAATTCTAATATAATAATAAGTATACAGCTTCCCTTTCTCGGGGAAAAAATAAAATAAAATAAAATCCTACTTCCGTTTCTTTTTATTTTTTTCAAAAAAGGAATTTGTTTCGTTCGATGATACCGCACAAGCAATTAATTGGGATAAAATATGAATTTGATGATCCAACATATCAGTATAATAAATTCCAATCAATTAAAAATAATTGAAATAGAAGTGTTCATATGATATTGAAGCTACATTAATTATTATTTACTTACCATAATATCAGTAATTCCCTCAGCTTGAAGGGCATCATGTAGGGATTTCATGGCAGGTACGAGGTTTTGTAACATGCTTTGATCTCCCCAATGAAGCACTTCGCTGCCCACAAGAATGTACCTAATCTTTGTTGCCGGGTGAAAAGGTTTGATCTTGTCGACAACCCATTGGCGCGCGAAATTCACGTCGGCTAGGGACACTATATCGCCGTTAGGGGCTGTGACGGAGATAGAGATGCCGGTATTCGCAAAAGCTTGTATGTAAGCTGGATTCACGTCAAAGAGCTTAACCGCGTCAATTGTGGTCTTCGTCTTGAGAAAATTCGCGACGG
Organism: Acacia concinna; assembly: GCA_037177275.1. NCBI lineage: Eukaryota > Viridiplantae > Streptophyta > Magnoliopsida > Fabales > Fabaceae > Acacia > Acacia concinna. The sequence goes on from JBAGKO010000010.1 coordinate 30,052,509, forward strand.
TTGCCGGTGGTGGCAAGTTGTCTCCGAGGGTGCCATAGTTGACGCCGATGGCATTTGTGGTGCCGATTAGACTGAGAGAAAGGAAAGAGGCGAGAATAAAACTATCCATGGTCTTTTTTTTTTTGTCGTTTAAGGTAAAAATCAAAAGATTAATATGATTCAACCATTTGTTTAAGAGTGGTTACCCCCGAGTTGTCTAAAACAAGACAAGGACCTTTAAAATAGCTATATATGGCAATTGGAATGTCTATTATTTAATTAATGGGTTGGTAGTTAAGTTAGCTAAATTGTTGGGTTGGATTAAAAAAGTAACGATAAAAATTATCTGTAATTTGCAATTCATTTCAAAAATATTATAAACCTTAATAGTTTTAAAATTTTCCTTACTCAATTTAGACTAATTTCGACTAATGAATGATTAGCACGGCTATGACAAGTTAAATCTCAAATAGCAATCTAAATATGTAAAAGTCCCATGAAAAACACAAATGGTTCTTAAATCCTAAGTCTCTTATATGTAAATATATGTTTTATACTCAATTACTAAAATGCCCTTATGATAATTCCTATTCTTATCATGCAATTCCATGTATTTTAAGGGGTTTAATTAGCAATATCTTGTTGAAAAGCATTTGCATAACTTAACTGGGATTAATTTTAAAATCATTAAATAGTAGCCAAAAGGGTATAATTGTCATCTCTCTTTGGTATTTTAATTGTGGAAGTATGACCTTACATTTTGGTGAATTGTTTTGTAGGAAATATTGGGAGAAATTGGAGATAAAAACAAAAGATCCAAGATAGATAGGGACCAAAATGCAGAGATAGAAAGTTGCGGTCAAGAGGGACTTGGGTGAAAAGATGAAAAGTTGCTGGATAGTCCTAACCTATGATTGGATCCGACTCAGATGGGAATTCTTTTATTCGATATTGTAATACACTCCCAGATCTTGCCATTCCATCTCTGTCAGTATCCATCACTTGGCTTGATATTATATTCATCTGATCTGAGCATGAGAGCCTCCAATCCAGGTCAAAGCTAACTTCATTTCTTCAATTCCTGCGAAGTCCAGCTCCAATTGGAGCATTTCTTTGGTGGATATCTGAAGGCATTGGAGTTACTATACCTTGTGATGGATTTAGTTGAGTTGAAGTCGACTGAGCTAGTTGAAGCCATGTATGGCTAAATCATGGTGGGTGGCTTTCCTAGAGATTAATTTTGGTGGCATCTATTATGCTTTAGTGCTTCATGTAATACAGATTATATGATGTGCTTATAATGCGATTCGGTCTTGTTGATAACAGAAGATGCTAAAACTCGATCTATGTATCAGTGCTTAACAATCTTTGGTTTTTGTGCAATTACAACGTGTGCTCAATTCAATGTCTATATCGATCGATTACATGCTTGATCTAGTTGATTAGGTGATACAATTATATATGCTTGTTGGATTCAAATGCAAATTCATGTCTACAAGAACAAGATCTCACAGTTACACTCGGTTTCATTGATATCAAAGAGGCATATCATGATTGTTGTGAGTTGTGCGGATTGTGATTTGATAACTATCTGGTTGTTAGTTCATTTGTGTCTAAAAAATTCAAGTGACTAATGGCTTTACTAAATCTCAAATATGTTTATTTTATAAATGTTCTAAACAGTTATATGTGTGTTTTGTTTCGTTAGACTTTTTGGGGCCCAAATCGGACGTTTAGCCTTAAAACGTTTTGTTTTTTTTAAAGCTGCGGCATGATGGGGATTAAAAATTCTGTCTATCTATCTTCTCCCTCACATGTACATAAGCTTTTGCACAAACAAAATAAGGCAATGATTATTCATTATTCACAATGGAGGTAGAGGAAGTCACTATTATTTTTATCACTATCTCTCAAAAAAAAAAAAAACTTAACACATCAGGTATAAAAAATCACCTAACAGATACCATTTGCTGATTAATAAATGTATCACAATATATTTACTTATAATATAGACTCAATATAATAAGATCAATGTTTTTTTCAAGTATTTATCATTAAAAGTTACTTTTTAACATATCAATCAAACAAGTTTTATTTTTAGATAAGTAACTTATGATATCGCTAATCCAAATATAAATCACACTACACAATATAACTTTTATCCAATCTAATTTTTACAAAAATTTTATTATAAATAGGTCACATTTCTTACTATTGTTACAAAACATACCTGTGTGGATTCTTTGTATCCAACTTTAGTAATTGTTCGTTTTCGTTTCCCAAATGAGGCCAGGCCTGGCCCGTTACTTATTTTTATAATGCAAAGTTGCAATTTGTAATTTCTCTTTGAAGTTAAAGAAGTTTCCTTTTCTGATAAATCTAAAAACTATACTTTAGATTTTCATATCTTTCAAAACAAAAACAATATAGGGAAGGACAAGTTAATTGAATCTATTTGCTTCCTTCCCTTTTATTTTGGCTTTATAAAGAAACATGGATTAGTCTTCACACCAATTGGCCAAAAAATGATATTGCACAATGCAATCATCACGACAAATCAAAAGGACGTGATCTTAAAACCCCCTGCTGTTAACTGACTGGCTATATAGTTTAGTTTGGAAAGATTTGATTCATTTCAATTCTTCAATTTGAAATAAGAAAGTTTCCCACAAATTGGTTTGGATATAATGTCATGGATTACAAACTTTACATTCATGAACTCATCATATTAATTTAAGGGAAAAGTTTGAAATACCAAAGATTTATGAAGTTAGTACTTACTCGCTCCAGTCCTAATTAAAAAGGGCTCGTTGGCTTTTTTAAAGAATTCTAAAAAAGTTAATTACATTATTTTAAGATATTAAAATTTGTCTTTTTTCTGCAAATTATATTATTTGATTTATGAATTAATATATAAGTAATAAAATATAATATATGATATAATTAAGTAATATAATTAGTTTTCTTAGTATTATTCAAAAAAAAGTCAATGGGCCCATATAATTAGGACCGGAGGGAGTATTTCATTAGATATTGCAACATTTTTTTTATAAAATAATATAATATAATTTAATTAAAATATGTAAAAACGTATTAATTTATAAGTAAATGGATCATTCACATATTAAGCACATATAGTTCAATTGGGATCTTAGGCATCCTTAGCTTGAGTACTTGTTTACCAAAAAAAAAAAACACATGTAATTTAGCAAAATGCAGTTGTTAAAATGCAAATATGATGTACTACTGATTTTTAACTTAAAACACCATCATTAAAGCTCAACAAATAATGAAGATTATGAGGACAACAATAAAATCTTATCCCATTAGGCAACTTATGGTCAGATATATAAATTCTATGATGCCATTGAGCTTGATCGTCAAAAGTCAAAATTCATAATAAACGGTTAACTAAAGTTCTCGCTCAATAACATCATTGAGCGTTTAATGACCTTCTCTATAAGTGTTCCAATCGCCTCAATACTTTTGTATTTTTTTTCAATAGGTGCCACTCTAACCCTTCCTCTATAAAAAGCCGTTACAAATCTTATTTTTCTTGTATGATCACACATCCATCTTAACATCTTTATTCCAACTATTCTCACTTTATGCTTAATCTTTTTTAAAACAAATCGTTCACTATCATAAAAAGCATTTTTGATCTAATAAGAGTATGATAAAACTTTAAACTTTAATGGTAAAAAAATATTGTTTACCTGTTCACCTTTGGTCTACTCAACCGATGATTGGTGCAAAGCTTTAATAGCATGATATATATATGTGTATATAAGACCCAAATCATTTATGCTTTACAATATTTCATGAACTCGTAACACCGATTTAAGGGAATAAAGTAATGTCAAAGATTTATAAAGTGAGCATTTATTTTGTTAGATACTGCAAAATCCTCTACAAATCCTCACACACAGACACATAACTATTATGTCATGACATTATATTGAACCAACAAATAGTTGAAGGCAAAATGTTGAAACACCATCGTCCTCTGAGCTTCAAACATTTGCTGGTGCAAGATTCCGAGACAGAGTCAGATAACGATATGTACAATCATCGTATGGCTCGAATACGAATCACATATAATCGCAAGCAAAAAAGCATTAACAAATCTAAGAAGAAAGGCAAAGAAAAGTTGAAATCTTGGGAAGGACATGAGAGAATTATAGAAGCAACAAGATCAAATGTCGATCCAGGTTTGAATTTATATATCATTGAGAAGATATTATTTTTTATTTGTTAGTGTTTGGTTTAAAAAATTTTTATTCATGTTTTACATCTTATATATATATATATTGATTAATATAATGTGATTTCAAATTTTTTTACAAGGATGAAACGAAAACACACATAAGTTAGTATAACATACAAATCCAACCTGTGAATCCCCTCCCAAATAAGAGAGTAGATGCCTCTTCGACTGAGGGCCATTGGTATAGTTTGATTTTAATTATGTCTAATAAGAGGATGAAATTCTTTTATGAATGATTTATTGGTCAAATAATTGTGGTTTGAAATTAAAGTTCAAATTGGATTTAGATATAATTCCCTCATCGTTACACATCAAAATCAATAACACACGATATATATCCCCAAGATATAAGAAGTTCCATGCTTTGTGTTAAAACTCAATTCCAATATGTCAGTCAGACCGATAAATGGGTTAATTAATATCATAATTAGTCCAATAAATTTTTTTTGGATGGTTTGGCTATGTTGGGTTTTATCTTTTGTTTCATTCCACTTATTGAACCTGAAATGTTGTTTTGAGTTAATAAAATAGCGGGCCATGGTATCTATGCTTTAGTAATTAGAAAAAAAAAACATGATTCAAAATTGCATACTCTTTATTTCACTTTCTCATTTATAAAATATTTATAAATCTGTGAATGTACTGCTAAAAAAAATCACATTATTGATAAGTCTTAAATAGTACATTTACATGAATTTTAAGACTTGTTTGGCACAAGAGATTTAGAGGGGGAGGGAGGAAAATTTTTTATAAGTTAAAAATTAAAAAAATTAGAGAAGTGTGGTTAAAAATTTTTAATTATTTTTTATACTTTTTTATGTTGCATTTTCTGTTTAGGGAGAATTCTAGAAAAATACCTCCCCAAATTCTAAAATCTCAAAAGGGATGTTAACATTTCAAAAAGACATTAAGGTACCATGGACCAAATTGAGGTTTTGAAATTTTGCTGACATGAACAGTGCACTACCAGCATGAAGTAGCGAAAACCATTACTCTTCTGGTGAAAATCATTACTAAAATGGTGAAAATCCGACACTGTTCACGTCACGAGTATATTCCTCTCTCTCCTATGTCAGATGAACAATGTCAGTGTCAGTGTCAGTGTCAGATGAACAGAGCCGTCAGAGGAGGGGAGAGAGAAAGTGATCAGCACGAAATAGCGAAAACTATTACTTTTCTTGCGAAAATTATTACTCAAATTGTGAAAATACACTATTGTTAACATCAACAAATTTTAAGGGGGGAGGGAGTGATTAACACGGACTAACACGGACCAACGAAATCCATTACTCTTCTTGTGAAAATCACTACTGTTTATGTCAGCGAATTTTAAAACTTTAATTTAGTCTATAGTACCTTAGTGTCTTTTTGAAATGTTAACATCCCTTTTGGAGTTTTAGAATTTGGGGAGGTATTTTTCTGAAATTCTTCCTTCTGTTTATTAAAATTTTATAATCCTACTTCTTCAATATCTTTAAATTTAACTTATAAAATTTTTATTTTCCTTCCACTCTCCACATACCAAACGGCCCCTGGTTACACCAAATGAGAGAATCAAACTTTTTAACCTCTTCAACTTTTTGTTATTAACTTGGAAAAGACAAAGTATGTGCATATTTAAATAGGATCCGCAGTCTACATGGATATTCCAAGCTTTCTTGTTGTATTATGCTGAAAGAGAAAAAAGGATCTCTTGAGTACTGTATTTTACACTGAAGTCAGCAAAATAGAGACGGGGTCTTTGCCCAATATGTTTTTAAAACAAAGAATGTCTTAAGGAATATGGGTTCAAATCGAAAGTAAATTTTGGGCTGGACCCACCAATTACTTTTCTCCATTTGGGCTTTATGTACATTTGGATTCTCCTCGACTCTCACATCTTTACTTGCTTTGTTGCAAGTGCTTTTATTGATCATTTTAAAATACAATTACCTTAGTTTGTTGGATGAAGTAATGAACATACCCTATGATCTCTCTTCACTCTTGAAAACATATTGTTAAGATATATTTTTGTTTGGACTATCCAATATCTTAGACCTACCTCTTTTTAATTTAGAGGATTTATTGGGGGTCTGCAAAGATGACAAAGCTCTACTACTAAGTATTTAATATTGTTGTATTTTCAGAGCTTGAACTTGATATCTCTGGTTAAGTTGGCATAACTCCTTACTAATTGAACTAAGTGCTTGGTGGTGATACAAAAAAAGCCATATTATTGAAGCAACATTTGGTATATTGTCCTAATGGAAAAATAATCCCCTTATATAGGGGCGGTGGAGGGTTCTATCTTGCACAAAGCCAGTTTGACCCCTATTCAATTCAAAAAAAAAAAAAAACTATATCAAAATAAGTAAATGAATATGCTTAATTAATATAATATCTTGTCCTAAATAACCTCAAGCCATAGTTTATGAATCTTTTGTACATGTATTTTGAAGATGCAAAAACTATATTGAAGCAGGCAAATGAATAGGCCTAATAGAATATCCTGTCCCAAAGCCTTAAGATACGAGTCCTTTGTGCATAGGCTATATTGAAGCAGGTAAATGAAAATAATAGGCTTTAATACAATGTCATCTTGTACTGAATATGAGTCTTTTTTTATAAAAAAACTTGTATTATGAAGAAGCAGAAGCTATATTGGAGAAGGCAAAAGAATACCAGAAGATCATGAAGAAAACAGCAATCCCAAGAGCCCGTCTATCAAATCTAGTGGCAGTGAATTGGAAGGGACTGGCAAAAACACTTGAGAAATCGTACGGACAGCCAATGCATTATATGACTCACATGTTGTGTAAGCAATGGGACAAGGCCAGGTTTGGAGGAGAAGATAGTGAGAAGGCATTGGATAGAATTATGAGCTCAGAGAAAGCTGAAACTTTGTTGTGGGAAGTTGAATCAGTTCATAGGCTCACAACTTCTCATGTTCATCTTGCTTCTCTTTGGCTCTCTGATCCTCACTTCCAAGCTTTTGTTGGCCAAGTTATGGTCCCTCCTTCATCAAAATGATTCTGTTCAAATCTGTAAGTGTGAGTGAGTGTGAGTGTGAGTGTGTGTGTGTGTGTGTGTGGGGAACTCTATATATGTGTTGCCTTTGTTGTGAGTTTGTGTGTCATGTGATGTCATGGTTTTCTTTGAAATTTGAATGTGATGTATTTGGAATCTCATTATATGTGACTAATTGAGAGTGGGTAATATGAATTGGGCCGGTGAGATAGAGTTGGCAATTTACCATTTAGTTTGGGTACACCGTGTTCTTACCCACGTTATGTAGTGAGTTAATTGTAGTGAGTATTCCGAACTCTAATTAAAACAATAGATTGAAATTGTTGTAATTATTTTTTTTTAAATTTTAAAAAATCATCCGTATTGTGGTAGGATATTTTTTGGCTAGAATAGTAGAATATCATTTTGTCTTTTTATCAAAAAATAAAAAGTGAAAAAATTGGCCTAGAGTAATAGTTGTGTGAGGTGGAAGGATTTGTTACATAAAAAAAAGAAAAGAAAAGTCCATTTGTGTTAAATATATAATGCGCAAATTTAAATTATTATTTAAAGCAATATAAAGTTTTCTATTGCTCTTTCTTTAATATTTCTTCATTCCTACCAAACATAATAATGAGCTTTTGAACACACTTTTGTCGAGGGCTATTATGGCAATACATGGAAATGTATTCGTTCAATTATTTAATTTTATATCAAATTTCAATTTAGTACCTTAACCACTTTAGTCTTTTAATCTCAAGGCCGTTAATTTTATTTAATAGAAAATGCTGACTTAACTGATTTAAACCGTGATTATGCCATTAAATGCTAATAAATTAGATTTAAAATATAAAATATAAAAATTATTATATTAAATAATAAAATTTAAGCTTATTTTGTCAGAATTTTTTATTTTAAAATCAATGTTAAAATTTTCTGAGTCAACAATTTTTTGTTAAATAATGAAACTTTGTTTTTTTTGCTTTTGTAAGGTATCCCCCAGCCCGGTAGGCCAAGGACTAATTCTCCATTCATTGTGGGTTCCTCTATGGGAATGACAGCTAGCCAGGAGATTTAACGCTGCTCTCGAACTGCTGAGCAAAGTTAAGGGTGGAAGAGCCCTTACTGCTTTACCACACGCTACTGATTGTTAAATAATGAAACTAACAATGTTGTTAAAGGACTAAAGTATAGTTTTTGAACTTAAAGAATGTGTGTATTTTAAATTTTAATAAAAATATTACGTAACATTAAAAAAATACCAATTTTTTGGGTTAGCAATTTAGAAAACCCAAATTCCCTATTTGTCACCCGTATGTCATTTTCAAGTGTTAATATGCTATTTTAGGTTTTACAAATTCATTTGGTATTTAACTAAAATTTTCTCTTAGTATATAATAAAAATATATATAAAAAAATTAGCTTCAAGGTTAAACCTTGTACAGATGTGTTGTCAGTTAAAGCATATGTGTGGTTCCGTGGTTACAACAACATAGATGTGTTATTGCCACAAAAGAAATCAAACATGGCTTTTACGGATTTGTATACTCTCAAAATATCAATACAAACAATTTTTTTTTAAAAAATTTATAAAATATTATAATAAGATTTTTATAAAATATGAAATTTGAACCATTCAATTTTTAATATGAGAGTGGAGATGAAAGTTAGAGATATTTTTAAAGAAAACAATTCTGCGTGGATCCACTCGCGGCTTTAAAAAAACAAAACAAATAAGGAAATTAGACATGGCACATTCAGTCCTTTCTTTTATTTTCTTCTGTTTTTTATTTTGCCAACAATGGCACATTCAATCCTTAACTCCTTATTAATTTTAAAATATTTAATTTATTTAATTAGATCAAACTTATTTAATACACTTCAGATGAATCAACTCAATAATGAATCAACTCATAAACTTCTTTTACGTTTGAACTTTATCTCTCATTTGTTAACCGTTGATTAAATAAAAAAAAACACAATTTTAGCGAATATTTTCATCATAGAAGGACAAAAACAATTAAAACTGAAAACAAATATATTAATATAATAAATTAAGTTTATTGAGACTTAAATAAAATTATAAGGCAATTTTATTTAAATACGTTAAACAGTAAAATAATTTACCTAAAGACTAAAAAATCAAAATTATTTACTTATTACTACACTTAAAATTGTTCGCCAATATAAGGACTTTTAAAATGTGAAGAAGTCGTTCTGCAATTAGTTTTTCTGTTCCTGTCGCTATCAGTTTCTCTTTTTTTTTTTTAAATTTTTCTGTAGTTGGTAAACATTGCAACTAAGTACCCCATTTCTTTTGCTCCACTTTTCACTCCCCTTTTAGATCTAAAGAGAGTTGCAACTAATTTCCCTCTACTTCACCATTTACTTCTTTCATCCATCATTTTTTTTATATATCCAAATAAATAGGAATAGATTTAATCTCCCTATATAAAATTTTTTTTGGAGAACTTTATAAAAATAATATATTTCATTCTGAAAACTGAATCTACATATATATAAATATAATTTTTTTGCAAATATAACATTGATATATCTAAAATCTACACATCTATTTATATATGATCTTGTGCTTTTTTTTTATGTTTTTAATTTTCAAGTTATTCCATCAAATTAATTTAAATATGACCTATTCAAAATCTATGCTTCTTTGTACTAATAATGGGTCCAAATTAGAAAAGCTCCCAGAAAAACAATAGAGATAAGGCAAGCACGTGAGCGCCTTTTCGCCAAGTAGTCAGCCACTGTATTAGTTTGTCTAGATACCTATAGCATGGTTACAATCCAATCTTGATTTAAACATGCTCTAATCTCCAAAATAATACCATAATTTGTATGCATCGAAGATCACTCCTTAGTAATGAGGTTAATGGCTTCCACAGAATTTGATTCCAAAGCTATCAATCCATGTCGAGACTCTCAAATTTTCTATAAATACATTTGTAAAAAGAAGAGTAGATTTTGAATATGTCATATTTAAATTAATTTGATGGAATAAATTGAAAATTAAAAACATAAAAAAGCACAAGATCATATATAAATAGAAGTGTAGATTTTTCATGTATCATGTTATATATATTTGAAAAAAATATTATATTAATAGATTCAGTTGTCAGAATAAAATATATTATTTTTATAAAGTTCTCGAAAATTGTTTTTATTTAGGGAAATTACATATGTTCCTATTTACTTGGATATAAAAAATAAAGGGTGGATGAAAGAAGCAAATAGTGAAGTGGAGAGGAATTAGTTGCAACTCTCTTCAAATCTAAAAGGGAGTGAAAAGTGAGACAAAAAAAATGGAATACTTGTAGAACTGTCAATAAGGGCTAGCCTGGTCTTAAAGGGCTGGCTCTTGAAGGGCCAAGGCCTAAAAGAGTAGGGTTTGAAAAGCCCACGTGATATAAAATTATTTAATTATTGAAACCTGGCCCTTAAACATAAGGGCTCAGGGCTTTTATGTCATTTTCTAAAGTTCAATATTTTTCAAATTTTTTGGAATATAAAAAAATCAAATAAGTCTCAAAATTTTGAATTCAATAATAAATATTAATAAAATGATTTGAAAAGTTACGTATATTTATTTTTGGCCCAATATATATACACATGTATGTATATGTGTATTTATTTATTGTCATGATATTAATAATTTATAAATCTCTAAAAATATATTTTATTAAAAAAATTATTATAAGCTTAAAAGGGCCAACTCTTTTGTTTTCAAACTTAAAAAGGTTAGCCATTTTAAACCCAATTTCACTTTACACTATATAAAATACAAATCCGGCCCTTGACTTAAAAGAGTTGGCCTGAAGGGCATGACCGGCTCTATTAGGATTATGTTAGTTACATGTATTTTCAAATATCATTTTGCATATAAGCACTTTCTATATAAATGGCCTCTTATTATCAACAATTAAAAATAAAAAAAATCATAACATAATCCTAATAGAAGAGTTGTTCAATTACAACCATTAGCTAAAAGTGTTAACATTGCTAGCTCCTATATAGAAGTTAATTTGGATGAAAAAGTAAAACTAAATAATTTGATAAAAAGAGAAAAATGCACAATTATCAAATTAAAAATTAAAATAAACTATGTGATCCTAGAGATCAAGAACGATTCTTCCTGATAAATGTAGCAATGAAAACCAGAAAGAATATTTTTACAAATGCTACCGAATTAAAAATTAAAACAAACTATGTGATCCTAGAGATTAAATGGTTCTTCCTTTTGAAGAAAGCAACGAAAACCAAAAAGCAAATTTTTCACAAATGCTACCATAATTAAAATTAAAATAAACTATGTGAACCTAAAGATTAAGAATGGTTCTTCATTTTGAAGGATGATAAATGTGGCAATGATAACCAGAAAGCAAATTTTTACAAACGCTAAACCTAAATCACTCTTGGCCATATCCAATACTTTAGCTAGTGCCTCATGCATTACAAAAAGAGGAACCATCAATATATACTATAGTAAGTTATCATATTTCCTTAAAGATCGAATTGATTATTTTTCATCAACTGTATCTAATTATGGGTATTAAAAATGATATAATAATTTTGGATTTACCCGAAAAATCGCGAGACTGGACATAGTGGTTTCTGCTTGCAATAGAATGGCCAACGCCTAACATGAAGTTGAACACGCAATTGCCATGGGAAGCTTTTCATTACGGTGCTTCAGCCTTTCTAGCTTTCATAATCTTTTTTATTTTGGCTGTTACGTTCATCTAAACCTGCGTATTAGCATCTTTCGCTACCATTTTATATTGCTTATGCAAAGAGACTCTCTGAAGGTTTCAATCTCTCATTAAGGTTTTCGATCAGATAAAACATCCTATTATATAGGAGTGACATGTTGTAATCATTATGTGTGTCAAGGGATAATAAAGTATTTCTTCTTGTCTAAGTAAAGGAAGTCTTGTCACTTCCTTTCTTCTCTCTTGAGTAAAGAAAGGCTAATCACCACATTTCTTTTTGTTTAAGTCATTGATGATGCAATAATTGATGATGTAATATCTGAGTAATTGATTATTTAATCTTATCCATTTGAGTTGTAAATCTTATCCATTTGACTTAACATGAGTTGTCAACCTTATCACATGAGTTGTTATTATCTAGATGAGTTGTTAACCTTATTCTATTAGTTGTCAATCTTATCTTTTAGTTATCACCTTATCCAACATTTATTATATTCTTATCTTATTATGGATTGTTACCTATAAATAGGTGTTGGGGAATAAAGTTTATGATATACCAAAACCTTGAGCTTTTAAGTTATTTTCTCAACTTCTCTCATCAATCATCTCATCCACCTATTGTTGAGTTTACTATTTCATTTATGTAGTTCTGTAACCCTGTTTTATATCAGGAATGATTTATTTAATTTTGGAGAGTGCCGCTGATTTGACACAACCTTAATCGCCTCGGGGTCAAATACAAAATTTTTACCACGAATTAAAATGCAGTATAGTGCAATTAACTCGGGATCGTTCTCT
>JBAGKO010000010.1:30065364-30087187 GCA_037177275.1 Acacia concinna
CTTTGTGTTTTAATAATTATAATTATTTTATTCTTTTACCTAATCTTAACTATTTCTATTTAATCTCAACCTATAATTTAATCTTACTGTTATTATTTTTTCCTCCAAAATTAATAGGGAGAATGTGGAAAGAAAATCTCTATAATCAGTATTATTTTTTCACATACATTACAATATTTTTTTCCCAAAATATAAGTAAAGAAAATTCATTATAAAATTCAAAAAAATCATCATAAGTCACTTTTCTACTTATCTCATCAAAACACAAGTGACTTACGAAAATAAGTCACTTCTACCACTTCCATCCAAACACAATTGACTTCTTATCATAAACCACTTATAAAAATAAGTCACTTTTCACAAGTAACTTAAAGTGGCTTATTTTGAGCAGTTGCTTAGAGAAAAAAAAAACCATTAGCTAAAATTTTGTTTGGCAATAGCTTTTGTTCCACAAGAGCTTGTATGAAAAAACTACTTAACATTTGAAGCATATTAATGTAACTTCTTAGAGCTTGTTTGGTTGCAGCATTTTTCAGCGGATGAGAGCTTTAGCGGATAAATATAAGTGGCTTTTTTAAAAATGGGTTTTGGATGGTGTTACCCACATAAGCCACTTAAAGCCAAAATTGGTTGAAAAATAAAAGTTGATGAAAGTGACTTCTCCTAGCAATAGCTTATTACGTGTGAGAGAGAGAGAGAGAGAGAAGCAGATCACGTGAAGCTTAACTCACTGGCCATGCATTTCATCTATTAAAAAATAGAAGCCAAAATTATTACTATACTTTTTTTTAAAAGTCACTTTTTATATTTTAAATCTAAGGCTCTTACAGTTAGTCACAACACAACCCAACAAGGGCTAGTCCCTTTTTTTTCTGGCATTAAACAACATGTTTGTATAGTTGTGTTTAGATTAACTTTTTAATAATAACTTATGAGTAGAATAGCTTCTAAATAAAATAGTTTATGTGAAAAAAGTGATTTTGATAAAATAATAGTGTTTAAATAAATGCTACCATAAAAATTTTTTTATTGTCAAATGACAAAAAAAAAATATTAGCTTTTGTGATAATTGCATAGGAAAAAAAGAAAGAGAAGAAGAGAGAAAAAACTATAAAATTAGATTTTTTAAAACCTAGGTTTTGGACCCCAAATTTAAGTTTGGGTCAAAATTGTGGTTCATTATAATTTTATCTACTTCTCCTCTAAAACTTAAGTTTGGACCAAAACTTAAATTTAAAAAGCTCACTCAAACACAAACATTAATGAAACCAAGTTTTGATTAGACTCCTAACATCAATTCAAAATCCAAGTCCACTAGCACTTGGACAATGTGACGCAACTCTATTTTCTCAAGTCTTTTTAAGGGACTGTATATATGATTTGGGATGTTAGCCTATCAAATTATTAGGGAGACGCTGATCAAAAACTTTTTTTGCCCAAATCATAACATTGTTCGAATTAGAATAAGTATTTTCATAAAACGTACCAAGTTCCGCGTTAATTATGCATAAAGAAAGAGAAATAGGAAAGAAAATGAAATTGGAAAAAGAACTTTTTTGCTTTATTATATCAAGGCTCTCTCTTCTGCTTCAAAAACGTTGTGTTTAATATCCAACAAGAGAAAAAGATTATGTCTCTCATTTAATTTATTTGCTCAGGTTTTTTTTTTTGGAATACAAAGGGCGAACAATACACAGAAAAAACTAGATAGACATTTATTTAATATCTTTAAAGAGTATAGCACTATACTCCGGTGGTGGGGCATCAATGACCATAGCTTCTGTATCCATATGATATCCTCTTCGAGCAAGCGCATCGGCGCATCGGTTGGCGTTTCCAGAGATAAGGTCGAAGGTCACCATCCAGTCTCGCATAAGCAGATTACGTATTTGTCAGATGAGATCCCTTAGAGGGTGAGCTTGAGAAGGGTCCTTGTTGATGAGATGCAAGGCTTCAGAAGAGTCACTAAATACAGTGATCTTATGAAAACCTTGTATCTAACTGAGGTGCAGCCCTTCATAGATACCTATGATCTCAGCTGTAGTAGGAGGGGTGTGCCCCAATGGTGATCTTTTTATCTTATTCACAATATGGGTGGAGAGGGGTTACAACTTATAACCATCTAGGTTGAGGAAGATTTATTTATTTTTTTGTTTTTTACTGAATGATGATATATTTTTGGTGAAAAAAAGACACTTGTTCATTTTTTTCCTCTTGATATATTATTCTTAGTTATTCCCCTGCATTATCTTTTCTTAAAAGCGCACCAAACATCATCATTATATTTCTTTAACCCTTATCATGATCCATATTGAAATACATACACTTATTATTTTACTATATATTATTATGGGTTAAAATGTGTATGTACCCTTACAAATTTTTATTAAACGATTTTGAGGAGGGAGTCTTATCATACACTCAAGATAAAACCCCAACAAATAAAATACCATTACTCATTTTTTTCCGAATGGGAATTGGATAATGTACTTCAATAAGAATGCAACGCCAGAGATCAAAGTGTTGAAGACTGGACTCAAAGTTGATTGGAGTCTAAAGGGCTATTTGGTATGAGGGGTATCGGAACCAGATTTTCTCATTATCTTTTTCTCATTTTCTTTCTCATAATCTCATCTCAATCTTTAGATTATCAGAGATAAATGAGATAGAGATTATTTATTAGTATCACTATAGAACATTGCTGTAAATTGGAAATTGTAACATCCTAACACCTTACTATCAAAACTATCCGTTTTAACAAGATATTAGCCCTCATGGACTCTGATAAGGCATCCTTCTCCTGGCAAACAAAATTAGTGCTAATTAGGCTTTTGTTTTTATTTTTAATTAGTTTATGAATCCAAAGCTTTTTTTTTTTAACTTGTCTGTTATTCAAAAAATAAAAGGTAAAGCATCGAAATTTTCTCGAGACCATAGACTTTAGTCATCCCATTTGTACTTTTATACAACTTAACTGTCATACAACTTAATTACAACACTATAATATACAAGACAACTAATCAAGCTCATGGGATGATTCCTCTAAAATATTGCCTAACTCGTTTGATTCAAAGAAACGGAAGGAAACTAATGAAAAAGAAATGAACAGAAAGCATTATTTAAATGTATGTGAGACTCATACAACATAGTAAAAAGACTATTTTACCCTAAATAAAAAATATTATTCATGTCTTAGATGTAATGTGAGTGGGTCTCACATATATTTAAATAATATTTTTGGTCTAGGATAAAATGATCTTTTCACTATGGTGTGTGGATCTCACATACATTTAAATGATATTTTCTTTTCATCTATGTTCTATTGCTCCTTCCTTTTCTTTAAAACCAAACGAGCTTTAAGTTAGGAATCACCAATCTTGAGTTTTCCGGTCGCTGTAGCTCATAGAGCATTTCCAATGATGCAGAGTCAAGTGAACTCTTCTTATCAGCTCTAAAATCCCTTTACAGTTGGTATTACCATAATTGGGCACGCACAATTGTATGCTTGACTTAAAAACAGAGAAATATCCTTTTCTTCTTTCTGCACCTTCACCAAATTCAAATAGAGTCTTGACAAAAAATAATAGTAATAATAAAGATCAAATTTATTATGACAATTACCCAAAAAGAAAATCATGTCTGGTTTTATTGTTTCCTCACTGAATTTTGAATCTGAAAACAATTCAAACTTGGTCCCTATTCAATAAAGATCAGATTGAACAGATTGAGATGGTCAACTCATCACCTCTGTTTTGTTCCGTTGAGTCAATTAGTCAAATGTAGGCATTGGCCATCGTAGTCTCTTTTTCTCCTGGTCCCACTATTATTGTGTGAAATTTCCCTCTCCTGCAAGGATAAAAGTGTAAGCTATGTAAACAGCAAGGTATACAGACCGTATACCAATACAATTATATACCATTATTTGAAAATATATTTAAACACTCGTGAGTTCCCAGACTTCAACTCCATATCACATCTTACCAAAAAATATCGTATATACACTAAAAACCAGCTTTTAAAGAAAAATATCTAAACTCTTTAAAAATTTAAATAAGTGTATAGTTGGATTAGTTTTTGAAAATAACTTTTATAGATTTTAAAATAAATATAGAAAGGGAGTTTTATCTCAATTAATGCAAACCTAAATTTTAAAATTAAAACCTTAAAACCAGCTTTTGGAAAAGGTATCAAAGAGTAGCTTTTTCTCTCACTTCCCATCATCCATTTGACCGTTTCTCTTTCTTGTTGCATTTCCTTTCTCTGGTCATCACTCTTGTGCCGTTGAGCTTGGAAGGTTTTCCCCTCTCGTCCTCTGTCTTGCGCCGCTGGGGCTTCAAATCGAAGGTCCTCACTCTTGCGCCATTGACCCTGTCTCTTTTACAGTGGTGTTTGGTCGGGTGTTCTGGTTTTGCTCCGACGAAGAAGAGTGGGATTTAGAGAACTTGGGTCGCACATTTGTAGCGCGGCAGACGTTGTGAGCTTCTCGATCAACAAAGAAGAACACGACGTAGCCTCGTGGTGGTGTCAAAAGCCAAGAGTTGGTGCTATTCCATCTAGGTTGCCGTTCATCGTGTTCGCTGCACATGGTGGTTTTGACTTCTCTCCTGCTGTCGCTTTTCAGGTAGTTGGACTCTTCTTCTCTATAAGATTGTGTACATGGCAATACCAGTTGATAGTGTGATCGTACTGTTCCTTGGTCTGTCGAGTCTGTGATTCTGTTGTCGGTGGTTTTGGCTTTGCAATGTCGTTAGATTCAGCTGGACCCATTTTGTTATTGTACCTTGGTTTGTTTGAATTTGGATTGGTTTTCTCGGAATGAAGCATCGATAGTGTTGATGAACTGAATCCCCTATTTTTCTGAAAAAACACAAGATTGAAGAACATATATGAAGTTCTTCTATTCTGGTTTGAAACCTCTGATTTTCGTTATCTTGTATTAGTTTCCTGGTTCAATTTCTTCTCTCTGTTAAAACAACAAATAGGCCATGCTTAAAATGCACAAGAGTAAGCCAGACAAACAACCTGAAGTTCCTTTATTCTGGTTTGAAACCTCTGATTCCGTTTGTCATCGGTTCCAGTTTGAACCTGATGGCCAACTCACCGTACGTTTTTTATTCTCCTAATTTCTTTTGTTAATTTATTTAGGTACTCAGAGATGAATCTTGATGAAAACCTCAGGAGTTGAATTTCTTTAGTTATACTCCAGAGGAAGGAGAATGCCGTTGTCATTCTAGTATCGGAATCTATTAAATCAATAGGAAATATTCCCAACTGGTGTTGTTTGTCCTAGTCTAGGAAGGTTAATCTCATGGAAGATATTTTTTATCTCAGGCATTATGAAGTTTGTTACCGTATTGAGTTCAATTTGAAGTTTGCATAAATTGTAATTGTACATTTTCTTTATGCATGATGAAGTTCCTTTTTAATGTATGTTATCTTCAGATATGTCACTATTATAGCAACGAGATGGTACTCTTGTGCCTTGTACGGGGAATTTAACTTAAAACCTTAACTCCTTAAGGATGGATTGTAGCACAACTTATAAATGAGCACTCCAAACCACACGCCACCCAAAAAAAAAAAAACAAAAAAGAAGGGAGGAGGAAAAACATCCACAATCCAAAACAGAGAAAATGTATGTGCTTTTACCTAAACATTTTAATTACTAACTGCTCAGAACCAATAAGAGACCAGAACAATTTAAAAAATAACAACACATACTATAAGTTAAAAGAGTCACGACTAGTTGAAGCAAGGCATACTATTGCTTTTAATTGCAAAATTTGCAGACATATTAACTAACTCCAACAAATTGGATGCATCTTTACTTTCTTTTTCTGACATCAACCAAGCTAAAGACCATAGTGGATAGTGCAGCCACCTACTTAAGTGTAAGCTTTTGTATCAATTATACAAAACATGATAGCTAATGAGGTAATACTTACGTATGAGGTAGATTGCTTTGTTTCTAACATTGGTGCATGGAGCTTTTTTTTAAAAAAAACTTTTTTTTTTTGGAAAAGCCCTTATCTAGCTCAATCTAATATAAACTTTGCTAATACAACAAATGACTCATTTATATCTGTAATAGTTGTGGCATACATTTTGGGTACATCTTGCACAAAAATGTGCCCATAAAGGAATGGATACCTCACAAATAGATGGTTATGTTGACCCACAAAACCCTGACAAACTCCTCAAGTGTCAAAATCCTTTTCAAAGTAAGCCCACAATTTTTTCGAAGTCAAGGCAAAGTCACTGCAATCACACATCAAGTAATTTGTAGATGACCGATGAAAGTTGTGAAAGCTGTGAAGTCAAAGCAATTGTGAAAATATTATAGTATAAGATGACTGAAATAATTGATGAAATTTGCATAAGCACAATATGGTGGCAATATCAAAGAACATATCTTAGGAAATAATCCAGAGCAGGGGAAAAATCCAAGACTATAGTTACAAACTCAAGAACTAATTATTAATGCATATATTCACTCCTAACTACACACATATATATGGTAATTCCCATTCAGCTTAATGCTTCAGCTAATGGTTCAATTTCCTATTCATGCTCAGTACATTGTCACCCTGGTAAGCCTATCACAAATAAAGATCCCTTGACATAGTAAAACCAAAATTTTGCATTTGAGCCAAGCCTCAGAAACCCACCTTCGTGGGCAAATGACCACTTTTCAATCTTTAACTACATATCCCTATACCTCAACATTGTTTTTTTTGGAGACAAAAGACAATAATAAGAGTACACATTAGAAGGACATACATGCTACATATCCCTGTACCTCAACATTGTTTTTTCTGGAGACAAAAGACAATTCACGCACGCACAGACACACACACACACATACTAGTCATGGCATGACAATCTCCTTCTTCACAAATATATACTTCAAGATATGTCCACATGAATCCCAATCGATATTAACTGATTAAATTGCATTTACTCTTTGGGTTCTTGCTGAGAGACAATACTATTTAGAAAATATATCAAGTCAATTAGGCAGAGGCTACATCCATAAGCATGCATTATATATTTTTCTTTATGAAAAGATTGATAACTCTTTGTGTGTGTGTGTGTGATTTTCTAAATTAGTGTATTAAAATATTAAACAAATTACATGCCATCATTCACTCAACAGAGTTCCTACTGAGCTTGTAAAACACAAATTAGTCTTTGCTGCTTCAAAATTGAAGGGGCTTGAAATTCACAAATTAATGTAACATAAAAGTGATGTGAACATTTTTTAAGAGGTGAGGCTAAGTCATTTATGGAGGATCGGATTGAGATTTTATTGCAAAAACAGATTTCTGAAAATAGAAACCAAAATGATCACCATGCTCATATATGGAGCCATCAAAGCTAAAGTAGCCTAGTCCACTATTAAGCCACAAAACCACAGGATCTTTAAAAGGTTTGTTTTCTTATACAACAAAATAGTAGTACATGTTCCTTCCATGGCTTTCATCCACTGTCACATACCTTCAATGTTCCATTACAAGAATCAAAGAATCAGGCATAAATGCAAGTTTTTTTTCTTTTTTGTTAAGAGAGAATTTGAAAACAATTATTGCAGAAATGGGAATAAAAGCAAAAAGAGCTAGAGAATCATCCTTAGTCAAGTTTTTATTATTAAAGAAACCCCAGATCCCAAATCATAAAATAAACACAAAGAAATTATAAAGTAAAAAAAAAAGACCATAGCTTTGTAATGTGAGAATTTGATTAGACACAGCAGAAATGAGAACAATAGCAAACAATAATTTAATTCACACAAAAGCTATGGAGACAAGTCAAGCCTTCTTTATTAATGAAAACCACATTAAAATCATAAAATAAGAACCAAAGAAATTTAAAGGGGGAAAACATAATCTTTTAAGTTGAAAATCTGACAGAATGCATTACCAAGATGGATAGAAGCAAAAAAAAAAAAAAAGGAATTAGTGTAAATGAGAGATAGTATTGTGCCTTAGTGCAAATCAACTGAATCAATTATGTGACTTGTTGTTTGTTTTGGTTATCCTTCACACTTAATGCTTGCCTTTGTATTCTAAAAAAAATAGAAAAAAAAAACAAAAGAACATTATGAGAATAGTCATCATCGACAACACCTTGAGAATATAATGAAACATCCTCTATAGGTAATGAAGGTGGGGTTCTAGTTCAAAATATAATGAAACATCCTCTATAGCAAAATTTTTGGGATTGCCGCACATATATACAGGTGCAGATGCTCATAGGGAAAATGGGTCCACAATATCTCCCATAAACACATTGTACTCTCGAACTCAAGTTCCCTGAAATGTCAAGTGACTTATTGATTAGTTTATACGTTGTTTAGCAACAAATTCTTGCTTGTGAAAACGATGCAAGGCTAAATTTGTTAAAAATACTTCTTGTTGGTAAATGAGAAGGAAGAAAAATACAATTAACAATTTAGAGAGGCATACTATTAATTTATGGATCTATGATAGTGATTTAAGGAATCTGACCTTTTAAATTGAAGCAAAACCCAACGGAAACAAAAGAAATAATTCAAGCAGTCATACTGCTCATAATATTTATGCAATAGACTATCCAGCAACTCTACCAACTGCAATAAAGAAATATAATATTAATTAGAAATAGCAAAGGAAACTAACAAAAATACGTCTTAGTAACGGGTTTCCAACAGACATGCAGACACATGTTAGTGTTGGCCTAAAACCTATGGCAAGATGATAAATAGATGCATTATTAAACATAGATTATCAATCCCAACTTCTATTGATGAAAGCTTCTTATTGATTTACCAGATGCCTCTTTCTTTTATAACATGCAAGGCTCCTAATAAAAACTTATTGATGGACTAAACTTCTATTCCCTTTTTAACCTAAGTGACATCAAATTTCATGAGGTGAAGCAGAAATTGACCGTATAGTAATAAATACACAATGATCTCCCCTAATAAAAGAACCTAGGTGGGGGCAATGGATGCATCTGCACAGCCGTTAATAGAGAGACTAGGAAAAACACTAAGGGGACAGAGGTAGTAATAGGGGAAAGCAAAAGAAGGAATTAGTGTAGTCTTTTGCTAGAGATAGAAGGCAAGTATTAAAGAACAATATAGTGTTCTTCAAGAATTAGCGTCGTCACCTGTCAGAATTGTGCACTCCAGAACAGCGGACCTCTCCATTTCGCCGAATCACCCTAATTCGTCGTCCGCCATGCTTATCAGTGACCCGTCCTCGAGCTCCGCGAACTTTTCCTTAGACTCCGGCTCCTACTCAACCCAAGAGGCGACTGGTACGGCAGAGGCGATGGCTTTGTTGTCGGAGGCGGATTTGTGGTGGTGGCGATTTCGCCCACCAGAGGTCGACGAAGAAGATTATTTTAGGTTGAAAGGAGTTCCATAATGATTCTTATATTGGTGATGCTTTCTGGGGTCTGACAAAGCTGATTCCAAGAAAAAGGTGATTTTTGAAATTCACAATTGAAATTTGAATTTGAGCAAGTGTAGATATAAGTGCACCACGTGAAGGGAGTAGAAAATGATGCTTGCCCGCAACCCTAAGCAATTTATTTAGCTTGTGCTTTAAGGTTGGCTTAAATGAATAGTGCAATGAGTTTAAAGCCGTCCATGAGCTGCAAAATGAGATGGCTACACCATACAGAAATTAGATATATGTTGATGTTGATGTTGATGTTGATGTTGATGTTGATATGGTTTCCAATATCTTGGTTTGGTGTTATTTTCGCTTTATCGAAGTTTCCAACTTCTTCATTCAAATAAGGATAAAGACGCAACATGCGAAACTAAATAAAGTTATACCCTAAAATATCTGGAAGTGAAATCTTAACATCAAAATAATTAAATTAGGGAAATTGTACCCGTTACTTGACACAGACAAAAGTCTGTTAACCCACTGCCACATAAGTGTTTTATTTGGACACATTATTGTTGAAAATGCCACCTATTTTTATTTTTTGTTTTAAAAAAGTCTCTCATAAAGAGAAATTCTTGTGAACTTGATTTGTCTTATTATTTATGGTATAATTAATTAAAATATCACAACTCATGAGATGATTTGACACCTCATAAATATTAACTAACATATTAATAAAATCAAAAAATTCATAAGATTCACTTTTTTTCATTTCGTATGAAATCTTAATTAAAGGATTCATTTATTCTGACAAAAAATAAAAATATGAAATACATAAATAGCCAACTAGGATCAGTGTTAACTGAATTATTATGTTTTAATTAGTTAAACCATAAATAATATAACAAATATGGTTCATGCAAGTAGTTCGGGTGATCTTATATTTCATTCTCTACCTACTATTGTAGTCGCCCCCTCCCCCACCCAAAAAAAAGGATAAATGTGCAAAAATACACATGTGATTATTTATCAAGAGCGCT
Organism: Acacia concinna; assembly: GCA_037177275.1. Taxonomy (NCBI): domain Eukaryota; kingdom Viridiplantae; phylum Streptophyta; class Magnoliopsida; order Fabales; family Fabaceae; genus Acacia; species Acacia concinna. The sequence goes on from JBAGKO010000010.1 coordinate 30,075,785, forward strand.
TAGTAGCAATTACTTTTTTTTTGTGCAAAAGTACACGTGTGGTTATAAAATATCAAAAATACATATGTGATTATAAACTAGGAGCAAAAGTCACACTTTCCGTTAAAGTCAAAATATTGACTGTTAAATATAAATTTTTTCACTAATACTGATGACTTGGATGGTAGTTTGGCTTCAATTTAAAAATTGGGAGAATTTCAATAAGGACCCACAGTTCATAATTAATTTAAAATCAGTCTCAAAACATTCTGAAATTTCAATTCAAACCCAAAGACCAATTTGACATTAATTTTGTATGGTAAAATGACCAAATTGTCCTTTCCCCCTTTTTTTTTAATAAAACACGTTGGAGCTCTGGCAATTTCAGAATGTTTTATTAAAAACATTCTGAAAAAAGGCAAGGGAAATTTAGTCATTTTACCATTCAAAATTAATTTCAAATTGGTCTTTGGGTCTAAATTGAAATTTTAGAATGTTTTAAGACTGATTTTAAATTAATTCCCATCTATGGTCTCTATCTGAAATTCTCCCAAGAAAAAATTCTAATAAATTCCCTATACCTTGAAGGGTTATATTATATTGCTGCTAATAATTCTCTATCTTATAAAACCATTTCTTCCTTCAATAACAAGGCTAATGACTTATTTACCTCTAAGTTAAAAAGAGGGCATTTTACAATCCAGATAAACAATGCTCTTAGTCTTGCTATTGCTAGTTGACTTATTGAAATGCTTCCTTATATTCAATGCATTGTACTGACTGACCCTGGTAGCAAATGAAAAAGCTTAGAATTCGATAAGCATTAGATCTTGAAAAATCAATAATAACGCTCCAATCAGTTACATGAAGATTGTTCAAAGGTGAATAACATTAAAAGCCTGAGGACATATGAGATTAACATTGTCCTTTGATGTGAAAGCTACAATACTAAGGGAGAATACAACTTTGATATCCTTGATAACTATAGCCCGATTAACCTTCTTCCCTGTGTAAAACAAGTAATTTCTATTCATCCACAACACATAAATGAGTTTGATAATACGTGTAACTTCCTCCAAGAAACCATCATTGTGAAGCTTGATCAGAACCCTTTTAAGCCAAAATTTAAAAGACGACAATGTACTGAAAGGAAAAACAATAGAGTCCTTCAAACCCTATAGCTTTTGAGAATGGACAAGTCACAATAGAACCTCTTGATTGCAATCAAATAAGTATTTACCTTGAATAGGTAGATGATGCTTATTGAGGATACCCACAAAAGGAATAGCATCATTTAAAATCTTCCAAATTAGAAGAAGATCGTTGGAAGGCAAAGAGATGAGCCATAAGAATTTCCAAAAATCCTCATGTTGCCTCTATTAAGTAGGGAGGGAGATATTTTTGAAACTAATGGAGGCCTTATACTCTCCTGAAGGACTAGACATCCAAATTAACTTATGTTGACCATTTAGGAAGGAAATATGAATTTAAAGAATAGATCAGGCAATATGAGAACGATAAACTTCCCTTACCAAATTATGATTCCATCTAACTGAACACTAGATAAATGGAAGATACATTAATAAATCCGAAATAGTTCTTAGAGATGAAGAACTAGAGGATTTAGATTGCTTGAGCCACCACAAAGAATGATTGATAGAAATGGAGTTTATAGATCTCACTTTCTAGCTTAAATGGTGTGTGATTATAGAAGCACGTTGGTAAATTCCTTTCCACGATCAAGAGGAATTATAAGGTTTCTTCACTAATAATCCCCTTCAAGATTTATATATTTTGGCTTTAAAGTTTCACCAAGAAGAGAGCCAGCCTGAGTATCGATAATTCTCCAAATTTATTTTGCAAGAAGAGAATCATTCACTTTAGAGATAAGTCAAAGCCCCAACCCTCCTTCCAAGAGGCTTCAAAATAAAATCTCTACTTGATAAATGAATTTTGCTCCTATCACTAGTAGATTCTCATAAGAAATTTGCACATCTTACATCAATTTTATTGCATATATTGGAGGAGTTTAAGGTAAGAGATAACATGAAGAAAATACGAGTTTGTATTTCAAAAAACACACTTGTTGAGAGAGCTAAAAATTATTTACCCTCTAAACCTCCTTGAAAGGGGAAACCCTTAACTAAAAAAAATAAAATAAAAGTCTATTTAAATCTAAACTCAACTCATTTTGGTTAAGTCCTATTTTTTTTTCTTTTTTATCGTGTCATTATAATTTCCTCAATTATGGGTATAAGTCCAATGCACTATACTCATAACTTGTTAATTTGTTAAGGACACGATGTTAATAGCTAACAAAGGGGGCTCTCATCTAGTTTGAATTGATTTTAGCACATGCATTTAAATAAAATCAAAATTAATTAAATTATAAATTACATATAGATACTAAGGTAAGTATAATTTTGGCAAAAATGTAAAGTGGTCAACTTATGAGCTCATATTCAGTGAAGACATGTTAGTTTTGCAAAGCCCTATCCGAAATGCCTTTCCGTTATGCACGAAGATCATGTCCAGTCCAACTACATTTTGATTAAATTGACACTGATGTGCACAAGAACCTGAAGTTTCTTAACTTCCCCTTTGTAATCCAAACACTTACAAGCTCACGTGACCGCAAAAAAACAATAATAATAAACAGAGTGAAGCATTACCATGACAAGTCATAAGGAAAAATTAAGGACCTAAATTCTGCAAAACAAGGAAAGATATCAGTAAATTAGAAATCAAAATCCTGCCAGTTCCTTTCATCTCATAAGGAAAAATTCTAACTCCAGCAAGATGCCAAAATATCTAATACAAAATACCAATAATATCATAACAAATCTTATTAGACAACATCATCAATTATCAATATATAGCCTGGTGTAACTCTGTTAACCATAAAGAAAGTAAATGGAAATACATGAAATGTAACATATAATAGTGTATCAAAACTTCCTTGACCACAAAATACAAGGCAAGGAATATTCAATGCGACAAATAGCATTATTACAAAACTCTAATAAAGGAAATAAAGCAGATGGACCCGGGACATGGCATTTTGGGTTTAGCTACAGTCCACAGTAGGTCACTGGGGCACCAAAAAACTAAAAAAATTCAAGGACTCAACAAGTGTGATGCACTAAACAAAAAATTATCACCATCGCATGGCTTTTTGCTGCTTAAGAAAAGCCTATATGGAACCTGTTGTAGTGTGTTTGGGAATCACACTTATTAGGTTTCTGAGGAGCAAAAAAATTGTGGGGAAAACGAAGAAAAAGCCGCAAAATCTTCAGTCTCTCTCTCTCTCTCTCTTGAAGGCCAAAATCTGTACATCTCAAAGATGCCTGAACTTGGAGTGCCTCCATCTGTCAGGTTTCATCATCCTCCGGTTGTTTTCTTTGTTTCTGGGTTTCAACATTTGCTCTGCTTCTATTTCTGACTGAAGAGAAGACTGCAACTTCTTCAAAAGTCCGCAGCATTGCTTGTGGTTGACGGAATTATTATTGTTACTCATGTTATTGCCTTCTAAATGTGTGAATCTTTGGTAAGGTGATTGCCACTTAGCTTGCAAATACGCTAACGATCTCCAAGGTGGAAGAGGCATAGAATTCTGCTTCAATGAAGATCTAGCAGCATCCACCATTATTCCAAGAAATTGTTTCAGTCTGGAGAACGAACCCACATAAACAACCGGAAGTGAATTTAACATCCTGTCATATGAATCAACAGCTCTAGCTATTTCAAAGTGGCTCTGGAAGTCAAGATCAATAATCAAACGCTCAGAGGTTCCAAAATTATCACCAACCACATCAATGTATTCATTGTCACCTGTGTAACAGATGAAAAGAGAAAAACATCAGCTGGAAGCATAAGCAAGAGAATGTCACATACTTATTCGATATTTTAATGGTAAAAAACAATTGATTATGGATGTTCGGTAGACCAGGCAAAAGTAAAAATCAAGGTCCACAAGATATCATAAACATTGTTAGATCACGTACCTCCGGGAACTTTGCCACAAGCCTGCCATTTGGATGCACAAACACCAGCATCATAGCCAGAAAGTCTCAGAAGCTTCACCAGATAGAACCTGATACAACTGCCATAACATGGACTAGAATTGATGGATCGAAGGTTGACCTCGTTCATTGACAATATGAGAGAATGAACCACTGATAGCAAGTCACTCTCATGCTGAACTGCTGAAAGCTTACAGATCTGTGCCATGACACATAACAGATAATCAGTGATGTTGTCAAAAAGCTTTTCCTTCTCTGGTTCCTATTTATGTTCTTCCAAAGAACCTAACATGAGTTTATACAATTGTCGAGAAAGGGCAACAGAAGTGCAATTCTAAAACCCAACACTTGGACGTACAGTCAAAAACAATAGGAGGATATATGGCATAGCTGCCACGTGAAATTTAAAATTTAAGAATAAATGAGAAAGAAAAACAGGGGAAAGGCATTGGCATGTGTTAAAACCCAAGTAGTTTTGAGACACTATAATCCTGAATACCACACTCAGGCAAGCCTCAAAAATCATGTATTAGAAACACTAGGTACCTGATGTCACATGTCTATGCCCAGAAGTAAATCCAGAAAAAGAATGGATTGGAACTTGAAACAATGGGCAATGAGAGTTAACATATAAGAAACTACCACTTCAAAAATCAAAAGAGACCCAACCCGCCAAGAATCAATCAGAAGACAACAAACCAGGAATTTGATACACATGTAAGCAGGGACTACACAGACAATCCTCTTCCCACTGTTAACTAAAACAAACACATACAGACTGATATATGATAAAGAATACCAAGGTGCAACATATATATATTAAATGAATATTGTTATCAATCTTAAGCTTATAGCTACATGACGCTCACTGATTTCCTCAAGTCGTCATGCGCTACATTGACAACCTTAGTACCCCCTACACATATATTACAAATGGACAAGAGAATATAGGTAGAGAAGAAATTTTAAGCTCTGCCAATTTCATCATTGGAAAAAGAAAAGTAAAGCGTGATTTATCACTTTTGAGTTTTGACCCCCCTCTTATGCGAGCTGAGGGAAAAGTGCCCATTGAAATGTCCATTTAGATACACTTTGATGTTTCACCCAACATAAAAAAGCATACCAATGCATTACAATGAAACTCAGAGATACATTAAATTAAATGTCTTCTATGTTTAGTAAACTGTCTTATGAAATATAACAACCTAGTACAGCAAAGAAAACAGATTGTGCATGGAAACTAAGAAGTAGGTTCTTAAATTCAACCACCATTATTTAGCAACAGGAAATGCATACTAAATAGGAGACATCCTATATATAGCAAACTGAGAGATGTTTCAAACATATACTGTGAAAGAATGGAGCAAATCAGTCTAAATCTCTCCACGTTATCAAATATTATATGTTCAATATGCAATCACTAGTCTCTATAAATAGGCAACATAGTCAAGTTACTAGCAAGGGTAGTCACTAGCAAACTAAGCAAGGGAAAAAGCAAAGAAGCCAAATATAGGTGATAGGAAATTGTAGAAGAATTAAGAAAAGAGTAGAAGTAGAAAGAGGAAATCAAAAAAAATTAAAAGAACAGTAGACAAAAAGTAAAATCGCCGAAAACAATATATACACCTGTAAAATGAGAACTGTCACAATAATAGAATGATGCGTCATCCAGACAAAGTCCACATAGATAAATAACTTAGATCAGATCAAGCTAAAACTGATGATATTATAGAAGGTCATACAATATAAAACAAATTTAAGGATATAATTGCAAGATGGAAGAAAAAAAAGTCACATGCAAGTTTGCCTAACTGCCTACCACCAATAGCAACAACTTTGTTGTAATATATCCATACATAATATAATATATAATGATCAATACTCTGTCTTCCGGGGTGATCTTTCAACTAATTGATCTTTGGTTGAAATTTCCAGTATAATTCTCTAAGCAGATACATATATTTCAGATTCCGAAGCTTCAAGAAGAAAATATTTCTTCTGCCATCAACAAGAACAACGCTGAAAAAAAAATTCCTCTTAAAGTAACGATGAGTTTTACCTGAATTTTTTCTGCAAGTTGAGCAAAATCAGAGGGGCCAGAATCGCTGTCACTGCTACACCAAGAATCTTTGCCACTACTACCATTTTCCAAGAAGTCACTGACCATCATCGCCAAATCGTGTTCGCTCTCATGGCTGAACCCACCTCCGATCTGACTCACCCCACCAACGTCCACAAGACCCCACAGATTCGCGGCGGCCACGACCCTGAAATCCATCCGTCCGCCGCTAAATGAGTCGTCTCACCCCACCAACCACAATGAAACAGTACCGTCTAAAAGCAATCACCACAAAGAAATTCAAACCCAAAAGCACGCAACAAAAGCCCTGAGGGTCCAATACAATCGCCCGGGAAATTTCGCGGTCGTCTAGAATTGCCTTCCTCAAATTCAAAACCCCATTGATCAAAATAATCGAATTCGCTTCAACTTAAGCTAAATTTGAAGGATCCTTCTAGCTTCCAACAACTTTTAATTGTGTAATTTTTTTATGTTACATCAAAAACTAAAACTCTTATATTCTGTATATTAAAAACAAATCGCTAGAGCTTATAAACCATGATGGCCTTTCGATCCAAAGGAAACAACAAGAGAATGAAGAAAAAGAAGAAAAGAATCGGGAAGAAAAAGCTTCCCCTGCAGAATCCAAAAAGGAGGAAGGAAGGCAAATTAGCTTCAGAAAGAAACCAGATATATAAACAGCTGTTTGGAGAGAGAGTGAGATTACGATTCTGACCTCATAGACATTTTGGATTTGCGGTCACTTTTCTCTTGCTTAACGGAAAATGGTGCGGGGAATGGATAAGGCAGAAGGTGAGAGGTGGATTCAGTTGAGGTTGAACGGAACGCCAAAGAAGGGTATATTCTTTGGTATAATATCTATTTTTTTTGCACTGGATTTAGTTTTCTGAACTACTTTTTTTTTTTAACAAAAAAAGATAATGTGTTTGGGATCTTAAAGTATTTTGTTTAAGTATTTTAAAATGTTTTGTGGATCATTAAAGTATTTTTTAAGGTTAATCTTAAAATCTAAAATATTTTGTGATTCATCTAACATCTTGAAATATTTTTTTGCAAGTGAGTCTTGTTTTCTAAAGTATCTTGTTGTTTTTACCACTATGAAATATTTTGTTGGCATGTCTAACACCCAAAAGTTGCTAGTAAAAAAATATGTTAGGATGTTAGATGCACACATTCACTTAAACACCTTTTTTTTTTGGGTTAATGATGAGATTAAAATTGCACCATAAAATATTTTAGGAGATTGGACAAATTATAAAATATTTTAAGATATTGGTTACATTTAGAAAAATATTTCAAGCCGCACCATAATTCTTAATAAAATACTTTCAGATATTTGATGCATTTGAAAAATTAATAAATATTTGGTTCTATTATCATCTCCTAATTCACTTGGTGCATCTTATTTTAATAATTATTACATTCAATATCTTATACTCCCTCTAATTTATATAAGATTTAATTGACTTTTTTAAAAGAGATTAAGAAAGCTAAATATATTAAAGTATTTATATTCATTTTTTATATACCAAATTAATTTATTTGGCTTATGACCTAATATATATAATCAAATAATATATTACATATATTATAATTATCTAATTTATTTAGATTTATTAATTTCTCCAAAACAAATCAATTAAGTTTTATATCGAGAGGTAGTATTAAGGGCAAAAGGAAATATCACGGAGTACAATATTATTTATCCTGGACTTATAAAATTCCATTTGGATGTACATGACTTCCACTAAGCGAGATTTGAGGAGAGATAAATGACTGCAACCTTACATTTTAAATTACTATTTCCAACCTTAGCGCTACACTAAAACTCACTATTGATTAAGAATCTAGTCATAAAAATGCATTAAAACATATTAATCACATCACTAAAGGGTGATGCTTAACAATATTGTCAAACTTTTCAACAAGGGAAAAAATAATAGTTTCATATTTTAATGTGTATAATTGATTTTCTCAATAATTTTGAAAATAAATATTACTTGTGATGCAACCTAGTCTATTTTTATAATATGTAGCAATTCAATCATGAACAATGTCAGCATTTGACAAAATAAGCAGCCTTCTTAAATTATAAAATTATACTAAAAGACAGTACGCAGATTTGAAAAGTTTTCAGTCCAAAAAAAAAAAGGAAAGAAAGAAAACTCCTACATCTTACATTTCATTACTCTATAAATACATAGTTTTTTAACAACTGAAAAAAAATTGAAAAATAGGAAACATGGGCTAAGCCCTTGGTATCATTTTCCTAATGGGTAGACGACCAAAAAAGGTGGTTGATACATCATTGTTAATTTTAATATCTAAGATGACGTGTGATATAAAAACACCACAAATGCAGTGTTGTCACATTATTTTGAATGTTTTGTTTTTTGTCTTCCAAAAATTAATGTCATTATTTAATTAAAATCGACAAATACACCAACTCTTAATTAGGCGGCCAGAGTGGGAAAATAATGGCTATTTTGAAAGCGATGGTGAGGAGACTCTGAAAATAAAATAATGAGGGGAGGGCATTGTGGTAAATTGATCGGGACGCGGAGGAGTGAATGTTTTCGTGGAGACCAAGTCACCACACTTTTAAATAAAGAGGTTGAAGGAAGTTTGAAATGGGAAACAAAACGGAAAATTACAAAATAAAAGCGAAGAGAGAGAATAAATGAATAATAAAGACAAAGTGATAAACAACGTGAAGGAACCGTTACGTGACACCTCATTCACGTGTTGGCCCACTGCCATTTATCGTGAGTTTTAGCAGTGTGGGGTTTCTATTATAAGCCGATTATTAATTGCTAGATCTTAAAACAATGGGAAAATTTAAAAGAGTCTGTTATATTTTGTAAAATTCAGAAATGTTTTAAAGGGGAATTTGAGTTTTGCAGATCATAATTAAATAACCCAAATGCCCTTATAATAATAAGAAGAGGTAGGTTGTTCACTAGAGATAAAAGAGACCCACAGAAAACGTATTGATGAGAGATAAAAACTTGTGCTGAGAAGGTGACAAAGGATATAATAGCTGAAACTTGAAAAAAAAAATTGTGAAAAAAATGTAAATAAATTTTACAAGCATCATACATTGCCTTAATAATCTCTCAATAGTAATGTTCTTTCCATTTTTAATTTATGTGGGTTGTGTGGGTTATAGCTACAGTAAAAGAGGGGTTGTAACGTTTTGATGACTTTCATTGTAGAATGTTGGAGAATATTAATGTGGATCTTGTGAATAAAGAGATTGAATAATAAATAGGGAAGTGTAATGGTGGCTCTTAAATGTAGTTATTGTGGGTCAGTGGGTAAAAATCTTAGTGAGAGTAAAGCTCTGAACTTTACATAAAGCTTCAAACTTCACGTAAAGTTGCGAGCTTTATGTAAGTACGCCATGATGTGGTGTTCGTTATAATGAGTTTTTTTGTGTGTGGATATTATGTAACATCTCGATTTTTATTCACCAAAATTCTTCAAACATATGACTAAATAAGAGGAATAAAATGATGGATTTTGGCATAAGAATTATGGCCAAAGTAACTTTTGCTTGATTTCTAGAAAGAAACATGATATAGTCTTGTTGTATATCATTTTTGCCTATGCTAATGATGTCAAAAAATCATAAAATTTTTTAGTTCAAAAGTAGATATGCCAAGCTTTAATTTGATATATCATTTACATTGTTTGAATGTATATATATTAAGAGATTTGAATTTTTGAAATTTATCCAGTAAAATTTGCCAGTTTCAAGAGCAATATTCAAAAAAGAATTTTCTGGGACTTTTATAATACAAATTGAAAAAAGAAAGCATTTTTCCCTAAAACTAGACTCAATAAGGGATATTTAGGCTTGGAATCACCTCAATTGGATATTTCTACAATTAGATATGAATTTTTAAAGTTGGGTGAAAATTTTGCCCAAAAATCCAAAAATTGTAAAAATGTAATGGCATATTCGTAAATAGTGGCTCAAACAAGGATAAAAAGGGAAAACTAAATTTGATCTCAAGGACAAGATGAGAATGCCAAATTGAATGGCTAGGATCAAGTCTTGAAAGAGAAATTTCAAAGACATGGAAAAAGAAAAGTTGTGGATGGAAATTAAAGTTGATTAATTAATTAATTAGAGCACATGTTTTAAGTGTGCAAGAGGCAATATTAGGGGGCATAATCAGCCTTATTTCGTGCAGCAGCTGGAGCCATAAAGAGAGAATGTGTTCTTGAAATAGAGAGAAAAAGGGGAAAGGAAAAAAAAGGAAGAGGAAGGTGAGGCAAATGGTTTAAGGTGAAATTAAGCCAAAATCTTCTATTTTCTTCTTGATCCTTGACCTCCACTCTCTTCTAATAGCTAGAGTCTTCTTGAAATCATTTGTAGCAAGAAGAAAATCAAGAGGGAGAGGGCTTGAGGTTCAGTTTTGAGCAAGAAGAGACAAGAAATCAAAACGTAACTCTCAAAATCTCATCCTTCTTGTTGATTCTTGATGGTTGTTGGTGGATATTGTTGTCTATGGTGGTTATTGTTGGTTCTTTTAGGATTTGGGTTGGCTATGGTCATTTGGATGCACAAACCCTAATGGGGAGGTGCTACCCAAATTTCCTTTGATTATAGAGAATATGAATTAGAGGATGCAAACAAGTGAATTAGGGTATAGGAAGAGTGTTTGGATGAATGAAACTTGAAATCCAAATTTTCATAAATACTATCCTGTTTCGTTAGGCCCTTATTTTGAGGTGCTAGAGCTTGATTTTGAATCATTTGATGCTTCTAGTGAATTTAAAATGGAAAATTGTGTGGCGGTAAAGGTGAGGAAACAAGTTTAGAAGCATTAGGATAGAAAATGACATTTTTGGCAAAATAATGTCAATTTTGGATCTGTGTTGGATTAGGGGTAAGGAATTTGAATTTGGCAATTCTGAGCCCATAAATGGATTCAGCACGTGAAGTTGTGTAGGGGCAGCCCATGTCATAATTTTTGGAATGGTGTAATTACACCGTGTATAAAAAAGAAATAGATCGGTACCTTTAACGACAATTTCATCAATGTGCGTGTTTGAGATAAATGATTATGGTATGAGTGTAGAAATGGAGATTGAATGAGTAATAACTCATTGATGATGCATTTGGTATTTTAGGATTCATTCTTTGCCCACTAGATTGAAAGACTGATCAGAGGAAGAACAAATGGGCTTGAAAAGTGTCTAAGCAGTAACACTTTCTCTCGTGTAATTGAATATGCTCTTGTTTTCCCTTTATGCAATACACATACGATCATTGTGCTTGTAGTTACTTTGAATTACAATGTCTTGATGATA
>JBAGKO010000010.1:30103284-30114595 GCA_037177275.1 Acacia concinna
TTTTTTCTCACAAGTGACTTTAATAATTGTAATTATATTTGTATTTTCTTTAATCTATTGTTGTTGTTGTTGCTCCTACTGATCCTGCTGTTGCTGCCACTACTATTCCTGCTACTGTTGCTACTGCTCATGATGTTGCTGCAGCAGCATACACACATATTCTAATTACTTTATTGTTATAGATTTAGTAAACAATATAATAAATTATTATTTCTACATTCTTATAACAGTAATTTCCTTCCAAATATAAACAATAATAATAAATTATTATTTCTACATTCTTATAACAATAATTTCCTTCCAAATATAATCATATATATATATATATATATTAAGTATTCTTTTTTTACAATTACCTAATAAATGCATCTATCAATAATAATTTCTCCTTAATTATAATTAATTCCCATATATAAAAATCAAGATGTTACACAAAGAGAAAATTGAGTTAGGAGGTAATTTGGAAAAGAAGAGATGGTTTTAAGGGGGGGCAATGAGGTCATTTAATAACATTTATAAATTCAAAATTAGGCCTCCCATCCTAATTGAGAATTTTTTTAAAGTTGAGAGTTAAATTTAGATTTTGGTATTTTAGTAGGATTTATAGCGGATTCTTTCATAATATAATGGGTGGTGAGGAATATTTTTTTTACCTTAAGGCTAAAATGACCCACAAATTAACGTATTAAACAAACAACCTATGAAAAATTCTAAGACTTTACTGTACCCTTTGCGTTAAAATAAAATTAAGTTTTGTGAGATAAAAGACAATGATGCCCTTACTTTGTTTGTATTGTAAATTGTCTTATTTTGCTTGTACATGCCCATGTATGTCTTGTGAATTTCATATTTTTCTTGTAAATAGCTAGCTAAAATGTTTTTAATTCCCAAGGTTATTTTGAATTCATTTATTTATCTTGTAAATGCATTTATTTATTTTGTAAATTCTAATATTTGTTTTGTGAATTTTCATATTTGTCCCGTAAATAGGTAAAATGTTCTTAATTTCTTAAGTTCTTTTGAATTCCTTTATTTATCTTATAAATGCTCTTGAGGAAAAAAATAAGGTCATCATTGTCTTCTAATCCACAAAACTGAATTTCATTTTAACCCAAGGGGATGCAGTGAAGTTTTACACTTTTTTTGGGGTTTAACTGAAATTATATTATATCATTGGGTCGCTAAATGAAATTTTCCCAAATTTTAATTTTGGCAATGGTTTAAAAATGTTAATGTAGTCTCCTCTCTTGATCAATGATATTTGTACTTGATAACAATGACATCGAGAAGAGAAAGCGTGAAAGTTAATTTTAATTTGAAGAAACAAAAGGACTAGGGAGTTTAAAAAGGCAAGATGCATTAAGGATACATTAATTGATTCAATTGAAGTGGCTTTATATTATGAAGAGAAGTGTTACGAAGTTTGCAATGAAAGCTCTGCAAATAAATGGTGATCTCTATAGGGATATTGAAATTGGTTGGTTAAGCAACCAGTCTAAGAACAATTTAAATTTTGAAAATTTTCATATATTTAATACTCATTGAGACCGCAATAAATAAATATTGGTCTAAAAAATTTTATTTAGATTGCAAGGATGCACAATTAGTTTAAAGTTGTATCAATATTTATAAAAATGCTGCTGGTAAGGGTTTTAAACTGTCGGCTTCTATAGAGTTTTATTTTTATTTACAAAAATATCCTTTTAGAGGTTTTAGCACGTCTCAATGTTTAATGTCCTTTTTCTGTAAATATTTACTAACAAGAAAACAAACAAATAACAAGATTTGCATTTATGAAAAGTGAGGGAAATGGTAGTATAGTACTGTGACACTCCTATTATTGTGCAGTGGCATCAAAGAGAAAAGTGACGAACCTAACGGTAACGGCGACTCAATTTAGCTCTATTAAATATTGTTTATTACCACATTTACATATAATAAAATATAATTCTATTAGATATTTAAAGTATAAAACATTATTACTATATTTGCAGCTTCACCTTTTGTATTGTTATATTTTGTTGTAAAGTTATTGGATGTACTTCTATCTTTTTTATTAAATGGTTAAGATGCAAATCCGCCCTGAAAGTATTTACAGATTAGCAATATAATTTTGGAAGTTTTTTTGTCTCAATTTCACCCTGAAAGTATCAAAACATAGCAATTTCGCCCATAGATAACATAAAGGCTAACAAACGTTTGTCATTTAGGAAATAGTGCTACCTCATAATCTAAGTTATGCCACATAGTTACTCCTCCCTTCCATAGATTCTCATCCCTTGCTTGCCATCCACACTTCTTCCTCCCCTTCTCCTCCTCCATCGAACATGTTCATTGAACTAGCCCCTATTAATTGTCTTCGCCGGTCGTGGCTCCTATTATCTAGTCCGCCCTAAGTCCCTATTCTTCCCCCATCTCATTGTCATCTTCCGAAATCATTTATCCAGTCTGAAATCATTTTAATCTCACATCAATCCACACAAAAAAATACTTGTATACATTGATGAATAAGCCAGCACAACTAATACGAAACCAGTATACATAGAAATCCATGAATCCATGAACAAAATTTACATACAAGCTAGAAACAAAAGAAAAATTGAGAAAAAAATTATCAACAAAAGGGGGAATCAGAAACATCTATAAACAATAATGAAATTCAAAGATTAAAAAGAAAAGAAACCAAAAGCAAACCTCTATCATCCAAAATGCATCCCAGAAAATCTTGCATCAAGATGTTGAAGAGGAGGGAAGATGAAGAACTCAGGTTGACTGGCTATCGTTGCAAGAGACCACTGCTAACTCAGGTTGAGGGCATTCTTGTTGACGCAAGAGAGGAGCTTCGTTGGAGATGGAGATGCAACCATCGACATGGGTGAGAGGAGAGAGGAGCTACGGTGGACAAGGAGGGGTGGAGATCGACGCGATTGAGATCGATGTGAGTGAGAGTCGAGTGGTGGAGGCAGAGTCGGTGAAATCTTACAAAGAGAAGAGGATGTTAGCTGCGAGAGTGAGATATGATAAATTGTCTAAGACTGTGAAATCGAAGGCTGGCATCATTGATTAGAGTGGGGAAAGGCTGAGATGGTGAGACCTAAGGAAGATGGGATTTATTGTCTAAGACTGTGAGACCGAGGCTGGCATCATCAATCAAAGCTATCGATGGGCTTTCAAGTTCGAAATTTGTGTGTGGAGGTGGCGTTAGCAACGATTGACGGTGAAGGCATTCATAGTGACAGATGAGGCGGCAAAAACGAAGGCAGACAACGTCAATCGAAGCTAGCAATGAGTTTTGAATTCGAGATCTGCAGAGGAGGGGGAGGGGGAGAAGCTCATATTGACAATGGTGAGGGAGAAGATCATATCACGATGGGCTTGGACAGTGAGAGGAGGCGCAAGAGAGGGAGAGAGAGAATGAGAGAGGAAGGAGCAGGAGAGAGGAGATGAGGTGGAATATTTACCCACTTGGAATGTAATAATTGGTTAGAACAAAAATGAAGTGACATGTTAGAAATATTTGACAGTCAACGTTAGAAAAGTATGAACAAAGGCAAAATTGCTAGTTTTTAATACTTCTGGGGCGAAATTGAGACAAAAAAAACTTACAAGGCTATATTGCTCCTCCGTGAATACTTCCAGAGCAAATTTGCACCTTAGCCCTTTTTAAAAACATCTTTGTCATTTTCCTTTAGGGAAAAAGATAAATAAATACCCTACAAACATGAAAAACCCAGAAAAGTGACTCAAATTTCAGAAAAGACAAATGAGGGGCTCTAACAAAAACTCAACAGAGAATGATTAAAATTGAACAGATAATGACTAAAATAAAATGACTAAAACTCAAAAGAGAATGACTAAAACTGACCGTTTTTTTGCCCCTCATTTGTCCTTTTCAAAATTTGAGTCACTTTTCTGAGTTTTTGATGTTTGTAGGGTATGTATTTGTCTTTTTCCTTATTTATTTATCTTTTTTACAAATTGATTTCAAAAGAAGGGAAAAAAAAGAATTGGAAAAGTACTATAGTTTCAAACTAACCTTTTTGTTTTTGTACAAAAAATAATAAATTATGAAAATTAAATATAATGAGGGTGTTTGATTGATGGTTCTTACGTACTGGAAGGACTTGATTGTGATGTTGAGGAATTAAAATGTACTTGAAAATAAAAAATAATAAATAATAAATACCACATCCCTTAGATATATTGTTTTGGGTTTAAACTAGGTCCTATATATGAAAAATGCTTTGTTGGGAGATGCAAAACAGGTTATCTCTCTATATGCCTAAGGGGAATTAGTCTCTGTTGGCAAAGGTAAAAAAAAGGGGAATTAGTCTCTAACCATCTGTTAGAAGATACTGACTGATATTTTTTTTTTTTAAAATAAGAATATAAAAGAACTTTTTTAATAAGATTTCCATCGTCTTTGTTATTAGGGATTTTGCAAATTATGAGAGGAATTAATCATTTTTTACCCTTTGAATGCCCTTAACTATGAATCAAGCATTATTGACAAGTTTTTTTTCCTTGATATTTTTTGTGAGAACATTATTATTGACAAGCTTGATGAAGCTACCTACTTTTAATTAAATTTCTTTAATGACTCATAATAAGGAACAAGGATAGCATTATATTTTATATAATTAAATAAATTTTTCATACTTTGCACAAGACGACTAAAAATAAATTGCATTATCTCTATAAACAATAATTTCATTTTCTACATAATAGTTTGGCTTGCTATGTCAATGTTATTAGATTTTCTTTGTACCAAATTAACACCTTATTGGCAAATTCTTTCTTAGCAAGAAAGAATTGGAATTCTCTTCATGAAATGTATCAGCCTTATGTATGCAAACTTTTTTTACCAACCAATCTTGCACATGACAACTTGCATAAACTCGTTTTTTTAATTATCACGAGAATATAATTATTAGAATCCCTTTGGGTTGAGTTGTATTGCTTTTATAATTTGCATTTGTATAGCTTCGACCATAAAATTATAATCACTTTCTATATAGAATAATTTCTTCTAAAATCACATCTCCTGAGGTTAATTAACCACCTCCAAATTAAGACCATCAATAAAATTAGTTATTTTATGCATAAACAATTTAATTACATTAAAATCAATTAACCATGGCATTAAGTGATTAGGGGTAATGTGCTAGATTTAATCGGTATCAATTCTCACCGATTTAAAGTTTGATTGGATTCCAAAAAGTATAGAAACATGGCATAAAAAAGTTACTTTTATTTAGACTATAGCAATTCTTTATTGTCATGGTTAAAAAAAATTATTTATTAGCCATATTCACATTAATATTTCACTACTTTACTTCATCAACATTAAGAAAAGGTGGCCAACCAAGTCATTAACTTTGTTTGAAAATAAAAAGAAGCTTATGAGTTATGAATTTACTCATATTTAATACCTTAAATTATGTCCAAGAGGTCATATAAGTTGCAATTAATTAGATTTTAAATAGAGACAATTTTGAAAATTATATAATAAGATGCTCTTGTATAGGGGCTAACGGTGCTGGTAGAAAAAGTTATAAGAACTAACAGTGTTAGCAGAGCAAAATAAAAGTAATTATTGGGTTTTTGCAAAATGGCTTTCCCTTTATCTTTCTAGTTACAACATCATGTTAAAGAAAGAACTATCAACAAAATCAAATTAAAGATGAAATGTGAACCAAAAGTTCACAGTGGTTTGTTTGTTTATTTTTTTTGGTTGCCATAACAATTAAGCATCAAATAGTAGAGAGTTACATTATGGAACAAGCATTTACATTATCATCACTGAAGAAAGACATGAATTGCTCCTCCGGCGTGTTTGCTGCCGCAGCGGATGGCTGCACGACGGTGATGTTCCGGACGTAGCCGGCGGGCGCCCTTTTATCGTAGATGCCAGATGCATAGGGAAAATGAACCAAATGTTGAGGAACATAAGGCCAAAACTCAGCTCTTTTCTTGCCAGTTCTCCTAATCCTCTTTAACACCTTGTTTGGATCCACATATCCACTCACTGTCACTCTGCTTTGTTTTCTGTTCACCTCCACAGATTTCACTCCTATATGCCATACAATAATAAAAACAATAAGATAATTAAAAATTAATTAAGTTTAAACTTCAAAGATGGACGTGAAAATTTTAGGAGAATGAATAAACCATAGTAATTAATAAAGTTATGGGTTTTATAGAATAAACACTTGAAAAAAATTAAGTATAGCGTTTCATACATACATACATACATACACAAATACATACATGTATATGTTTCCTTAGCTGTATACACTAGTAGTACTATATATTATAACCATAATTATAATTTAAGAGTATATACTTATGAATAATAATTTAGAAAAGAATAAGATACAAAGGAAGATATCATTAACATTCTTAGATAATTATATTATAGAAATATTGTTTCATACTTCAAATTTTTTAGCCCTACTTCGTTCTCAGTATATATATATATATATAGAGAGAGAGACCTTTCATGTGAGTGACAGCATTTTTGACTCTTCGTTCGCAGCCATCACAGTCCATTTTAACTTTGATCTCAACAGTCTGAAATTAGACCAAACAGGAAGAAAGAAACATCAATATATATTGAAAAACCAGTGAAGGAAGAGATTTCAATAATGGATCTCGTTGAAGAAGAAGAAGAAGAAGAGAGGAAGATATATATATATATATATATATATAAAGAACCTGCATTGGTTTGCGCCTAGACTTGGTGGTTCTAACATCAGTGCAAAAGTTGGAGAGGTAATCGAGTGCTCCCATTTCGCTTTTCTCTCTTTTCAACAAACCCAAAATTCTCACAGAGAGAGAGAGAGAGGACTCACAAATCACATCCCAATGTGAGGCATGATCTTTATATAGCACCTTGCCCTCATAAAGTTTGGGACACTCGTTTTATTCTTTAATCCACTCATGTATACATAATTACACATTACTGTGCTCTCCACTAATACTTCTTCTGAATAAAATATAAGCCAATTTTTAAAGAGTGATTTAACACATCAAATTCGTCTTAAATCGCGAAAAAAAATAAAAAATCTAACTATCTGCCCATACTCAAATGCGTCTGACATCTATCCAGGTCAAATGTATACCAAATATGAATATATGGATAAAATTAAGAAATATTAATTAGTAACTCTCTAAGTGACCTATGAATCAATGATTTTTAAAAAAAAATAAAACACGTCTGATTTTATGAATAGATAGCGCAAACAATAAAGAACTTCTATAATAATAGACTTCCTACCAGGGTTGTTGAAATGTGAGATTTTTTTAAAAAAAATAAAATGAGAGACAATTTACCAAACAAAATATAAGACACAATTGACTTTTCACACCCGTTTCATTAGCAATTGGGTGTAAAACAATTTCTATACTAGTTAAAAAAACAACCAAGACATATAGTTATCTGGTCAAAGAATTAGTGTAGAAATAATTTTTAATCACTTTAAAAAGGATTTTTCGTTATAATGCTTGATTAACACAAAACTCTTAAGTAAATGGGTTATATACATTTTATGATTTATTAATTGGGTTACTTCTTCAAGATTATATAAATTTATAACAATTAACGAGCTTGAGCTTATGAATGATACTTTGTTGCTTCTCTTACAATTTTGCTTTTACTTTTTACATACAACTCATTAGTAATATATCCTTCTCATATGAATGAGTATATTTTCTACTTTTTCAGTACTTCTCTTAATTTAAAAGTATTTTAAATAAGTTATCTTTCCTAAATTATTACGTCCCATATCTAGTCTGGGAAAAACTATAGTGAAGTCAATAATCATTTTATGATTTAAAGTTTTGCAACCAAAATATTCTATATATTAATTATATTATAATGTTGTTAAAAAGTTTGATGACAGAACATAAAGAACTACTTTAAGCATACAGCATATATTAACATGTTCATACATGGAATTTTTCTTGAATTTTACATCTATATGCTCTAAATTATGCATGTCTAATACTTTCATTTTAGTTTATATAGGAATCATGGTGGAAAAGAAGCACCTTTACTCTTTAGTACATACACTCTTTTCAATTGTGCTTTTTTGGAATTTATTAATTAAAATAAAAATAATATAATTTATACATTTAGATTATATTTAAATAATTCAAATGTTGCCCGGTAAAAATAATATCCACTGTTATATATTCTTTTCCAAGCAGCAATTTATTGATCTAATAGGATATTGAATTTTTATGTTGTAAAAGTATATATGTGAGGTTTTTTTCCCCCCACAAGCAGTGTAGGGATTATTCGTAGAATGAATCAAATGATTAAACATTGAAAAAAAAAATCTAGCAAAAGGGTTAGTCGCACTAACATATATATATATATATTTAATCTCAGCATTAGAAACAAAAAAAAATAATTTCAAGTTCTTTTTTATTCAAACTCAATTTGAGGTTTGTGCATAGAGAAAATTTAATTTTTACAAGAGATTTTTCACCCTCACGGTTTGACTTAACTTCAAATGGAATATGTGAGAGAAAATTTTGTCTCATAGAACATAACACTTTTTTTAAGTTGTTCGAAACAACTTCGAAGTCCAATATTAGTTTCAAAACCAATTGGTAATAAAAGAAAAAAAGGAAACAAATTTAAAGGGGTTACATAGATACGTGGGGCAAAAAGCAGTTTTACAAAATTTAAGTTAATCATATATGAAAAGCAAAAAAGATGAACATACTCCGTGAAGCATGGCAACTTGTTTGGGCTATTGTTTGATTGTTTATATTATCCGGCAGCTGTTTGTATATTAATTTTCAAAAGCATTTTTGTGTTTTCTTTTCATTTCGTTCATTGAACAATGAATATCACTTGCTTTTTCAATAATTCACCAATACAATATGATACAATATACTCCATCAGGCCTAATTATTAGACAAAATTAACTTTTTTTTTATATATTAAAAAACTTAAATATGTTACTTAATCATATCATATATGATATATCATTACATTATATATTAATTTACAAGTTAAACAAAATAGTTTAAAAAAGATAAATATAAATACTTTAAAGTAATTTAACTAGCTTTCTTAATATTTTTTTTAAAAATTATCTTTATATTATATTTATGGCTGGAATGAGTATTATATTATAATATAATATAGAGTAAAATAACATATTATGTTTGTTATCGAAAAATATAATATAATATAATATGTTTATCACAGTTTTCCATTGTCTGCATTGTATCACATCCCCAAATACTATTAAGGACGCGAAAGGGGTCTTTTAAAATTATATTTTTAGCTAATTCTACTACTCATTGCTTGTCGCAGCCCCCTTCCCCTCCTCTTGCTTCAGCTACTATTCTCATCGAAGCTCAAACTACTACCCTGTTGAAGTTACTTTGTTGGTGTCTGATGCTCAAGTTGTCTGTCCCTAGTTGTGTGAAGCAGACCTTCAGGCGCAGTGTCATCCGAAGCTGCTCACAGCCAAGATGACCGTTACCATCTATAGCCATTCGAAGTTCGTCGCTGTCTGAAACTTCCTTCCTTCCTCTCCTAATCCTCCAAGTGCTACTCCTCAAACACTACTACAGTCGTGTTAGTAATGTCTCAAAGTAAATCTCTTTCCATTTTGCTCTTTTGATTCTTAGTTTTGGTTGATATTTTGCTCCTCACAACGGCTAGATCCGACCTAAGTTCCTTCTCTTTGTTGAAGATAACAAAGGTTTTGAATCGGAGGTGTAAGAAGAGCGATTACATTGGATTTTGAAGCTCTTAAGGTTCCCAAACTTGAAGCAAACTAGCTTCGACATGGGTTATGGGCTGCACGGGTAGGGCTATAGTAGCCTGACCACTAACAGGCTGCCAAAATGGCAACCCAAGCCCGTTTTGTAGGGCTAATTAGCTAGCCCACCCATTCAGCATTTTTTCCAAGCATAATATCATATTAAGTGGTGCCTATTTTTAGTCAGTTTTTTCTACCAATACATGAATGCAATCCAATGAATCTATCAGACCATCGACATCACATGAAATTTAAAATATCCCAAGTCCCAATAGTGGTGGACGCCGAGAGAGATAGAGAGGGTGATTGAGTGAGAGTGGAATGGGAGAAGGAGTCAGAAACTTAGAACAAACCAGTCAGACAATCTCTTACTAACTAGTTGACTAATTCCTAAGTCCCAACGATGCTACCATGCTAGTCGACGGCAAGAGAGTTAGAGTGAGATACTGAGATTGACAAAATGAGACATAGAAAGGGTGGAGTGATCGGTGATGCTGTTGTGCCACTCTGATAGTCTGATGGGTGTGGCTGTGTAGATCAATGACTTAGTCGGTGTGGGTGTGGGCGTGGGAGTGACGGAGACACCGAGACACGGACTGTCAAGTTTGGGTGTGACCGTGGTCGGTTGCCGTGTGGGTGTGCATCATCATTTTTCACTCGTGACATTCATTGGTATTTAATTGGCATTTTCTTTCCCTTATTAATATGAATTTCTTAAGAAAAAGTTGAAAAAATTGATTTGAAAAAAAAGACCTGGGTTGACTCCCAGACGAAATCAGTTTTGGCACCTGGTCATCAGTTCTAAGGCCAGATCGATCCAGGTTTAAAAACAGTGGATGTATACAATATTACCCTAACAGGTGTACATGCTTTTCTAAGATTTGAATCTTTGACATCTAGATCATAGGGCAACAACCTTTATTATTGCTTCAAGGCTATTCAAATAATTGGAAGATTAGGAAAATTTGGTGAAAAATCTCTATTTAAAAATTTTATTGGCATGAAGGATTTGAAATGTTCTTTATAAATAGAAACCATTGATACTTTATAGAATTCCATACACAATATAATTACCAATACTCAAATTCAGATCTTTCTAATAAATAAAGCTTTTCAATATAGACTTTTTCATTGATTTTCCCAAATTATATTTAGAGGTTTTTTTTTTAAAAAAAAATTCAGCAATCGAACACAATGAAATTAAGTTGATTTGATTTTAAAAAAAGGAAAACAGAGAGAGATGCTTATCATGGTGAAAGATTCATTATTTTGTTCCCCCTAAAGTGAAAAGAGGGTCTCTCTTTGCAAGGTCATAAAAAAGAGGGCCTCTCTTGTGAAAAAAAAAAAGTGAGAAAAAAGAAAGGGAAAATGACACTTAAATACCATTTGAATTTTCAAAACCTAAAAAGGTATGTTAACATTTCAAAAAGACACTAAGGTACTATAACCAAATTGGGTTTTTTAAATTTGGTGATATGAAAAGTGATACACAAACTAGCGAATTCCATTACTATTCTTGCAAA
>JBAGKO010000010.1:30138629-30160100 GCA_037177275.1 Acacia concinna
GACTAGTATAGGTTTCATAACCTTGGTAATACCATAACAACTTGCATCTAGATGTTTTGAGTATATTACTTGGTCTTCAAATATCTAATAAATTCCTTATATATAATATATAAGAGTAAAATGCTCTACATATGTAGTTGCTGGCCTTACAATCTGCTCTATCTTTCCTCTAACATTATCAATTAGTCATCCATTTATGCTCCTATGGTATCTTTTGTATGCTTATTAAAAAAAACACATGTTAAATTCATTACGCATATAAAGAATGTTGGGTTCAAGTACAATCTGCCCCCTAATGTTTTTCTTTAGTTGCAATTTTAATCCTAACGTTTTTTCAGGCTCAATTTCAACCCTAATGTTATTTAATTGGTACAATTAGTATCTCTTTAACATAATAGTAATGTTGACCGTTAAAAATGGATGGTTGACCTCAAACTTGCCATGTGTCATGTGAAGTGGAGAAAAATGGCTTATGTGGCAGGTGAGTAAGAAAAATATTTTTTTTTCAATTTCCTACCCAAAAAATATTTTCCCCGAAGTTTTTTAGCCTACAAACAAAATTAAACTAGGTATCATTATTAAGCATTTACTATCAGATTCTCCAAAGTCCAAACTACCTGCTATCCAGAACTTTATTTAAAAAATCAAACCTCTAAACACAAACAAAGAGAGCAGAATTCAAATCATATGAAATGAACTAGCTCTCAACAAAGGAAAATTCGTATTGACCCATGTTAAGTAAGACAACAATTAGAGCAGCCACACACCATTTCGAGCTTCCCTCTAATGGAAGATTATGAGTCCTCCTCTCTCTTTCCCATGGCGAAAACCCAAAGAAAAACCTATATGAAGTACCTAAGGAAGACAACCACCGAATGGCAACTGGGGTAGCAAATAGAACCCAACCCAAGCATTCATTTAATCAAGACCCCAGCAACCAACAAACAAATCAAGAAATAAAACTAATGGAAAGATTCTGGATTTGTTCAAGGAACCAGATGCCAGGAGGGGGGCCTGGGCTAAAAGTGCGACAGAAAATCATTCTATTTTGCATAGGGATAGATCATCGGCCAAATCACGACCATGAACAAAGTCCCTATCTGTCGATTCCGACGAGCGAGTGGCTGTCGCTGGTCCGGCTGTATCTAGCTAGCGTCCTCCTTCAGTCCTTGATCTGTCTCTCTCAGTCTCGCTGTCGGTGGTCCGTCGCAGCCATAGTTAGAGTTGGCAAATATTTTTAGGACAGGACATTAATAACAAAAAAACATTTCTTACTCACCTGCCACATAAGCCATTTTTTTCCACTTCACATGACACATGGTAAGTTTGAGGTCAACTATCTATTTTTAACGGTATGTTGGGACTAAAATTGGACTTAAAAAAGGCGTTAAGACTAAAATTGCAACTAAAAAAGTAAACTAGAATGTTAAGTGAAACCTATCCTATCTTCTTAATAATGTTTGTAAATTATTACATTGTTTTGTTTAAATAAAACTTACTCCTTTCATCCAAAAAAAAGAGAATAAAATCCTCTAACCACTCTTCTTCTTCTTAGACTATATATATCAAACAATTTTTTTCTATCAAATATAATAACTATATAGATTTTTGAGATTGTATAATTAATTTAAATTTATTATTTCCTTTTTTTCTAAAAATAATTAAAAATCTTACTCAAATTTTTAAAATTTTATGTTATTTATAAGTTATTAATTACAATTTGGAATTTAGTATTAAGGGTAAATTAGCAAATGAATTTTATTTTTTATATTAATTTTAATGAAAAATATTTTCAAATATTTTTAAAAGAGTTAATAGTTTGACCTTAAATGTATGTTTTCAAAATACAAGAGAGTTTAAATAATTAAGATAAAATAGAAGGGTGTTTAGTAAAGAAGATATTCTCATTATTCTCTTTTTTATTATATTTTCATAATCTTATCTCTACCATTAAATCATGAAATGTATAAATGACAAGATTAAATACTGAGTTATATCAAAACAACATTACAATCAATATAAGAAAAGTCCAAGCCAATAAATCTTAACTTGATCGGCTAATATTTGATCCCAATAAGAAGCTACTGGAACTTGAATCAGTGTTAGCTAGAAAAAACAGTGCTCTGATATCAACGAGCTCCATCTCCAATGGAAACAAGGAGCCAAAGAACTTCTCTCCTACTCTCTTTATATTTTCCCCCTCTCACCTCTCTGATCTCCTCATCAAATTCATGTTGGGCGAAGAAAAAAATGGGCCCACGCTCCTGCAATATGTGTGAACGTAACTGTATACTTGGGCCATGCAATATGTGTGAACAAACAAAACCGTATACACAGGTTGGGCAACACGTGCCCTAATCCAGAGCTCATCCATTTAATGTTACATGGGTATGGCCCATATCAGTACCTCAACCCATTTAGCTTGTGTTAAATGGGCAGGAACATAAGTGAGTACATAAAAACAAGTTATGGAAAACCCATTCAGATTTTAACTTTTTTTAATATGAAAAACACAAATATGAAAAACGAACCCAACAATATGAGAATGAAAATGAGAATGAAATGATCGAACTTGAACTCCCCAAAATAGAAATGAATAGATAGTTGTAGCCTTGTAGCTGTGTTTTGATTTTTTAAGTATGAGGAGGAGGCGGCAGACTGGGGAAGAAAGTAGAAAAGGAAAGATATTTTGAGAAAAGAAAAGCATTTCTTTATTCACTTACCAATTAGTATAAGAGTGAATTGTACTAATATCCATTTGATGAAATGAAAATATTGATGTGAACATGTTGCAAATTCCTCAAAAAAAAATTAATTTGAATTTTGATTTTAGATATATGAAAAGATTGTTGAGATTTTAATATAAAATAAATGTAAAAAAACAGAAGTTGGTGGCAAGGAAATAGAGAAAGAGAATATCTTAAAATATATTAAACCTCTGAATTAGGAGTGGAATACAGTAAGTAAGAAGCAATAAAAAAGTTAGGGGAAAAAAAAGATGTTAAATTCTTCAGGCACTTAAGAAAGGGGAGAGTGAAAGTGAACATAATTAATAATAATGAAAATATTGATAATACAAATAAATGGGCAATTGCAAACAACCCAAAAGTATGCCCTAACTTGTCATTTAATTCTTGGAGAAATTGCAATTTAGTCTCAAAGAAGAGTTTTTATGATTAAATAAGTCCTGTTGAGTTGTCAATGAAATACATGAAGTTGTTAATAACAATTCTATATTATTCGTATAGAGTTATTATTAATAACTCCACGTCCTTCATTAATAATTCAATGAAACTTTTTTACAATTATCAGATTTTGTGGACTGTCTAATCAGAAAGTCCCTTCCTTAAGACTAAATCTCAATTTTCCCTTAATTCTTAAATAGGCATGTTTCAACCTGCCCCATTATGGGCCCTTTTAAGTAGGTTCAAAATAGGCCAGTTTTCTTGTGGGTACCAGCAGGCCCACCAGTTTATACCCTAGTTTTTAATTTAAAACCAAACACACTAGCACGTAGCTTTACTGTTAGTAAATCACACCAATTGATTGCCAAATCAATAATTACTACCATCTAAATTACACTAAACACAATTCTCATTTATTTTTAATTTTTAATTTTATTTAACTATGGCAAGAAAGTAACAAATGATCCAGTGCTTCTCAATTTTCAAACTACATCTCTTATATATTGAAATTATCAAATTAAAATAGGAAAAGAGCCCTAGTCTAGGAGCTGTCATTTCACTGCATAGCCCTACAACCCATGTAGCTTACAATATAAATAACAGAAATTTTTACCCAAAAAGGCAGAAGTCTGTCAAGATGTTGAGAATTTCGATTCCGTAGTAAGTAAAAGTTCAAGAACAATGATGTAGCCATTGATCAAGGTCAAAGGTCCAAAATGAAAATTTTTCAAAGTTTTTACTTTTTAGGAGCAAAAGCAATTTTACTTATCAGAGACAGTGACCAGACCAAAAAAAAAAAAAGGCAAGCTTTTACGAGAAGCAATAAAAGTAAATCCCCTGAGAAATACACAAGGTTAGTTAATTGTTATATAAACAATAGTAACAGCATTTCATTTAATCATACAAAATTAGTAAAGAGAACAAAACCTTGAATCAAGTAAAACTCAAATGAATTGGTTTCCTAAACAGCCGGAACACCATATTAAAATCTTGTTTTTTGTTACCATTAAATGGGCTCTTTTAGTCTCTTTAATTTTTGTCCTCGTAATCCATTCCAGAAAGCGTCTGCTCTTACCACCTTTTTCCCTGGAAGCTGAACTTCTAATACCTGATAGTGTAACAGTCACTAAAATCAGAAAGCATAATGATTTGAAGTAACACTGAACTTACAACCTGTTATATATTTCCTGGGAAGAGAAAGAAGGAGGAAAAAAAAACACAAATAACTATTATCATGGCATAATATAATCACCTGACTGTCATAGTGTGTTTGAATTAGCTTTTGGACTTTGGAGAACAAAATATAAAGAAAAGTTATTAAAAGTGATTTTGGCGAATAGATTTTGTTTGATTTTTGGGGTGGGGAGTTATTTATAATCTGTTTGGATAGTTGTTCTCAAAATCACTTTATCAAAGTGTAGATTACTAAAACAGGACATAGGTTAATGTCATAATTACAACGGGAGATGATTTGCAGTTGAAAAGAGGGTATTTTTGGCATATTGCCAAATGACAGTCATTATTTTTCTCAAAAGCTGATCAACATGGCTTTATGGAAAACCATGATTTTGGCCTCATAATAATCAATTTTTATAATTTGAGGTGATTGGATGGTCTTCGAAACCATGATGAAAGAGGTGCTGTTTTTGCTTATCTCCAAACATGCACCCAGTACCATTCAAGTTTAGAACTCTAAATCCTGATTATTATAAGCGCATCAATTATAAATAGGACAATCATAAATATCATCTCCTTAAAGTCAGCTGAAGTTCCTTGGATACTGAGTGACTTTCAGGTTTACAATGAACCATGCTATTTGACTCCAGTATTGATCTCCTCAGGAGGATAAATACAGAGTAATTACAACAATGTTTCTAGGACTTGGTTTGCTGAGGATTTAGGAAAAGTTACTCCTTAGACTCTAGGCAGGCATGAGTTAAAAAAGATGTTATGACATAAAAATAGCACTCTATCCAGTCCTCAGAATAGGAGCTAGATGGGGGATTTACTTTAGTTCTAAATATAAGACCTTAATCCACTTTGTCTCTCAACTTTATAATTTTTCCTCAAAGTATCCCTACTGATTGCATATAATAGGAGTTTCTATCAAGGGATAGTTCCAATGCACATGATTAAATAGTATTTTAAGGAATTCATCATACATTTGTTACAAAGAACGAACTTAACTAAATTTTTTGATATCCAAAAATTAGTTATATAGCTTCTATGTTAAGAACAGTAGGGAGTAATAGACAGACCATAATACAATCTTCATGATTGATGATAACAAGTAAAGATAAAGAACAAACCTCCAGTGCTGTGCCCCCAGCACAAGGAAACACCAATGCATCCTTGACAAATGTAATATCATCTACTTCTTTGGGCAGTACACTTTTGTGGATGCCAACTCGTGTGGTGATAATTTTAAGTTCCATTGTTTTCTGCTCACCATTTTTCTCAACTAATGCCTTTGCTCGAGTTCCTGGCCACCCTGCAAAAGCACGAACCTAGAATTGTTCTAGGTCATAACTTCACAGTTCAGGTAAAATCAGGAAGCTTACCTTATTATGTAGAACCAATGCTTCTTGATCAAAGGATAACCATGACTCCTCTGGATTTATCTGCACAAAGCACCAATGCTTAGATGTAATTCCTAGTATGGAAGATGTTTCACCAACTGTATGCACTGGAACTCTGGAAGCAACACAAAGTGATGTAATAGACTCTCCTAATTGCTGTGCCTGTCTGAACATTCTGTGGAAGAGGAGAATAATATTTTTTAAGGGGTGAAAAATTTGTCTATTTTTAACGTGTATTTGGTCAGCACGTAAAATTATTTTTAAATGGAGACATACTTGGTATTTCGGTGACAAGATAAGTGAGGACTTGAAGCTTCTACAATGAAGCAACAGTAATTAAGAATTTTGAGACAAATACCTTACTAAAAAATAACAAACATGTGTGATTTGGCTTGAAACATTGACAAAAAGCATGTTGGATAATTTGATAAAACACTAAATTGTTTCTTCTTCTTCTTCTTTTTTTGGTTGGTAAATTAAATTGTTTCTTCGTTACATCATTTTTATAACTAAAAAGTGATTTTTAAGGACAAATAAAGCAGTAATTTGACAACATGATCAAACAGGCCCATAATGTTCAATGCTTTGAAGTGGTCTTAAATTGCAGCTAACTGCTGACGGCCATTAAGTAAATTATCTTAAAAAAAAAAAAACAGAGAGAGAGAGATAGAGATCTAATTTCTGCACACAAGATTCAGATACAGAAGTCTCGTATCTAATTCTGATGATCTACCCTGAAGAGTTACAGGAGTCCTTCAGATAGCAACCCTAAGTAGTAAGTGATATTAGCAAGAATTAGCCAATGAAAGAGTTCACAATCATCAGTATTTGTATGTAATGGAGTACTAAAGGAAGGCCTGAAGCAGAAACAAAGTTGAGTTCAATTTCATATAATTTCATGTGATACTAAACAAATAATTGACATGTCCATGTCAATTGGTGAATAATTTTTCAATTGATGATTTATGTTTGTGCCAATTAAAAACATTGGTTGAAATGCACATTCAGAGACACTATATCCACTTTAAGTCTAACGCAATATGTAGGTAATTGCAAGAAGCATCAAATATGGAACTAGTATCAAATATCAGAACGAGAATTCATTTCCATTTCAATACCCAAGGGAGACAATTCAAGCCAACTGTACCTTTGGAGCCAATGTAGCCGCATTGTGATCCTGAGGTTGTGCTTTCACCTTTGCAGATCCATCAAATATAGAAGGAAGTTCACGGACAAGAAGTTTTGATCCTGCCTTATCAAAGAAAACCCAGAACACATTAATCAACTGAAAGTGAAATTATTAGGCATAGGGACTGCAAATAGCCTACTTCGTCATGGGGAGAAATAGGTACAGAAATAAAGAAGTAGCCTCAATTATACAGAGAAGAGAACTATGGAAGGAAATCATACCTTCAGAAAACAGCTGAGAAAGTAAATCAGGTGCCTACAAAGATATCTAAAGATTAGTCAGTAGAGGGGAGAAAGGACTGTAATGTTCATTATAGTTTCACCAAGCAAGTGTGTTGTGAGAAAGTTAGGGAGGGAAAAAATTTATGGTGAGTGCAATTCTTGCCTAAAACATACTAGCCAATATTGTATCCTGTAAGATTAGAGAGAATAATAATCTGAATTTCATAGATTAAGAGTGCACAATGATAGGATATATATACAAGAATTAAGAGGCCTACATATTAATGGGCTCAAATAAGATCTTAACTAATATCATAGGATAATATGGATTACAATAACAATAATATCCTAACTAATCTAACATACTGGGTAATCGATGCAAATATGTTGGACGACCATATCTTCAATGGACCAAAGAGAAACACATACCTTAATTTGATCATCAACTTCAAATCGTTCATTAGCAATGATTGGTCCAGCATCAAGTTCACGAACAGTGAATACTAATGACACTCCTGTTTCTTTGACACCATCCTAACATAGAAAATAACAATGGTAAATGGTTTCCACCAAAAGAAAAAAGATGACATGATGTGAAAAAACATTAAGAAAATTTAAAAACAGAAACAAAAAAGGTGATGGAAACCTGTAATGCCCTTTGAACAGGTGCCGCACCACGGTACAATGGCAACAGGCTAGGGTGAATATTGACTGTTCCTGAAAAATTTACATGCGTGTTATAGAATTTGGTTATTAGAGAGCTGCAGATTTAATTGTTAGATGGACATGTATGTATCGGATTTAATATTAACATTTGTAATATGAACAGCTTCTCCCGAGGGGGAAGAGAGAGAGGGTATAGGATTCCAAATGCATATGTAATTTAGAAAACATATCATTCAAAAAAATGTTGAACAGAAACTCAGATATGAAAGCAATCCAACAAAATTATGGCAAAACCATGTGGCTTTTTATTATTTATTCTGTTTTTTTTTTTTCTCTATAGAATTTCATCAAATTCTACATGTAAATATAAGTCAAAGAAACTATATCATGTATAGGATTTAATTATCAACATCTGAAATATGAACAGCTTCTCCCAAGGGAGAAGAGAGAGAGGATATAGGATTTCAAATGCATATATAGTTTAAAGAACATATCATTCAAAAAATGTTGAACAGAAACCCAGATATGAAAGCAATCCAACAAAACTATGGCAAAACCATGTGGCTTTTTATTAATCATTATTCTGTGTTTTTTTAAATAGAATTTCATTAAATGCTACTATATTATTCTGGCGTATCTGTGAAGAACCCTTTTATCCCATTAATTCAGTCGATGGTTTAATTTTAACATGCTTTAACTCGTAACTTCACTCAGAAATTCAAAATGCTTGGATTTTATTTCACACTCACCTTATTAAGGAGAGTAGGGCCTGTCCTGGATGCATAGGATATTTGACTAGGAAATATAAGAGGAATGCATTGTTGATTTTGCTAGAGGATAATAAAAATGGCTAACCCAATGGTGGTATGTTTAGAAACTTGCTGGGCAGTATATTCCCATATGCTGCAGTAATGCATAAGTCTGGTTGCAAGCCTCTCAAGTTTGACAAGAAATTGTCCTGCGTGAAGAGAAGACATGAACATCCATTTTTAATTATATTTCAATATGATGCCATAACAAAGCTTTTATAGTTACTTTAATACACTCTAGAACTTGTATGCTTTTGATTATGTTTATCATATGCTAGGATTAAAAAACTTTAAGACTTAGATTACCAAGTGCAAATGTCTATAAATACTAAACCTTACCGTTTGAAATATTATTAGATTTATTTAACAAATTAAAAGTTTGGGAGAAAGCCAAGCAGATTAAAAGATCATACTGTATTTTAATTTGGGGAACCAGAAATTATTTACTTAATTTATTCAGCAAGCCTCAAGGCCTCGTTGAATTTCTGTGAACTTGCCATTTAGTTGATATGTGTTTCATATGAAGTTTAGGATTTTGGTCAATGACAAATGCAACTGTAAATTATTTTTTGGCCTTCATTTGTCACAAACAAACACCAAAAAGAAAAACAACGTTACTGCCTCAAGCAATGCAAGGAACTAGATAGTGCTTTGTCCCGCCTTCAAAGATTAGAATACTACCGATTCCCCACTTCAAAAAATAACCGCAACCAATTACCAGGATTACATACATGGTGGCATTCATCAAATACTGACAACAAAACAACATTAAGCTCATTTCACCAATTACATGTCATATAAAGAACTTAAGTTAATAGTTACCTCTCCAGCCCGTTCAGGTGTGAATATAAGATCAGAGGAGAAACCTCTATCAAGAGCGAATTTTGCTAATGGGGAAGGCAACAGCTTTTCCCCCCTATCCCTTCTAGCAGGTGGCTGGGTAACAATAGCTGCAACCTAAATACTACCAAATTAGTGATTGATGCCTCAATTTTAGTCTGTGTAAATATAAAGATCATGTTTCTAAAAACAGCCCAATTTACATGCTGGAATATAAAAATCTAAATTTTCAAAAACCACTTGTGTAGCATAGAAGAGGAGAATTAAAGATAATACATGCCAACTTTACTTTCCTTCTTTTTTATTTATTTTGAATTATTCTGTCCACTGAGCTTCTCTCTCTCTCTCTCTCTCTCTCTCTAGGATGCTCCATCAATATCAATAATAACAAAATGCAGCTCCACTGAAAACCTTGGCTTCACTTCACCGAAAAAACTATCGAAGGAAAATTCAAAAAGAAAAAGAGAAGAAATAATGCTTTGGTATTGGTAATACAACATAGAATGAGCCAGAAGGAACTCAAAATGAAACAAAGCACATGGAAGATACTAATGGCACTTTAGATATCCAACAAGCAAAACTCAGTTTCAAGTTATCCTATGCCATCCAGCAAAAATTCAAAGGGAAATGTGAAAGGTAATACCTCAAATAAAGAATCTGAAGCACTCGAAGCGTTGAAAAGGGCATCAAGGACAGTTGCTGAGACCTGCCAATTTAAGACATTGAAGTAAACAGCAAAATCGAGAAACACCACGCACAGAGAGTGAGAGAAAGAACCTGAGGAGAGCCCAAGAAGACAAGGGACTTCTTCTTGGAAGACAAGGAGAGAGAAGGAGGCGAAGTGGCGCTCTGTAAACAGCAAAATCGGCGAATCATCGACGAAGAGTGCATTGCAGGAGCTGGAGGAGCTTTGGCTCTAAGCACGGTGGGTATTTCCTTCCCTTTGTTATCTGGAACAGGCTAAGGTTTTCCCACGTTACTAGACAGAGCCGGTTCGGCCGAACCTCACGTGAACTGGCGACAAGGTTTTCTGGTTCGGGCGGAAGTTCGGGGGGTATGCCTTTTCCCAACCAAATTGATATAAATGAAAATCATAAAACTTATTTTCGTTAAAGATGCCACCAACTATTTTCATTAAAAAAAGAATAAAATACAATGACTACTTAAATTTTATAAACCTTATTTCTATTTTAAAACGTATATAGATTTCTTTAAAATTAAAATACATATTACATAAACTTCTCTTACATATTTGATATTTTACTTTCATATACTCAACCATTAGTTGACCGTTAAATTTGACTAAACAGTTGCATTGATTGATTAAAATATCCATCTTTCAAAAAATGAAAAAACATTTGTATTTGTTTAAGAATAATTTTCTATGCAATTAAAAAATAATTCTAATATATATATAGTCAAAATTTCTAATATATTATAAAATTCATTACTTGATATTGTATTAGTAAATTTTAATTTTTAAAATTTTTATCATATTTATTAAAAATTATGTATTATTATTCTTGTAAATGACTAAAAACATATTTCTTTTTTTTTATCATTATGCCATGATTAAAAACATATTTGAAAGGAATATTTTTTTCACTATATAGTATTAATAATGTAAATTTGAATTTTTATATAACTTAATTTAATTTTAAATTTTAATTTCTTAAATTAATTTTTTGCACAAAATTATAAACATGTTTACTTAAGTATGTATATATTGAAAGAATTAACTATACTTTTAGTTAAGTTTTCTTCTTCTTTTTTTTCCAATAGTGTTTTAGTTAAGTTTTCTATGTTTGTATTAATAAGATTAAATAAGTCTTAATTAAGATATAAAAAAAATAACATATAACTATTTACGATAGTTAAAAAGTAAATTAAGAAAAAAACTCTTAAATCACTCAAACAATCTTAGTCAACATTAGGAAATTATTAATGATAAAGGGTAATTAGTAAGCAAAATTTATTTTAATATAGATATTAATTAAAAATTTATGTTTTGAAATCAGGGGATGTCCGTGTAATTAAAGTAAAACGTAAGGGAGGTCAAAATATTTTATTCTTGAAAAATCATAAAACCTTTTTTTTTTTTTTTTTATGAGCCTTTGCTTTTTTGTTGATTCTGATAAGAAGTCTAGAGAGGTAAGCCCTTCACAGTACTCATAATTTGAAGAGAATCAATGCTACTACATAGACCGTTATATAAGAAAAAGAAAACTTTATAGGAAGTCTTTCGATGTCTAGTTTGGATCTGCTTTGAAGTTTGAAAGTCAAGCAATAGTCAATACAATCCTTATTCTAGGAAGAACCTCTCCTCCCAACTTTTTTTTTTTGGGACTTTGTTTTGTCTAGGAGCATCCTCATAATGGATCTGTGAATGTCACCTTTTCCCTACGAATGTTTCAAGTGGTCTGTTGGGGACTTGGGGGGAAAATATCTCTGCCTTTAGAAGGTGCTAGGAGAGAATCTTCAATTATTTCCTTTCTCATTTTGATTTCAACAATGTTTTATTCAAAGTCTTTGGATAGTTGTGCTAAATATATTCTACAATCATGTTCTTATACGATGGTAGAAATTTGATGAACAAACATTTGATCTTGAATGCATTTTGATTCTTTTTTTTTTTAAAAAAAAAAAAAAGCTTGCTAAAACAAAATTAAGTACATTACTATATGTGGATATGCCTTAAAAAGTTACAATACTATTGGAGTATGAAACAGATGGAAGGAAATAATTTTATTAAAAAATTTTACTCTTGTGAAAAATGCACATAATGGTATGTAAAAAATCATATAATAATATGTTTAACAGGCAATGGCCTTGCAAGTAAAAAAACACCAAAACAAAAAACAATAACATTATAGTTTAGTGACATGAAAACTCCTTTCTAAATAGAATGTCATGAGTTCAATTTCACTTATAACATCATATTGGAAGTGTTTGCCTTTTAATTCAAAAAGTTATGTTTAATAAGAATCTTTTGACAAATTACTAGTTACCATTTTGCAAGTCAAAGTCAACCCCCTAATTAATTTTTATTTTTATAGGAGACTCACTAACTGTTTTTTTAAAAAGGATTAAGGTGTAAAAATAACTATAAACTGTTGTCGAAAGTGTAAAAATAACCATAAACTATTTTTAGGTGCAAAAGTGACCATGACGTTAAAAAATTAGTGTAAAACCGTTAAATTTACTGTAGCGCCGTTAATATTTTCTGAGGGGGGTTGCTACAGTAATTTAATGATTTTACACCACTTTTTTAACGTCATGGTTATTTTTGCACTCCCAACAACAATTTATGATTATTTTTGCACCTTAACCTTTTTTTTTTAAAAAAAGAATATACTACCAATGAGCTGTCTTTCACACAAACATGTTAATGTCAAACTCAAACTTAAATCTCATCCAAGTATTGAAGATGACATTATTGTCCTGGCAACTAGCCATTAACAAAGAATTCTCTAACTAATTTTTACATTTAGGATAGGAGGAAATATTATATAATTAGATTTTAAAAAAATAAAAAACAAATTCACAACCCGATCTTTTTGACTTGATGACATGAAAGCTGTTTTTTTTTAAAAAAAATAAATATATATAAATGAGAGGTTATGGCCTTATGAGGTGGATCTCACTATACGCCGCTCATGCCTGCTCTTCAAATTAATACTAGTAATAATAATAAAAAAAAAACTCTACCAGCATGATGTAGCATGTGTGCCTGAAATTTGAGAAACAATATTGATTTTAATTAATGTATAATTATATTGAGAAGGTCAAAAGAATGTATCATGGGAAAATCAATATAGAGTAATGGTTTGAAATCTTTATTAATAAGGAAATATTAGAATTAGAGCGCACACATTTTTTTACATAAAATCTTAAAGAGTCTATACATAATTACATATAATAAGAAAATTTCACCAACTTTATTTTATATTAATTGTTGAGGCCATATAGCAAGTGAGTCTGGTCATGTTGTGAACTCAAATTTTACCATTTTCTAAGTTACAGAAAAAAATAACCAACTCCAAAATTGATGTTCACTCTTCAAAATCCACATATTTAGAGTATGTTTGGCTCAATAGAGAAAAGTGGAGAGACTTTAATGGAGGAGATGGAAATGAAGGGTTTGATAAGTATTTTATTTTATCTTGTTTAAATGGATAAAAAGGGAGAGGGAGGAGGATTTTAATAATGTGGAAAAAGTTATCAACAACATAAAAATATAATCAATAGAAATTAAAATAGATATTAGTCAATATAAAAGTTTTTGAAGTATAGAATATATAAAAGAATTAATATTTATCATGTAATAAAAAAATTTTACCTACAATTTTTAAAGTGTGTGTATTAATTTATTTTTTATTAAAAATATATACAGAGCGGTAAAAAAATACAACACAGTATAATACTGATAATGTATAACATAATTCTAAAAGGAAAACAACCTAAACATATTTAAAAAAAAAAGATAATTAATGTGTCAATTAGTAGAAGCCAAAATATTATCATTTCTTCTTAGTCACATTTTTTAATTTCATCATTCTTTCTCTTTTTTGATTATTATGGAAGGAACATCACTAAAAATAAATTAGGTAATAAATATAAAAACCTCTTTATGAAAATTATATCCTATACCTATTACTAAGATTAATCACAAATATGTATTTTGACCCAAAAAAAATCCCAAATGTTGGTGGGAGTATTTTTTTAAAACAGAAAATTTAACTAGTTTTTAAACTAATTCTCTATTAGTGCTATATCGGTGAATTCCGGCGATTTATGAAGGTCAGATAAGAAAAGAGGCAAGAACAGGTGTAATCTTATCTCTATTTTGTTGGGAGTGAAACCGTATTCTTTCGGAGGAGACCAGAGCTCAGCTCTCTGCCACAACCATGGCTCTCTCTTTCTCTCAGTCCCTCTCTCACCATCCCCATCTTCATCGAAATCTCCCATTTTCGCCGCAGTCTCATCGCCTACTTGCTTCTAAGCCCGCCGCCGCCTCCCTCAAATTTCCCTCCATTCGTTGTTCTTCCCCATTCAACGACAAAACCCACATTTCCCTCGCACCTTCCGACAATACCAAGACCTATTTCGACCCTGCGATCGGTGACCCTCTAGTTTGTCGTGCTCGTTTGGGAGGTACTTTTTGGTTTCGTTGTTATTGTGTTGTTTTCTTCTTCTGTTAGTCTCGTTTTTTGTTTTGTTTATATGCAACGGTGTAAAATGTGTTGATTGTTTCCTTATTAGAGCTGAAAATTTGATAATTTGTAGTATAAGAAGTGGGAAACCAGTAATGGAAGGATGGAAATCTTATACACAATGAATTAGTAGATTTTATAACTTTTGAAGAAACACAGAGTTTCGCTAAGTTGGAATGGCCTGTTCTCAATTGCTCAATTTGTTTTTTCCCTTGAAGTATTTACCACCACAACTAGTATGATAAATTATTGACTTAAGACTTGAAACGAAGAGAAATAAAACTTAGTAGTCTTTGCATAACCTCCTTTCAATGTTGCTATTGAGCTACTAGTGATTCCTAAAAATTTTATGTGGAGTTTGTTTTGTGAACATGCCAACTTTGAGAATGTTGAGAGGATGGATATCTTACTCTTGTAGCCTGTGATAGGCGTCCCAATACATTTTGTTTCAGTTTTACCTTTTAATAAAATCTTAAAACCGGCCATTGTTTATCTACGTTCACAAGTTATTAACTTTTTCCTTGTTGGCTCAAATTCATAAAGGAAAATGATAAAAACTAGTTTGTTGTATACTGCTTCAGATGACATGGAGTCACATCAGTATTGTCCCTTCAAATCCGTTGCAATAATCAATAATCTCTGTTAGTTTTTGGTAGGCTTGGATGCGATTTGTAGTTCACCTTTTTA
Organism: Acacia concinna; assembly: GCA_037177275.1. Classification (NCBI taxonomy): domain Eukaryota; kingdom Viridiplantae; phylum Streptophyta; class Magnoliopsida; order Fabales; family Fabaceae; genus Acacia; species Acacia concinna. The sequence continues at coordinate 30,154,019 of JBAGKO010000010.1, forward strand.
GAAGTTTGCTAGGTGTATCCAGCAATTGAGAAGACAGCACTCTCAAGCTTTTCCTCAGTGTTACTGGAGTTGTCTCTAGTGCTACAGGATTTGATTTCAAGTCTCAGTTTTAGCCAAATTGGCCCAAAAGAAAGCTTTTAATCTCATAACAACTAATATTAATTCAAGAAGGAACCTCCTAGTTAGTTTTTTTTTTTTCTTTTTTTGGGCCAGACAGTTGACTGTTAAGAGTAGAGTAGCGGCAGAAACATCTGCACGATAAAATGAATTTGAGACGTAATTTCCAGGGAACAACTAACTTCTTATATGTTATAACGGGATGTATATATACACTGAATAACAGTCTCCTTTATAGTCTTTGCCTAATTTGTAAGCTGGTAGTAGAGGACAAAAGGTATATAACAGCATGCACAGGGAATGATTGCTGTCTTTGTTAACTTTTTTAAAAACTTCCTTAACCGCTTGCTGTTTGAGATAAGCGCCCCCCAAAAAAAAAAAACACAACAACACACAAAAACCACAACCCCAAAAAAAGAACACCACGACACACACACAAAAAAAAGTAAAAATAAAAACCACGCACACATAAAAATCACTAGTATAAGCTTGTGCCGATGGCTTAACAATGCGGAACAATATTTTACAATCCTTCTCACAATACCTGCCCAAAACAATCTCTGAGAGCATTGGTACATAGTATTTCAGTATGCAGGTGCAGGTGCTATTTTGTATGCTTTCAACATGTTTTGATTGTAAAACATATCAAATTCCCGCCCAGGGTAATTTGGCAAAACATGTGATAAATGAATATCTAATGCTGTAGGGACGGATGATGAATCCTCAAATGTAGAGGCATATGCAGTAGGCCGACATATTCGCATGTCTGCCGATAAGGCTAGACGAGTAATCGATCAGATTCGTGGACGGTCATACGAAGAATCACTCATGATATTAGAGCTCATGCCTTATCGAGCATGCGATGTGATCCTTAAATTGGTGTTTTCTGCAGCAGCAAATGCCAGCCATAACCTGGGTTTAAACAAAGGAAGTTTGGTTATCAGTAGAGCCGAGGTCAATGAAGGTAAAACCATGAAAAGGGTAAGACCCGTAGCTCGTGGACAGGCTCATAGAATTAGAAAGCGATCTTGCCACATAACCATTGCTGTGAAAGGTTTGCCTAATGAGGCTGAAGTGGAAGCAAGCCCTGCTTAATTAATCCTATTTTCTGTGATTAAGTGTATGTATGTATTATGTCTTTCGACTTCTTTCAACCATTACAAGGATGAAAATTCTATGTATTTTGATATTATGTTGTTCAATTTGCATAAATGTTTAGGTTCATGGAGATCTTGCTCTGTATCTTTATTTCTTCTCTTCTCAATCAGATTCAATTCCTGTTCTTAAGTTTACATTCATGGTGTGGCATGGTGCAGCACTTTCATAATAGCCAAAATTAAAGCCTCACAGTTTCTTTTCCCATGAGTGGGATTGTTTTCAGATTTAACAGAATTTAATTTGATGTCCTGTTTGTTGTGAAGGATTTCCTGTTGAAAACGGAAATGAGAAAGTAATAAGTAAATTGATGTGTTTGTGTAGCTAAAAGCAAATTCAATCACTTTCACTCGTCCTCCTCCTTAATGTAGTAATTAATAACTAATCCGTAAAGATTAATTTGTTTTCTTTAAGTGATTTTGTGTTGTAGAAAGTAATTTTTTTTGATAGTGTAGAAAGTAAATATACGAGAGGATTTTTATTTCATACAGCGTAAATGGTTTTTTATTTTTTTTCCTGTTTAATTGAATGTGGTGTTTTCCAAACGCAAAAAATAGGTGTGTTGCTTAGAGCTTTTCTCCTTTTAATTGTATCTGGCGTTTCTCAAACACACCCAAAAAATGTGTGTTGGTTTTGGTAAAATATGATTTTTAATCATTTGTTAGGAACTACTCCATTTATAAACTTGGAAATATTATAAATTGGAGAACATTGTGGATTAACATCTTACATTTATAATTCATGTAGACACCCTAACTAGCTCTTACATTTAAAATAGGAAGGCGTACATTTTTTTAGGTTAAAAAACCAAGGTTTTTTTTTTTAGTGCAAAGTAATAATAATTAAAAAAAGCCTAGGTTATTAACTGTGGCCAACTTTAAACAGTTGGCTAGCTAAGAGTCAACCCGAGAGTTAAACCAATAGGAATAAAAAAGTAAATACTTTAGATTCTTATCATACAAACAAAATATTAAATATCAATTCAAACCTTTAAATAATCACTTACAAAATAATCATATACATATCCAACATTATATATTTATATACAACTTTTTTGATATATTGACATGATTGTATCAAACTATCATCCCATGATACTTAGAATAAGTAATCATTAAACATTCTTCCTAATAAAATATCTAAATAAATAATTGATAACAAAATATTTTTCCCTACAATCCTCAATAACTAATCTCAATCATTGACATCAGAATTATCATTAATACAATTCATATCCCTTAAAAATTGTTTTTTTTAGAAGACAACTTGAGTCAACCTAACAGCTCGTCCACTTTGCCCCAAGTTCCTTGTCATGATCACTGTCATGATGGGGGAAATGTGTTGAATTTGGCTTAATTTTATTTCATCATGAGTAAATTAATAATCAACTTGAGTTTCTCCTTTTATTGTATAGTGAGCATTTTGATCGTGTTAAGAACTTAGATTTCTACTAATAAATAGTTCTCTTTAACTCTGTAAAAAGGATAATATAAGTTTAAGTCTCGAGAAATATATTTATTAAGGAAGACAAAAAGCCTTTGCACTCTAAAACTTAAAAGGGATTAACCTTTTGCCAAATTAAAAAAAAAACTTTAGTTTTTGGCTGCTTAAACTTTATTTAAAAAAAATAGGACAAGGCAATCTTCTAATTTATAAATTATAATTATCATACCAAGTTTTTTTTGGGGGAAAAAATAGAAAAATACAACTAAATTTGAACAATTCCAAAATTAATGATTTGGAATTTTTCAAATGTAGGAAAAATTGAGAAATTACTTAAATGCCCTTAGATTTTATTTTAATGAAAAAATTCCCAACCCTTACTTAGGCCGGTGGCTGGAGGCGGCAACCGTCACCAGAGCATCAGTGACCTTGTCAGTGGTCTGTCACTAAAGCTCGGGCACCGTCAAAAGTCATTAATATAAATACTACAATTGTCAATATAGATATTTAAGTTGCTAGTATAGATAATCACATAGTTAATATGGTTCATTAGAGCTCTGGCGGTCTCATTTTTTATTTTTTTTAATTTCACAAGCAAAAATCGTTGATATAGATACTCAAGTTTTTAATATCAATAATAAAGTTCATTAGAGCTCTAATGGTTTCATTTTTTTTTTCGAATTTCTCAAGTAAGAGTTTGTAATGTGGATACTTAAGTTGTTAATATGGATACTAGAATTGTAAATAATTCACCAGAGCTCTAACAGTTTCATATATTTTTTTGAATTTATCAAGTAAAAGTAGTTAATATAAATACTCAAATTGTTAATATAGATACTAAAGTTGTAAATAAGGTTTACTGGAGCTCCAACGGTGTCATATATTTACAACTTTAATTTCATATTTATAACTCAAGTATCTATATGAACGATTTTTGCTTGTAAAATTCAAAAAAAGATATGAGACCGTCAGAGCTCCATTAAACCATATTAACAACTTAAGTATCTATATTAACAAATTGAATATCTATATTAATGACTTTTGTTGCCACCTCAACCATCGGCATTGGAGCTCCAACGGCCATCAGGAGTTGGGAATTTTTTTATTAAAATAAAATTTAAGAGGATTTAAGTAATTTCTCAAAATTTCCAACATTACAAAAATTTCAAATAAGTACCTTTGAAATTATTCAAATTCAACATATATTTGTCTTTTACCTATTTCAATGGTATTTTTCTGTCTTTTTCCCTTTTCTATATACTAGGAAAGATTAAAAAAAACTACATATTACTGCTCTGGTTCTATATATAAGATATAGAGAAGAACTTTTTTTGTCCTATTTTATAAGGAAGCTCATTAAAATTTTGAAGTGAAAGTACAAACTTACCATTCACTTTTTATTGTGTTAACCTTGTTTTCATTTGGTATTATATATATGGTAAGTGTGTGCTTAACACCCTGAACTATTTTTTGAGGTATAGCACTCTAAAGTATTTAGAGGTGTAATTAGCACCCTGATGTATTTAAATAGGTATAATTAGCACCCTTCATTAACATATACATAAACTACCGTTTTTTTCCATAGCAACGTCAACATAAAAAATGCTACATAAGTATTTAATGTACTAGCTAATTTATAATTAAGATGCCCTCTAAATTAAAAAGAAAAACAAAACCCCCGGAAAAGTTTCTTCCTTTCATCAACACTTTATTTCTCATCAAAGTCTATCGCGTTGCAGAGTTCATTGAAATGCAAGACAATGAAACTTTATTTAAAAAAAATCAGGTGCCATTTTAATTATAAAGTAGTTGTAATATTAAATATTTATATGACATTTTTAATACTGACGTGACTATGGTGAAAAAGGTAGTTTATGTGTCGTTAGTCAAAGGTGTTAATTGCACATAAAAAAATAGTTTATGGTGCTAATTGCACTTCAAAAAATAGTTCAGAGTACTAATTACACCCCTAAATACTTTAAGGTGCTAATTTCATCTAAGAAAATAATTCAGAGTGCTGAGTGTATCTTTACTATATATATATATATATATATATCAAATAGGTGTAGAGTTAAAAAATTATTAAATTTCATAATAAAATTAATGAGATTTAAACTTTTCTTTAGTTGGTGCGAAAAATGTTAAAAATGTCTTAAATATAGAATAAAAGAAGTTAGTCGGAACTAAGAGTGTTGGGGGAGCCCATAATGGTCAAACCAGGGAAGTCATTCAAAGCTGACTATGAGAGCAAATCAGGTCGTGTGTTTGATCCACGATCTTTGTACTCCAACTGAACTACCCACTCATGACGAGTGACCAATCTGTATGGATGTTTGAAATATCATTTTGAAACCAGTGTGTATGTAAAGCCTGCTGAGAATCGCTTCTCAACCGAACGAGTCTGTGCCATCAAACAACCCCAGATCTCCGCAACTAGATCATCACCATAATCAAGTCGTAGACGGAAGCCTTCCAACAGCACTCCAGTACCGTCTGAAATAATACCACCAAATGCCCATTTTCCTTCGTATCGAGAATAAGCTCCATCGACCTCTACCACAGTAAACCGCTCTCTGTTATTAAAAAAAAAAAAACGGACAAGGCAATCTTCTAATTTATAAAGTATAATTATCATACCAACTTCAAGTCGTCTGTATTTGTCATACCAATGGGATCACATTCAGCTTCTACATTGATCTGATCTCTTTGTCATTTTGATCAGTACCCTATGAAAATGAGATCGATCCAACCAATGTTTTACTTATAAACTAATAGGGATCTTAGGTTTTTTTTAGGCACTGGAATATCCACTACCCGCAGTAATGACAACTTTTGAGTTCTGTAAATGCAACAGATTTCTTTGAGACAATCAATCATCATCTAACTCAAATTAGATAAATTAGAATTACTAGTTAAAGGATAATTTTGTCTTAAAAGTTTTTTTGGAGATAATTTTACTCTGCAAGTTTAAAAAGGTGAACAACTTTGCCTATTCTATTATCTCAATTAATTTTGACTAATAGTTGACTAAATATGTTGATTTTAACGTGTTATCATGATTTTTTCTTTTTTGTTAAGATGCAAATTTAACTTGGAAGTTCATGTGTCATCAACTGCATTTTTTTATAAGTGAGAAATTTTTGTGTGAACCCAGTTTACTACGTCATTTGCCAATTAAAATATAACAACATGGGCAATATTAATACTAGTTCGCTACTAATGTAATTTACATTATGTGTTACTCCTAAAAAAATAAAGGAAAAATCTTAGTAAAAGACTAAATAAGAGAATTAATATCAGAACAGCTTATAAACAAGTAAATGTGTTATATGAACAAGTATTTTCCTTATTCATATGACCCATTCAC
>JBAGKO010000010.1:30195504-30211495 GCA_037177275.1 Acacia concinna
TGACCACCATCTCCATTATCCTCACTTACCGTTAACTACCACCACCCCCATCATCAGCCACTGGGTGAAGAGAGACAGCCACGAGTTTGCTGGAGAAGAAGGAACTGAAGAGGGAATGCGAGAAAGAGAGGAGTATCGTGACCAACAACCACCGTCACCTTTATCTTCAACCCATCACCACCTTCATCGCCGAGAAGAGCATTCTCACCTTCATCATAGCTCAAGCAACAAATTATTTAATCGACAAATTTCTATCTTCTTCCACCGATTTTGTACCCATAAACCAACCAGTATATGGAGAGAAGAACAAAAGTAGTGATTGCACAGATGAAGTGACGGTGATGAGAGGCAAAATGCCAAAAACTGATGGTGAAGGTGAGAGGTTGGGTACTGCGATAGGAGATGGGGGTGAGGGAGACTAGGATCAAATTCTTTGGGCACACTTGGCACTAGTATGTGGTGGCCACATGACACTTAACGCCATCCAGTATTTCTGTTAGATGGGACTTCAATTCCATCAATTTAAATACAATGGGATGGATATTGCGCTTAAAAATACCTTAGGATGAAATTACAATTCCTTAAAAACTTGGGGGTTGGATTGCTATTTAACCCAAAAAAATATCATTTGAGACTTATAATATTAAAACTATAAAATTTAAAAAATACGTTAATTTTTTTTTTAAAAAGAAATCTTTTGTAAAGTTAAATGAATTAAGGTGCAAAAATAACTATAAACTTGTGTTGGAAGTGCAAAAATGACCATAAACTTTTTTTGGGTGCAAAAGTGACCATGACGTTAAAAAAGTGGTGCAAACGTTAAGTTACTGTAGCAAAGTTTGCACCACTTTTTTAACGTTATGGTCACTTTTGCGCCCAAAAAAAGTTTATGGTCATTTTTGCACTTCCGACACAAGATTATGGTTATTTTTACACCTTAACCCAAGTTAAATCACCAATCTTATACTTTGCCAAACTTAAAATCACAGGTTCACCCCATTTGATACTTTGATAAATGTAGAAAGAGAAGAGGGGTTTGACACCGCTCTTCTTTAATAGGAGAATTTATATTTGTTAAAAATTGAGTCAATCCCACCGTCAAAGCTATGTAGTTCAAGATGTTCACAATCTGCAATTTTCATATGATCATGTTCCAAGGTATAATAGAAGTTGTAGCTATATATATAATTGTCCATCTAATTCCCTTTATGTTGATTAATAGCTGCACAACCATGATTAATATATATATATCAAACACATGAAAAACAAGACAAATAAAAATGTTTAAATACAGAAGATTACATACTTGCTGGCTATTTTTATATTTTCCCTTTGATTTTCATATTTATTTTACTCTTTTATATTTATTAATTTATAAATTTTGTGTAGGAATATTCACTTAGCTGTGAAGAGATACGGTGATGCTAGGAAATATTTTGAAAAAGCAAAAGAAGATATCAATGCTAGTGAATCAATAAAGCAAGAGGCCGGCCAGTGACTTGATGGAGTAGTGCAACAAACAAAGTAAAGGTACACAGAGTTATTTTTTTTTAATAAAAAACATATTGAATATTAAATTTTCAATGTGTTAACATATTTACTTTTTTTTTTCAAAGGATTTTTCCCGAAGACTAAAATTTATTGGAGAATTGAATTTTGAAAAGGAGGAGGAGAAGAAAAGTGGAAGCAGGAGGAGAAAACTAGGAAGACTGTTACTATGAGGAGAAATAAAAAGGGAACACAATATTTAAGTTTCAATAAAACCTTATGTGACACAAGTACGATTAATTTGTTTTAAGTTTAAGTATTTCATGAAAATACATTCGTTTAGTAAATGCAAAATGCTACTATATTGTATTGTCATAGAGAAAAATATTGGAGAAGAAGATTATGCTAATAGGAGTGAGTTCCATGTTGAGGATATAGAAAAAGAACACTCCTAAAACTGAAGTTACGAAATTGACTTATGACTTTGAGGTAAGAAAAATGGAGAATTTCAATAAAGGACCACATTTGGAAATTAATATCAGCGCAGCCCATAAACAAGTGAATGGGCTGTATGAACAAGAATTTTTCTTGTTCATACAACCCATTCACTTGTTTATGAGCTGCATTGATATTAATTCCAATTGCGGTTCCTTACTAAAATTCCCCCTAAGAAAAAAATTTGGTGGTTACATTCAAATAAAATTGATCAAAATTCTATCATAATCCTTTTTCTCCCCCAAGACTTAAATTATCTGTGTTAGATCACCTCTTGTCAAACCCCTCTTCTCTTTCCATATTTATTAGAGTATTAGGGTATCGGAGTACCAGAGTATCAAAGTATAAGAACTCTACCTCGCCCTGGCTACTCAACACTAAGGAAACTTATCAGAGTTTCCACCTTCAATGCTCCCAAGGGCTCCCATAACCCCTGTCTAGTAACTGTATCGATACTTTTAAGTATCGAATACTTAGGGCCATATTAGTATACTATTTAGTGCTAGAACCGCTTATTTTGATACCAAGAATATCAAACCCCTCTTCTCTTTCCACAATTATCAAAGTATTAGGGTATCGAAGTATCAAAGTATAAGAGTTTGATGCCAACTCTGCCTCGCTTGGCTACTCAACACTAACAGAATTGATTAGAGTTTCCACCTTCAATTGCCCCCCAAGGGCTCCCATAACCCCGATCCAGTCCAAAACTATATACCAGACATTGAATAGCACACAATTCCTAAGTGAGAGAAAACCATCATAAAGACGCATAAAGGTTGTAAAGTGTTGTTAAGAAGATGTGTCAATCTCTGAAGTGGAGTTGTGAAGAATAAATCCACGGCGAATGAAAAAAGAGGTGACTTAGAAATTATGCCCGACTACTGTAAAAGTTGTGCACTTGGGGTTAGGGTCAGGACTTGAGAGATAAATCGTAAATGGGAATGGTAAAACAAACCCATTATTGTTATCTATTATAGTACACCACTGAGCAATCGAGCTTGAGATAAGACACAAGAGGATGGATTCATGGAAGAGTGGAAGACACCAATCTTATACAATGCCAAACTTAAAATCATAGTTTCATCCCATTTTTTTCCTAACTATTTTGCCAAACTCTTATATTTCGATATTTCGATACCCTAATACTCTAATAAATAGGGAAAGAGAAGAGGGGTTTGACACCTCTCTTCTTTAATTAGAGAATTTATATTTGTTGATATTTTACCCAATCAACTATGTAGTTCAAGATGTTCACAATTTGCAATTTTCATATGATCATGTTCCAAATTATAATAAAAGTTTATCTAATTCTCTTTAGGTTGATTAATAGTTGTGCAGCCATAATTAATATATCAGACAATGAAAAACAAATAAAAATGTTTAAACATATAGTGTTAGCTAGGGTAGTATATCTACATCTTTAACATATTTCCTTTTATTCTTTTTAGTACAAATGTGCAAAAATGAACTTTCAAGTTTATAACACAAATGTAAAATTTGGAGTTGATACCAACCTTGCAAACTATCATTAACATATGTAAGATATATTTAGTGAGATAACAGTAAAAGTACACGGTGAATCATTAGTGGTTTTGAAAGAAATTTCACATGACATTTTTAAAGTGGTACTCATCTCTCTATAACATTTATGAACAAGGAAACAGAGAAAAATGGTGGCAATATATTTAACCCATTTGAAGAAACTACTACAGAGAAAAATGGTGGCAATATATTTAACCCATTTGAAGAAACTATTAAGGTGAGTAAAGCGAAATCATCCTTCATACTTCATCTATGTATTTCTATATTTATCACCATTTTTGTCTTTGTCTTTAATGTAGGGGATTGATTAAATCGTTCTCAAAATTGTTGCCAGATCACTCACATGAGAATTTGCTGAGAGGGATAGCTATAGGTAATATTAAATACTTTGAATTTTGTTAATTTCAAATGTCTTCCTTTTTCTTTTTAAGCTAATGTTTTCTTGTTTCTTTTTTAGAGGAGTTGAAGGGTTTAAAAAGGACATAGATTGTCTACTTCACATGATTTCATTTGTACTATCTCATAAATCTCTCAAAAGATTTAAAGACCTTGTCAAGGGTTTTATCCTTGTAGTCAGATCCAAGAAGAGAAAAGAATCTCCTCATCATTCAGCAAACCTTGATACCAAGAAGACTGTTGCTGACATCGTCCTAAGATCAGAGAAAGCGGTTTTGGCATTGAATAGCATACTAATATGGCCCTAGGTATCCAGTACTTGAAAGTATCAATACAGTTCTTGGATTGGACAGGGTTATGGGGACCTTGGGGACCATTGAAGATGGAAACTTTGATCAGTTCCCTTACTATTAAGTAGCCGGGTAAGGCAGAGTTGGCATCAAACTCTTATAGTTTATGGCACTGAATAACATACTAATATGGCACTAGATATCTAATACTTGAAAGTATCGATATAGTTCCTGGATAGGGGTTATGGGAGCCTTTAGGGGCCATTGAAAGTGGAAACTCTAATAAGTTCAGTAGTTGGGCGAGGTAGAGTTGGAATCAAATACTTTAATACCCCGGTACTCCGATACCTGATACTCTGATAAATGTGGAAAAAGAGGAGGGATTTGAGGAGAGGTGATCCAACACAATAATTTAAGTCTTGGGGGAGAAATAATCAGAAATAGGATTATGATAGAATTTGATCAATTTTATTTGAGTGTAACCACCAACACATTTTTCTTACTCAAAGTCATACGTTAATTCAATAACTTAGCTTTAGGAGTGTCCTTTACTATATCCTCTGCATGAAACTCACTTCTATCAGCACAATCTTCTTCTCTGATATTTTTCTCTATGACTAGCATTTACTAACTAATGTATTTTGATGAAATACTTACTTAAAACTAATGAAATCTACTGAAATCTACTTGTGTCACATAAAGTTTCACTTAAATCTTGAGTTCACTTTTTATTTCTACTCATAGTAGCAGTTTTTCTAATTTTCTCCTCCTGCTTCCCAAAATTTAATTCTCCAATAAATTTTAGTCTTTAGGAAAAATCCTCTAAAAACAAAAAAGTAAATATGTTAACACATTGAAAATTCAATATTCAATCTGGTTTTTTATTTAAAAAAATTACCCTGCCATCAAGTCACTGGCTTGTTGCTTTATCAATTCACTAACATTGATATCTTCTTTTGCTTTTTCAAAATATTTCCTAGCATCTCTTCACAGCTAAGTGAATATTCCTGCAACGGAATTTATAAATTAATAAATATAAAAGAGTAAAATAAATATGAAAATCAAAGGGAAAATGTAAAAAATGCCCCGCAAGTATGTACTCGTTTGCATTAAACACTTGTGACCACATATCCGCACCCTTGTCAAATTGTTTGAAAGCACCTATATCAATTAAAACAAAATATTCATTTAAACAATTGTAAATTATCATATGTAAAAACTAATTAAATTGATTATAACTATACACACTTTCAAAGTTCCTCTGTGAAAAGTATTCTTTGACTAATTGCCAACGTACGTATTGCCATTATAAAATCCTTCTCGTTATTTGTACGTATGATGGCCTTAGCCCATGACATAAACGACGTTCTCATAATCATCAAAAGCCTCTGTATTATGAAAAAAAACATGATTAATATTTCATCAATAAATAAGTGCATGCTAAAATAACTAACAACATTAGAATTCTAACCTTTAAATTTTAACTCATTGAGGAAACCAACGCGGCGTGAAGAATAGGCTAATGCCATTGTCAGCTCTGCGTCACCTTTGATTTGAACGTCTCCACCTTCCTCAAAATTATTCACTGATTCTTTTCCATGATTTATAGCTTCTGTAGACAGAATATATTTTCAAAACATTCATCAAAAAATAAATATTTAACTCAACATTTGTACAATACCTTCATAGTTGCTTTGTTGAAAATGGAGTTTAGCTACTGTAGAATATTTCTATTAAGAAAAGTAAAGGAAAGCTTGACATGTCATTTGTTATAAAAAATAAGATATAAGTTTACTTACTCGGAGTCTCGGATACGATGTTTCAATTTCTTAAAAAAAAAAAAAAAATACTTGACTTGAAATATTTGTTTTAAAAAGTAGTTTGAGCTCTGCAAATGACTTGTAACTTCAATTCACTTGTCAGCTCCAATTGATCAAACACGACTTGCCCTCCAATTAGTACGCAATTAAAAGTAATTACTAATGAATTGATGATAATATTTAATTTTATAATTGGAATTATTACATTTATAGTCATATATATTATTTAAATTATATTTTTAAAAGTGAACAATAACATACTTAAAGGCATTTTGAAATCAGAATAAAAAATTATTTACTTTTTATAATTATATACTTCCTCCTACCTCCAAAACAAGGCTCGAAAAGTTCTTGATCCATAATATACTCCCTCCAGTTGCGGATACAATACTCTTTCATAAAGGAAGTTATATTATATTGATCCATAATATAAGCCACATAATGCGTCATCAATAAGCTTTTCCCAAATATTACTTCTATTCCAATTCAATAAAAAGAGACAAAGTCTAATGCATTGTTTTTCTTAACGTGCACAAACTAGCTAGCTAATGAAAGCTTATCCCTAAAATCTTTAGAGAGAGTACTTCTATATTGCGCGGGAGGAATCATGGTGATAATTTTGACGTTTATTTGATGGTCTTAGTGAGCAAAACAATCAGCACAACGATTAGCTTCTCTTGACATGAGATTAAAAGTAATAATTCAGTCTTACATGAAGCAGGAGATAGCAAATTTATCAAATATGATTGTTAGGAGATGATATTGAATCAGGTCACTATTGATTAGATGCAACGCCTCTACCTTAATAGACAACCATGATCTCTGAAGTAGAGCCTCTATTTACTTCTGATTGTGGGTATACAATTAGAAAAATGTTTCATTTTAACGTAAAATACAGTTAATGAATATACAAATTTTCTCTAGCTTTGGTTTGTTAGTGGTGACTTATAAATGAAGCATGCCACCGAATAATAATTAAAAATAACAAACATATCATAAGAACCCAATTTTGACTCTTGAATGTTTCAACAGTTAGTGGAGGACAGCCTGCTTTGTGCTCTTCACACACACACACGTACATACACATAGACATAGACCAGAGTATTTAAGAATACAAATAGGTAACCGAAATCACTGTGAAGCTAGCTGCATACATACATATGGCGTCTTATTCTCTTTCTTCTTCATTATTCTCTGCAAATGGAAAACGTTCTCCATTATTTCTTCCCAACAAATCACCCAAAATCCTCAGACAAATCACAGTCAATCATAGCTTCCAAGACGAAGGTTTGATCATCTCTCTCTCTCTCTCTCTATCTATCTTCTTTCTTTCTTATGATATATTCTGCAGTTTTTCTAATTCTTCTCTCTCTAATTTTTCTCGTCATATTCACATATTATCATTAGTTTATGATTAATTTAGGTAAACGGTTTCTTTATATTGGAAAGAGAGAGATAGACGAGGGCAACCAAATTCTCTCTCTCTCTCTCTCTCTCCCCACCTGAATTATTCAAGATTCTCTCTCTTTCTCTCTCCACTGGAATCCTGAGAATCCCATAAGCCATAACGATATTCATTGTAAAGTCATTTAATTTGTATAATCATGAACTGAAAAAAAAATTGATTGATTTAATGAAATTGCAGGGAGATCAACGAACAAGAACATTGTGGATGAGAATCTGAGTGTGTTGAAGGAGAGGATGGAGATGGTGAAGGTGAAGGAGAGATTAGAGGGATGTAGCAGATGTGAAATTGGTTGGAATTATTATCAGATTTATAATAATAATGAAGGTAAAAAACATGACATTATTAGTAGAAATCAAACCTTAATCTCTGATTTGATTCAGATTGTTCGTTTGGTTTGTGGGACTGCTGGATTAACTTGTCTCTCCGGCACACTGCTTCTTTGTCTTATTTCCCTAATTGTTCATCACCATTCGTTGTTATCCCTTAATTAATTAATGAATTAATTAATTACCTTCTACATATTAATTGTATATGATGATTATGTTCTTATATATAGCTCAATCGATATATATTTATTTTTTTCGATTCATTTGTATGCCTCCAAAATTACATTTAAGCATATTGAATTTTGAATTTTTTCATATGTTGACATTACAAGTTTTTTTTTCATCTCATAACTTAAGCCCCTACAAAATGTCAAGTAATCTATACCGTTTAAATGTAAATTTTAAAGTTGAAAATTGAGATAGATAGACCATAAAGAGGAGGTGGATGGAAAGAGTAGAGAAGAGAAGCTAAACATGAATTTATAAGAAAGATTTAAAGGCATTTGATACTGTTAAAATGTATGTCATCACAAAAGTGGATTAAGGGTTTCTCATATCGAGGCTTACACCATAAAGATTTTAACCTCTTTTAACAATTGCGTTTTTCAAAATTTAGATTTGTATTCTCCTCCTTACGATGAGGTTCTTACTATCTTAATTAACACTATATTGGCTTATCATCATCACAAATTTTTTATAATCAACCGCGTAAAAGATATTTTTTTCTTGCCGCTATAGCTCGGTTTTCTATTCTTTTGCGTGGTTTCTGGCCGTTGCCCTGATAGGTTTGTACTGTAGAGAAAAAAATTACTGTTAAATTAACCCATCTAATTACAATATTTTGATGTTCGATATTATCAATCCATCCAAGGAAATTAGAATATCGATTTTAAAAAGACTTATATTCCCACTGAAAAGTAAAAAGATAACAAATGCGATCTAGTAAAGAAGACAAAAATGTTAACGTTTTTAAAATGAATTTTTATAAATAAACCTAAACTAGCTACTGAACCAATCGGGAATAGTGGGTCATGGATCAGATGGAGTCAAGCACATAGGAGCTAATTCAATGAGAAAGTGAAATTGAACAACGTTAAAATGGAATGATTGCTAATTGCTATACTTCTCAATTGTAAATCCCAAAATTTAATATTGAGGTTTAGAGTTAATTAAAATTTAAGTATTGTTGAAATTGAGATATCAAGAGATGGAATTTGGATGTTTGAAACTCAAAAACACTAAAAATAATGATTGTAAATTATATTTCTAGGCCTTTTCAAATAGTTTTGACAATTCATGGTTTTTGTGGTCAAACAGGCTCGCTTGGTCTAGGTTTGATAACCATGGTGGTTTTTCCAAACAAAAAAAAAAGTTTTGACTATCTAGGTTTAATATAAAAATTTTATAATTTTATTTATTCTAATATTTTTGAAAATAATTAAAAAAGATGTGTAATACTCTTTTTCTTTACCTAGTAACTAAAACACAGACTGGCCATTGAACCAGCTAAATACTGAATCAAGAATCAGTGAGTCATATCAGAATTAAACAGGAGCTAACCTAGAGTCAAGTTGTTGAAAAAATGAATTTGAATGACGTCAAAATAGATATTAAGAGGTGGATTTTGATGTTTAATTCTTAAAATCACTAAAAGTAATTATTAGAAATTATATATATTTATAGGCTGTTCTAAATAATTTTGGTATTTGAGAATTTTTAATGACAAAATGATAAAATGTCTAAGTGATTTCTTTTGTATTAGAAAGTAGATATATTAGGCTTTCTAAAAGTCCTAATTTATAATTTTTAAAGTATAAATTTTTGAAGGTGGATAATTTTAAATAATATGTGAACCAGTCGGACCAAACTGATTTGATGGCTGGGTTTTGCAGCCAAATCGCCCGGCCCGATTTTCTAAATCATGTTTTTCAGTACTACACTAACTAACAATATAGAAATCAAACTCAAATAATCAAATTCGTTTAAAAAGAATATCAATTTTCGTATTTTGTCTTATTCCTTATCTTTCTCAACGAACAAGTTAACGGACATCATCACAATTTGGTCAAGGAGGTCCTTGGTATAAAAGAGTTTCAATGGAGCAAAAGGTCAAAATTGAGGGAATCTATAACATAACATTACTACTTTATTCATAAATACAGTACATTTTTTGTTCATTTTAGCTTTAGAAAAAATTCAGAAAAAAATACATTCAAAATAACAAAATCCCATGTTAATTTTGTTTCTTACCACACACTTAATTAGCAATTCATAACCCATTTTATTAAAAGATTACTTATTTGAGATTTTCAAAGTTTGAAGGTATTTTACTATTTTCTGAAAATTTTCTTTTAACTGTTTACGAAGTTTATATGTTGATCCGTTAGTTTTATAAAGAAGCGAAATTCTCCACACTTGGTTTAATCCACACCATCAATTGCATCCATCAGATGAATTCTTTTCCACTCACACATTTAATGAATGGATGGATTATAGCAGGGAAGGTGGACTATAAAGCTGTGGAGAGATTTAAATGTTGATAAAATAACCTCAAATATTAACATATTGACGCCAAAAATCATCATTTACGATTAAGAGGATTGATTATCCTCCTCTTCTCTACTGTTATTTACCCCTCCCTTGCTCATTCTACCCTTTAGGTTGAAGTTTGAGTGATTCAGGTTTTAATGCTTTATAAAGTTATTAATAAAATATCAAATTATTAAAAAACCTACTAAATTTCAGTTATGATAATTTAAAACTACAATAAAAAATATTTTCTAAAATATATTTTTATAGGACATTAAATTTAGACCACTCAAATTTCAATAAAAATTGAAATGAATTAGTGGGAGGGAAGATGATGGTAAGAGTAGAAGATGATAGCCAAATCTAATACTTATACTCCATATAGGCTTTATTATAACGCATCAACTCGCAAATCAATAAAACAGTTAAAAATATTAAATTTTGTTGTAAATGTAAGTAATTTCCAATGTTACTCTTATTAACTATACTAAACTCTAATATCATATTAATTTTTACTCTTTCCCACTATCCCTATTAAGTATGGGTAGATATGGAAAAAATTAAATGATGTTTCATGGAAACTAACAACTGCTTTATTAAAAGGACCGAAAGTAATTATTAGTTAGTGTTTTATAATATGCACAAGAGGGAGTAGCATTATAATTATAGAACTGAAGAGAAACTTTATAAAATTAAAAGAACAAACTAAAAAACATATATATAAAGTTAGCGAATTAGAAGCGCCCATTTTTTAACCACTTCTGCGGATGAAAAAGGATAAGAAAGATTTAAGAATTATGAGGACGGCTATTCTTTTAAATTTTTAAAAACTATGTGTATAAAGTTAGAGGATTGAAAGCGCCCATTTTTTTTTTTTCACCTTTAGCGGATGAAAAAGTATAAGAAAGATTTAAGAATTATGAAGACGGCTATTCTTTTTAATTTTTAATTTCTTTTGCCTTCCAAATACATTAATTTCTATTGGATAATGTTGTTTACATGATTCCTTTACCTAATCGTGATTTCAGAATCCCGGATTTACCGTATGTTTGCACATAATCCAATCAGAAAACTCCCAAAATTTCTTACAATTTCTTTAATGAAGATTTTGGCTTTTTTTGGTTGAAATATAATAAACTAATTAATGAATGTCAACTTTTGCCACACAATTCATGCTTTTTTCTAATTAAGGCATGATAACCCTAAATAAACAATTGTTGGAGGCATGAAAGTTGAACCCTACTGCGTCTGTGTGTTAACATTAAGATTGAACAAAGAACAAAAATATCATTTTATAATTTTATGAAGAGAGCCAAAATAAATAGCACATAACACAACAACTTATTGTTGACAAAAAATTAAAAAAAAAAACCACAACAACTTATCATTATGTCTCCAACTTCTACAAAACAAAGGGGAATGAATAAATAGATACTCATGGCTAAGGAAGGGAAAAATATAGTCATGTCTATATATGGACTTATTTATATTTAGGAACATGGGGGAAAATTTATATTTAAAAATTTTATAAGTTAGAAGGGCGTAATATGTTTTTATACCCAAACAATATGTATTGTATTTTATATTTTATAATATAAAATACCGGTACATTAATTTATGTCTGTTGAATAAAATTTTTAACAGGTTTTTTTTCTTTTTTTTACCGATCCCCCTAAAATATGTTAGTCCCTTTAAGTTATGACCGGTGATATCACAGAGAAATTGAAGTATAAATAACGATTTAGCGGTTGTTCTTTTTTAGAAAATGTAAAGCAATGCTCATCATCACTAAAGTATTTATTTAGACATATATACTATCAATATGTGAGAGATTTTAAAGTGTGTATTGAAGATTTTTATAAGATATAATTGTACCTGTTTCATTAAGAAACAATATTACATTTGTTCATTCAACACTCTTTCTATTCCTATTATTTTACTTACAACTTGGAGGGCACGCCATTTTCAACTTGGAATATTTTCTTTAATTAGAAATTTATAATTCCACAAGTTTTCATATGATAAGGTATGAGTGCATGACCGTATGAGGCCAAAGTTAGCATTCCATTCATTCAACTTGACCTTCATAACCATATTGAGCCTAAATTCTAGTCAAACCAAATTTTGTTTTAAATTATGGCTAATTTATTGAAAGACGTGCATGAACCAAAATAGTATTATATATAAATACAAATTCTTCCTCCGGTCCTTTTATAAGCATAAACTATACCCAAATTATGTAAAACTAAATTATAGCTAAACTTAGTTGAAAGTAACAAGTGTTTGGTGCTCTCGGGTACAACGTACGTCCTCCTTCGTCCCTCCGACACAAGACGATGAAGATGATTGATCTTCTACTGAGAAATTAAGTTCTAAAAAGATTAGGAATCATGGTAATGGTAATGAGGATAGTAAAAAGTCTATGAATATTGATTGCCCTAAACTAAGCAGGAGAGGCCCTTCCTTTGCTGATAATTAAGTTGAAAGGCATTAATAGAAATGCTGATAATATTAATTCGAATGACAAGTCTCAGGGTATGGATGATAATATCAAACATAGAGGACTAAAATTATACTAATACTTATAACAAATGAATCGGAAGATTCCATTAAAAAAGAGAGTAAACGCATGAATCAGAAGATGACGCATACCACCAAATTATAATTCTTAAAAAACAGACATATTATCAGAACCCAACTTTGACTCTTGAATTTTTCAACAGTTAGTGGAACCAACCTGCAACTTTTGCTCTTCATGTGTGTGTAATCAATCAAATCATCAAATATATACTACTAAAATTTGCAAGTCTACCGTAATTGGTCCGAGTAATCATACCATTATGACCAATTAACATAAAATTAATTGCCACATGTTCCTACCACGCAAATGAAGATCCATGTCATTAGGTTAAGGGCAAAAGGGCATATTTACCTTGGAAGTTTTCTCGTAGGGGCAATTTAGCAATTTACATAGAATATCACGTGTTATCTATTAATATGACGTGTCAATTTCCTTTAAAAAGATAACAGTAGTTAACAGCATGGTGCTTATAATCCAAAAATGAAAGGCCATGGGGTTAGATTGAAACTTTGAAAGGTTAGGAGGTTATTTGCAACTGATCCAAAGTTTAAAGGGTTTTGTATAATTTAGTCTTTATTTAGATACACATACATGGAAAAAGGGATTGAAGTGTATTTGTTCACCCCATGTTTAACTTTAATGGCAATTCAAGTTCATTATATTAATGTTTTGTCTAATGACGTTTATCCTTTGGGTGGCTAGTTGTCTGCTCGCTTAGCCCCTTTGTATTTAACCTAAGGATAAATGGGCAAAATTGTTCTGGAAATTTTGTCTTGGGGCCAATTTTGTCCTGAAGTTTTAAAAGTAGGGCAATTTTGCCCCTACCATTAGTTGACCAATTTGTTGAGCTGATAGTCCACAAGTTATCCATTTTATTTTTTAAGGTGAAAATTTGTCCCTAAAAGTTTTAAATCCATTAATTTTGACCATTAGTTGATCAAATATGTTGAATTGACAATTCACATATCATCCAGTTTATTTTGTTAAGGTGAAAATTTGTCTCAGACATCTTTCTGTCATCTAATTAATCTTTTTTAAAAGTTAGATTTAGAACTTGTTTGGCTGTGACTTATGAAAAGTGACTTATTTTTATAAATGGCTTATGATAAGTAACTTAGAAAAATAAGTAACTTATAAGAAGTCAATTGTGTTTGGATAGGAGTAGCAAAAGTGGCTTATTTTCACAAGTCACTTGTGTTTGGATGAGATAAGTAGAAAAGTGACTTATGATATTTTTTTAGTGACTTATGATGAAATTTTTTTTACATTGTATTTTTTTTAAAAAAATGTTGTAATGTATGTGAAATAATAATAATGATTTAATATATAAAATGAGAATTTTCTTTCCACGTTCTCCCCATTAATTTTGGGAAAAATAATAACAATACAGTACTCAAAGTAATTGTTTATTTATAATTAGATAACCTATATATCCCTAACAAAAGATAGTGATATTTTATCATTATTATTATCATTAAAATAATTTTAAAAAAAAGAAAAGAAAGTTGCAGCTTTATCATCATCCTCATCCCCTTCTTACCACGCATCACCACCATCGCCATTTCCTTCTCCTACTGTCGGAGAAGGCAGTCACAATAAATGGCTAAGGAGAGGAGAGAAGAGAGATTCACCACCATTTTAGCTCATCATCGTCGTCACCATATTCTTCTTCTTCACCATCTCAGACCATCCCTTGCCACTTACCTTCCTCTATTCTCATCTCCACCAAAAAACACTTTGTCCCCACTGTAGTTCGACTCCCTCTAACTTCTTCTCTACCCCAGTGTCTTCCTCTTCTTGATCTTCATTACTTTGCTCCTTCATCATCGGCGACCTTCCAACGAGGCTCACTGACTCGGCGATGCTGAGAGAGAAGAAAGGCCGAAACTCATGATGCTAAGAGAGGAAGAGGTTGTCGCTGGTTATTGATGATCTGGGAGATGTGAGAGGCAACAATAATTTTCAGACATTTTTAGATGCTAACGCTCTAAAAAGTCACCTTTAGCTAGCTTATGTTTTTAAGACACTTTTTGACATAAGGAGCTTATGTGAACCGCTACGTCCAAACATCTTATATGACAAAATTCCTTAATTTTGTCCGCTAAAGCTAGAAAACATTGTAGAACGCTTTATCCAAACAGGCTATTTTAAAAGTTCTGGTGTACATTTTCACTTTAGTAAAAATACGATGGATGACTTGTGGATTACTAGCTTAACAAATTAGTCAACTAATGGTCAACTAACGACAAGGGTAAAATTGCTCCACTTCTGAAACTTTTGGGGCAAAATTGCCCCTTATGAAACTTTTAGGGCAAAATTGTCCCTAGGACAAAACTTCCAGAGAAATGTTGCCCCTTTTCCCTTAGGTTAAATACAAAGGGGCCAAGTGAGTAGATAACTAGCCGCCCAAAGGATAAATGTCATTGGAAAAAACGTTAATATAATGAACTTGATTTGCCATTAAAATTAAATATGGGGTGAACAAATACACTTCAATCCCTTTTTCCATGTATGTATATCTAAATAAAGGCTAAATTATACAAAACCCCTTAAACTTTGGATCAATTGCAAATAACCCCTTTACCTTTCAAAGTTTCAATCTAACCCCCTGACCTTTCATTTTTTGATTATAAGCATCATGCGGTTAACTAACCGTTTTCTTTTTAAAGGCAATTGACACGTCATATTAATAGATAACACGTGACATTCTATGTAAATTGCTAATTGCAAATAACCCCATTGAACTTTGGATATGACCCCTTGAACTTTGGTCAATCGCAAATAACCTCTTTGACATTTTAAAATTTAAATTTAACTCACTTAAAAATTTGATTTATAATACTAAGGGTTTTTTTTCGATACATGATGAAAGCTAAGAAACAAATAGAAACAAAAATGCTATTTCTAACCCGGTTCCACGTGAACCAAGTCAATGTCAAGCTTATTTATCAAGTAGAATCTAAGCTCCATATTGAGTGCTCTTTTCACAAGGTTATCTGCAACCAGGCTTAGACTCATTTAGATGTAACGAATCGCTACTTGCCAACTACGCTCCA
>JBAGKO010000010.1:30211595-30222549 GCA_037177275.1 Acacia concinna
AATGCTAGAATCATGTCTAAGAAAAGTATTCAATATGTAAAATATTACATGGATTAAAATGATTTGAGTTTGATATTGAAAAAAGAATAATTTTACAGATCAAGTTATTACAAACGTTAATGATTTTAAAAATCATATATTTTTGCTATGATGATTTTTACTTAAAAAATATATATTGAATTTAATTGTTCAGAAGTTCATTATATTTGACAAGAATACTTATGCTAATATTGCATTTATTATGATTCTATATGTAAAGTTTAGTTCTTGCAAGTATATATAAGAAGGTGGCATATATTAGTTTTTCTAACATATCCAGAAGATGTGTTAGAGCGATACATATCAACAAAAATATTTGATGACAATGTATCATTCATAACTTGATGGCTAAAAGAAATATATGTTCAAAAATATATTGGAAGTGACATTGTCATCAGGGGGAGTAAAATTGATGTTGTTATCAAGGGGCGTTGATACACGATGTACTCTTTTTCCCTTATCTAGGTTTTGTCCCACTAAGTTTTCCTAAAAATATTTTTAACGAGACAGCTTCATTACATATTGTGTATTCTTTTTCCCTTCACTAGGTTTTTGTCCCAATGGGATTTTTCCTAATAAAGTTTTAATGTGGCACAATATTTGTTTATGGACATTCAAGGGGGAGTGTTATAAATATTATAATATAAATATGGATATCCATAACCTTTCAAAGATTATCTTTTGGAATTCTACACTTAAAGCCATATAACCTATTATATGAATGGCTTAGAAGTTTTCTATGATAAATGTAAATAACCTCTAAATGCTTTGTATTCCACCATTATGTAGATTCATTCATTTGCTGTAACACTTGTAATGGAATTCAAAAAGTTGTGGCTTATATATAGTAAACATGTACTAAATGTTGTAAGTTAAAGATGAATAAAAATCATCATTCCCTTTTTCTCTTCAATTCCCTCTTATGTCTCTCCATATCTGTCATATTCAATCTCTTACATTTTTCTCATTTTTATAAGGGTTAAGGTGTTTAAATAACCATCAACTTTTCTCAAAAGTGCAAAAATAACCATGAACTATTTTTTAGAGTAAAAGTAATCATGAACTTCCGAAAATAGTGTAAAACCGTTAAATTACTGTAGAAAACTTTTATAAAAATTAACAGCGCTACAGTAACTTAACGGTTTTGCATCCTTTTTAAAACTTAATGGTTACTTTTGCTTCAAAAAATAGTTTATAGTTATTTTTGCACTTTTGAGAAAAGTTCATAGCTATTTAAGCACCTTAACCCTTTTTATAACACATAAGATATATTATTTTGCACTATTTTATTAGCAGGTTTTATTGGCTCAACATTTGTATTTTTTTTTTTCCGGATATCAAGTGATGGAATCAAATTCCACTTTGACCAACCTTTGCAAAAGTTATCTAACTACCTGGTTGTCGGCCGGCGGCTCCTGACTGAGATGGAGGTTTTTTTTTTTTAATTTTTAATTTTTTTATGTGAGAATAATTAGGTTACTTTATAAAAAAGATTAATTTAAAACCTTTCTATCGAGGAGATTTTACTATACATTTCCTAAAAGAATCTCAATTTTCGAATTTTGTCTTGTTCTTTATATTTCTCAACTTATGTCATCACAATTTTAAATCAATCTTACTGACTATAAGAGTAATAAGATTAACTAAACTTATAATGTAATTGACAAATCAATTTTATAAAAAATAACTTATTTATAATTTTAAAATTGAAAAGGTATTTTTTAATCATTCTCCATATTAATTACTATTACTATTTCCCTTTTGGTCCAGGCAGATCATTGGTAGAGTGTCTATCAAGCAAAAAGCCCCAAATTCAGGCAAGCTATGGCATAATATGATGATATTACTACTTTAATTAAAAGTTCAAGTATATTTGATTCTTTAATTTTACATACCATTTCATTGTGGCCTCTTAATTTAACATGATGTTTAAGATTCAATTTTTGTCTTACAAGTTTTCAAATATAAGTCGTCGTATGGGACTTTTTTTAAAAAAAAAAAATCGATTTTATCCCTTAAAAAAGGAGCTATGTTGCTGCCTACCATTAAATAACTGTAAAAGTTAATACTAATTTTCTCGGAAAATGGGTCTCTTTATTTCTTTTTACCGTCCACCTTGTTTTTTTCCTGCTAAGGATAGATATTCTTGGAGAAAATTTTATATTGAGGCATTATTAGGAATTAAATGTAAACACCTCTCTTGATAAGAATTTGAACATTTGTTTATTGTAAGAAACTAGCCCCTTCCCTTAGACTTGACCCCGTTGGTTTCCACTTATTTACATAGTTAGAGCATACATAACTGTTAAGATTTAATATCCAATCAAGAGTAAAAAAGTATATATAAAATACTTTAATAAAAATATTAACATACAAATTATTTAGATTAAATTTTAATAATTTAAATTTATTTTTTTACACTTTTGTTTTTTTAATATTATAAAAATATTTTTATAGGATATTAAATCTCAACAGTTGTCCATGTAAATAAAAAAAATGAAGGGAAGCGGACAATAAGGGAAATTGAGAGGCCGCTTTACCAATTTTCAAATGATTTTTAGTTTCATTAACAAAAAATTCCAATATTAAAATCTTAAATGTTGATAAAATATCACTACTACATGAATATCTTTATTCAACGTTTTATGTATGATAGTTATTTGTACCATCGCTATATATAGAGAAGAGGAATTTGTGCAAAGATATATATAACCGTTATTTCAAAAAATGCCATATATTAACAAACAATGTATGCGTCATTTGTAATAACTGTCATAATGTTTTAAATGTTTTAAAATAACAGTTCTTCGCACATACAATCATCATTTAAGTCAAGCAATATTAGAATTATGCGATGGAAAAGACATTTAATAAAAGGGAGAAAAATAAATAAATACCCCATATAAATATTAAAAACTTTAAAAGATTACTCAAATTTAGTAAATGACAAATGAGTGGCAGAAAATTAGTTAGTTTGTTAAGTTTTAATCATTCTATATTGAGTTTTTGTCATTATCTATTTAGTTTTATTTATTCTTTGTTGAGTTTTGGTCAAAGCCCTTCATTTGTCATTTACCAAATTTGAGTCATTTTTCAAGGTTTTTAATATTTAGAGGGTATTTATTTATCTTTTTCCCTTAATAAAATTAAGAGACCAACTAAAACCTTATATAAAATTAGAAATATAAGAAGACTAAAAGTAAACTTTTGGAAAAGGGAAACATACTATATAAGAGTGATTTAAAATTTATGAGGACGGCTGTTCTTTTTAATTTGTTAGGCCTTGAAAAATAAAATAATTTCTAATTGACAATATTTTTTACTTGATTCCTTCACCTAACCCGATTTCGGAATTCGGATTCATGCATCGGAAAAAAAAAAAAAGGAATTCGGATTCACAGTATATTTGCAGATAATCCAATCAGAGAAGTTTCAAAATTTCTCACAAGTTTTTTTAATAAAGATGTTGCCTTTGTTTGTTGAATTAATAAACTAATTAATGAATAATGTCAACTTTTTCTACACAATTCATGTATGCTTATTGAGAGCCCTAAATAAACAATTAATTGTATTGGAGGCATGAAAGTTGAAACCTACTGTGTGTTTTAGGCCAAAATAGCATATAACAACAGCACAATAACTCATCATTATATCTCGATTTTTTTTTTTTTTGAAAAAAAGAAGGAAATGATGTATAGTTATGTCATTATGTGGCTTTTGTAAGGACTTGTTTATATTTTGGTCTTTTGTTGACCAATATATATATATACTCATCACCACTACGTTATTTATTTATATGTACTTTGAAAATTTGAAAGATTTTAAAGGGTGTTTTAAAGATTTTCAAAAGATATTGTTGTCACCGTTTCATTAAGAAACAAGATTTTGAAGCGTATTTTTCAGTATTATTTTACTTACAACTTGGAGTGTACGGGATTTTCAACTTGGGCTGCTTTCTTTAATTAGAAATTTATAATTACATAAATTTTCGTATGACAAGGTTACGAGTCGTATGAGGCCGAAGTTAGAGTTGAGCCTAAATTATGGTCAAAACAAACTTGAACTGTTTTCTTTAATTAGAAATTATAATTTACATAAATTTTCATATGATAAGGTTGAGTCGTATGAGGCCGAAGTTAGTTTTACATTCAACTTGACCTCAATCACATTGAGCCTAAATTTTAGTTAAACAGATCTTAAAAATCATGGCTAATTATTTAACACAACAAAACTCTCAGGCAAAATAAAATGAAAAAAAATCCAGGAATTATTTTTTTATACTTTTAAAAAAAATCCAATGACAAACAAACAGCTTCATTAAAATTTTACAATCTCCCCGCCATTTGAGCACATTACCTAAACAATCCGTTAACCATTTGAAAAGGGCAAGTATAAGGTAAACAAACACAAGTAAAACAGAAAGAGTCATAATGGGAGGCTATTTGAACTCAGCTTGATTCCAATATGAGATATTAAGAGCAATTCACCATAGAATTTCTTCACTTCTACATGAATCATCATAACCAAATATCTACTGTTTAATACAAACAACCCACCTACCCACACGCATGTATACAAACGACACTAACAATTTCAAACCTGTTTTAGATGCGGGGAAAATTCCAGAATGGTGAATGATTGTCACTTTCATTTCCGAAGGAACGCCACGGTTGCAACACGGGAGCCAACCACGCCTCCAAACATGAAGGTTGGATATGTGCGGATGTGACTTACATACTGAAATGTAAGATCCTTGCCCGACTGTCCGTCCTCAGCTGATTCATGCCCCTGTACAGCAGCAATTTTTCTCTGGTTGAAACTTTCGACTTCTTGCACCAGTTCATCTTTTGTACTGTTACACGATGTGATTACCTTCCATGTCAAGAAACGAAAGGTAGGCGTCAAGAGAGATGTCTATTATGAAAATTGGTTCATGGGGGAGATATATATATATATATATATATAGCAACTTCTTAGGCACAAGTTGAATACAGAATACAGCTTCAATCAATTCATTTAAATAATAGATAATCTTTTACAATTTGCAGTTAGTTCAGTTACTGGCAATTTCGAAATAAAAGAAGCCCCAAATTCAGCATCACCGTTGAACAAGCTTAAAAAATAACTTACTAGTATTCCACCAGGAGCAACCAGCTTAAACAGCGAGTCCCAATACATCATTCTGAAAATCAGAAAGCCAGGACACAGTTCCTCAGTATTAAGCTAGGAGATAATTAGTGAAGAATGAATCAGAAAAAACTTCATAATTGTTAATCTCCTAAACTCTCATTAGTTAAAGGATCTCTAATGTATTAATTTGATTGTTTTAATTCTTCATAATTGAAAGGAATAGAAAGCATAATCTTGGTAAGAAAAATAACATTGGCACAATAGAACCAATGGGAATGCAACATTTTCTGTTACCTCTTGACAGGACCATCAGGATGCAATCCAATAGCATCTAGAGTCCCTTTATCCATCACAAGTTGAAAATGCCTTTCCAACTTTGTCTCAAGAACATCATCAACCTGAATAAAATTTAAAACAATGAATTATAAATGCAATGCATGCCATTACACACACAAATGGTTATAACAAGCTATAAACAATTGAGTGTCAGAAACACATTGCAATGAAGAAGAGTATAAAATACCTTCGGCACAATTACCTTTTTTTATTCCTCTAATACCATCAAAGTTTCAAATTGGTCCCTCCACTTAAATCAGGTTAATCTTGTGTTTCAGCATTTTTTTAAAAAATAGGTAAGAGTCATTTCACCTTTATTATATTCTTTTTGTGTAGTCAAGAAAATTTGATGACAGTTGCAAATAAATCATCTACCTGACTTGGGTCACAGGACAACAGTTTTTTTTTGGGTGAAGGAGGGGTGTTCATCATGATATTTCAAATTGTTGTAAACCTTGATAGTGTGGAACTACTAAAGGATTAGGAATTTCTAAATATCTGAGTCATAGAGGTTAGCATTGTCTGGATGTCTTAATTATATATGATCATTATCTATAGGAGTTTACTTTTCTAGTTAGTTTCTATTCCCAAGTATTGTAAATAGCGAGAGGGGACTGCAATATGTGAGACAGATTTCAGCATACATACAAGCTTCCCCATTCACCATAATTGGTGTTTATATCCAGAAATTTACTTGATACTGACGCTTACCAGCTTTGAACGTGTTATGAAAAAAATGGATGTTTTAATCCAGAGTCAGCTTCAATCGCTTTAAAATTTTTCATGCCAATACTCCCTGAACACTTATCAAGGGAAGCTTGGCACGTACGCTGTTATTCCAACCTCTAGCATGGCTCTTATCTGGAATCTTGGACTATCCAGCCCCCTTTACAACAGAAATATTTATTTGTGGACATTCTCGGTGACAAGTCAAGGATTTGAACCCACCATCAAACTCAAAACTGTAAAAATATCAGAACCAAGGTTCCAACATCAGATACGTCTCAACATGGCGCCACTTCCAAGGGAATCAACTAGACGTTAGAACAAGTCCAAAACCTGCGAGCATACCGACGTGCACAAAAAAGAGGTCAATTGGCCTTTCTAAAGTCCTTTCCGCCCTCTAACTGGCATGGGTTATTATATTTAATTGTGTTTTGATCCCGTCCTAGACTTTATGGTGTATTTCATGGTTTTTTTCAAGTGATTCCTGGAATAAAATTTATCCCTGTATCAAATGCTCCCTTGGGAATTTATCTGAAGTTGGCTAATTTCTATTTTCCAAGCGTCAGGGACAGCCAGATTTGTGAGACACAGAGAGATCTGCATGTGCAGACCATCTATAAATGCTGTGTTAGGTGGAGCCTTCAAATCTTAAAAACTTAGGGGCTGTTTGGTATGAGGGGAGGTGAGGGAAAATATAAATTTTAGGTGTTAAATTTAAAGAATTGAAAAAGTGGGGTTATAAAATTTTTAATAAAGAGAAAATGTAGTATAAAAAAGAATGAAAAAATATTTAAAACTTTTAATCCCACTTCTTTAATTTTTTAAAATTTAACTTATAAAAATTTTCTCTCCCCTCCCCTCTCCTTCAAATCCCTCGTACCAAACAAGCCCTTAAGGATAAGCATAGGTCCAAAATCAACAAAAATACAAAGGCACAGAAAAGAAACATGAAGCTAAAAGGATGAATTTAAAAACCCAAACATACTCGCATGCACGCATGTAACAAAATTCATAACATATTTACATTTTAAGCTTACCAAAAATTTGATGTTGGAAAACCCATCACGATCCGCAAGGCTTTGAGCAAGGCTGATGGCCCCTTCACTATAATCAGTGCCAGTTAAATCAGAGAACCTGAATGCAGACATGGCAAGAGTATGCTTACCAAGGTATTCAAATAAAATAAAACAAAGCATAAATAAGTTAAAATATCACTTCATGACCAAGAAACAAAAAATTACCTAAAAATACAAATTGAGAATTCATTGTCAAGAAAACACATAACACCCTATACTCATGCTAATTCCCTTGACTTTTGTCTTTTCAATTCAAGATATTTATTTGCTTCTATTCTTTTTATATCCAAACTCAAAATTTCCTTAAAACTAAATTAGAGTATCAGCATTAAGAACACCTATTTATTAGCTTCTTCAAATCTTCCAAGTCATATTTTTAACTTCATAAAATTTTCCATCGAGCACATTTCTTATGACAATGTAATCAAAATACTTCAAATGCCTTATTACAAGCAGAGCAGCTTCATTTTCAACATCTTCCTTTGTCTATGACTTGAATCTATTATGTTCATATCATCCAAATTTGTCTCTAAATATATAACTACAGCGAGAAACTTAGTTCATTTAGATCATAAATTTTCTTGTGAACACATTTCTGGTGGCAAATTCAACTTTTATAGTAACTCATCACTATCACTTAAAACTGAACAGGTATAACAATTGGTTCTTCTTACTCCAATCTTCAAATTCTGACTATTGCAAGAATTTGCAAGGTTCTTTCTCCTCAACATCACTATTTCTCAAAGACTTCATTCATTTGTGGAGACTCACGTTTCCTGGCCCACACTCTCAATAGGTTCTCTTCTCTTCAAACTTGTAGATCTCACAACACTTCATCAACAAATTCATTTTTAAAAAAATTCGGAGATGCAACACATGTAAATATCAGTTCTTTGTTTACCTATTCTTAATTACAATCAACCATGTACTTTTTTCCAATTGACCAAGCTTTACAACTATTGAATTTCTCAGACAACACTTGCTCACTTGCTCATTCAAATATACTCAAGAAGATACTCAAAAACAACACTTCCATTGTAAAATTTGTACAAAATTCCACTCTCACAATACTAGAAGATGCTTAGCATATTTATACTACTTTCAAACCATTAAACTTCACCTCATTTAATAGAGTATACTAGAAGCCATTCCAAATACTAGAATAACTTCATGACTATTAAGTTCATGAATTAAACACACATAAATTCACAAGTTATGACATGTAATTACTTAATAACTAAGAAACACATGCAACCTAATGGGCATTCTAGCAATAATACTTAAATTTACTATTCCTAATAAATCATTATCTCCTCCCCACTCTAC
This sequence comes from Acacia concinna, assembly GCA_037177275.1. Taxonomy (NCBI): domain Eukaryota; kingdom Viridiplantae; phylum Streptophyta; class Magnoliopsida; order Fabales; family Fabaceae; genus Acacia; species Acacia concinna. The sequence goes on from JBAGKO010000010.1 coordinate 30,220,229, forward strand.
TTGGACGTGAATTTGTGGAAGAGGCAAAAGATAATTTCTCTAGGAAGCTGAAAATATGCTAAGCCAACTTGTCTTCTTTTCCTTTTCAGAGTGTAATATAGATGACGAATCAAATATCTGGAATATACAAAATCATTGGCAAAAGGCACTTGAGTCCATGAACAATTCAGCAGCAAGCAATTCAGGTTTAAATATTTTAGTCATTTAAATTAAAAGGAAGAAGGAAATGCATTTATGCAGAATGCAGCAATAAAGAAATTTAGAGTAACTATTGCAACATTGTTAAAAAGGCTTACAGAATTCCATATATTTTTTTCTATTTTTAAGTCAACGAAACCACTCTTTGGTTTTATTGGTTCTGAATTTAACATGTTAAATTATAGTTCTTTGCAGACCATTTCTAATTGGGTATACCTGCAAATGTCATTTAAAAAATATATCATGAAATGTCAGAACCCCGCCCCCTATGACGTAGAGCTGCAGAATTTCATTCCACTTCAGGATAGTTTACATGAACATTTTGCAAATGCGAGTGATACAGGATTGTAAAGGATTCATATCATCATTACATATCAGCGAGACACTTTCTGCAGGAGGGAATTAACTAGAGGTACTTCATTTCCGTGCTGAATTACAAAATAAGTAGTACAGTAAATGCATACCCTTGTTTAGCCAGTTCCTGAAGAAGAATGCCATTGCCAGTTCCAATGTCAAGTACACTCCAACTAGATAAGAACTTATTATCCTGTTCAGTGGGCTCATACTTGATATCATCAACATTTTCAGGTGTGCGACCTTGAGAAATGTTAAGGCACAAGGATTTGGTCCATAACACAACCTTTTCCATCACATCAGCTCCAAACCTACACAAGGAGTGTGGGTAGTGAGGAGGATACATGTCAATTAATATCATCTCCTTGTAATAAATTAAGTGATCAAAATTATGGAGTTTATAGATGCAGGTAAAAGAGCCATAAATGACGCTACTTTCCTCCCAACTTTTTTATTTTAAAATATTAAACAACCTTTGATAGGCTACACAGTATACCTATTCCCTTTTATCATCTTGAATTTGTTGAAGCAATATCTTAGACTTTTAGTAAAACATGTATGTGTTCGTGGCTTTAATTGTGCTAAATGGACAGTAGGGAGGAACTTGGTTAAGATCGTGTGGCAGAGACTTGCACAGTAATATTGTGGTAAGACAAGAGAGTGACTACTGACTCCATATTCTAGTATTAATTATATAAAAAATATAAACAATGAAGGAATTATGACTTTAGACAACATACTTCAGAATGCAGAAAACCAAAAATAGCTTTCTATATCTAAAGCTTTGCCTTTGCTGAAATAAAAGAAAAGAAAAAAAAAATAGAAATGCTCAAAACATCTAATACTAAGTATTACCCATTCTCGTATAGGACATCAGCAAGTAGCATCTAGTCAGCAATTACGGCTGTTGACGATAAAAGGAGTGTTGGAACATGGTAAATATATTTTCAACATCAGTAAGAAGCTGATAACAAGCTTTGCTTCGAAAAAGATAAGATCAGTTGAAAGTTTTTTTCCTATGATCTTATAAGATTTGAATTATGCTTAATTTTTTTACCATTGAATGTTTACAATTAATCTCTCTACATGAAAACTCGCATGGGATAGCGAAGTACATAATGCAGTCAAAAGTTATTTACCAAACTTCACCAGCATGGCCATGCTCACGAAAGTTTGTAAGCTCATCTAAATATGCAGAATCCCAATAACTCTGCAAACCTAACATTGATTGAACGGCCTCAGTATCAGGTTCATCCTTGTCAGAACTGCACATGCAAACGACAACTTAAGGATAAATACTTTGTCCAACCAGTAGAGCTAATTTAACTCATCACTCTTTATATAAACAACAAAATGGCACAATCATTACAATTTTCATGCACATAGCTAGAGCAATAATTACAATTTACAAATATAAAATAATTTAGGGACATAGCTAGAGCAATAATTACAATTTACAAATATAAAACAACTTAGGGACAAGAAGTTATCACATGTATTATCCAAAAATGTGCAATAGCCTGATCGATCCTCTTTCTCTTTCTTCAGTACTGCCATTTTCATTCTCTCAAAATTCAAAGCAATAACGATGCAATCAACTTATCCCAAAATATTTCAGAAATTCCATTCAAAATGCGTGCTATATACCTATTCCAGACACCTTTAACAGAAAATTAAGAAAATAGGAGCTGAAAAAAGACCTGTAATCTGAGGCGGCTCGGAAGTTGGCATTGGACAGAGCTTCAGCAGCGTCAGCATGGCGCTGCTCG
>JBAGKO010000010.1:30241561-30255199 GCA_037177275.1 Acacia concinna
CTTATGGAATAAGATCTTAATCTTCAAATAAGTCCAATAACTATTACCCCTCTCCCAAACACTCCATAAAAATAAGTTCAATATAAAATGATCAATTGTACCCAATAAGTCCAATTACCCCCTCAAATTGGATTTCCAAACACACACTAAGTCCATTATCCTACCATTATTCTAAACACACCCTAATGTGTGAGAGGAACGATAGTAAGCCGTTTATCAATGTGTTTTGGATAATGTAAGATAAATTATTTATTTGTAATCAGATTTATAGATAAATTATATTAGATATAAATCAGATTATGTATGTTTAGATTAATAGTAGTGTAAGCGACTTATATAAAAATAAAATGTGTTTAATTGATATGTTAAAAAATAATTTATAATGGTAAATGCCTGAAAATGAATATAAATATTAGTAAATATAATATATGTGGGTGGCTTTGGTGAACACTTATTTATAAGATGTTGATATTGATGTTTTTTTTTAGGGGATATGCCTAGTGAAAACATAAAATATTTCTACGATAGTGCACATTCTTGTTGGTTGTAGAAATTACACTATTTTAATATTTTAATTGAAAAATTAATATGCACGACTCTATAATTTACAGTAACTTTACTTTTAATTGAGTCATTTTAATTTTTTTAGTAAAAAATCAGTGTATTTTTCTCATTCCATCCACACAGTTTTATCAATTATAAGTTCAGATCTGTATACTCATACCTTATTGATATGTCAAAAAAAAAAGAAGTTATAGTATTCCCTCCTATCATAATTATAAAGGCCTGTTGATTTTTTTAGATACTCCTAAAAAAATTTTAAAAAAATTAATTATATTATTTTATAATATTAACATTTGTCGTTTTTCTTCAAATTATACTATTTAACTTATGAACTAATATATAATGTAATAAAACACAATATATGATACTCCATCTGGTCATAATTATAAGGGCCCATTGACTCTTTTAGAGAATTCTAAAAAAATTCTAAGAAAACTAATTACATTACTTAATCATAGCATATAAAATATTAGTTTAAAAGTCAAACAATATAAATTGAAGAAAAACGAAAAAATTTAATGTCTTAAAGTAATGTAATTAGTTTTTTTTAGGATTTTTTTAGTATTCTCTAAAAAAGTCAATGGACTTTTATAATTAGGATCCAATGGAGTATAATTAAGTAATGTAATTAATTTTTTTAAGACTTTTTAAAGATTATTCAAAAAAGTCAACGGACCCTTATAATTAAATCCGAAAGGAGTAATTGACAATGTGATGCAACCTAAGCATTCGCTATAACTAATTTTACCATATAAATATAATCCAAATATAATCAAAAGTGACTACAACATTTTTTTTCCATAGACTAAGCTACATATTGGATATAGATGCACGGCATTATTATGAGCGTAATAAAATTTTGTATTGTTTAGGAAAATAAAATTTCATATTTACAATAAATAAATTTTATTTTGTTATTTTATTTTTTTAAAAAAATTATTTTATGTTTTGTGATAATTTACATGTTGCTACCTATTGCATATAATTGAGAAATTGGAATGATCCAATAAAAAAAAAAATTCTTTTTCCAAAAAGCTTTTGAACAGGCATTTTAACTTTTTAATTGTGATTTGGAAGTTTTGTTTTGTATCGATTTAACTAAATAAACACTTCGATATTGATGTGGGCATTTACTCTTTTTACCCGGCTGTCTTGTAGTTTAGTGCAATCCATAACCGAAAAGAACGAATTTGTTTGGCGCCATAGAAACGAAGTCCTTGCAAGAAAAATCCTTAACCAGAAACCTTTCTTTCTTCTACACCCATCAGCCATTGATGCTTCGTCTTCCTTCTGATCATTCGCTGACACACATACAACCACACAAGCCTCTTTCTTGACTTCTCTTTCCTCGCAAATGCCCAAATCCCAAACCCTAAGTTCGGTTGAGCTCTTCAACAGTGCTCTCCAATCCCTAAATTCTTCGCCTTCCTCTCCGTCAGTCTCTCTCCATCCATACCAATCCCCTCTTCCGTCGTCTTTACCCCAATCCAAACTCATCCCCAAAACCCGCTTCTTGGTGGATGCATTCCGCCATGACGGTGATTACTCTGTTTCCTACTTCCTCTCCCATTTCCACTCTGATCACTACACTGGTCTTGGCTCTAATTGGTCGAAAGGCATTGTTTATTGCTCCAACACCACTGCTCGACTTGTCATTGAAGTGCTTGGGGTTCCTTCGAAGTTCGTAGTTCCTTTACGGCTCTGTGTGCCGGTTGAGATTGATGGCTGTGAAGTTACACTTATTGATGCGAACCATTGCCCTGGTGCTGTGCAATTCTTGTTCAGAATTCCGGGTGTTGATGGAAAGTGCGAGAGGTATGTTCATACGGGAGATTTTCGGTTTTCTAAGGCAATGAAGTCAGAGCCTCTACTTGCTGCCTATGTTGGTGCGGACGCTGTATTTTTGGACACAACATATTGTCACCCAAAGTTTCAGTTTCCTAGCCAAGAAGAATCTGTTGCTTATATAGTTGATGTAGTTGGGAGGGCTGAAAGTGAAAATGATGGTTCTACTAGAAATATTTTGTTTCTTGTTGCTACCTATGTTGTTGGGAAAGAGAAGATTCTGCTTGAACTTGCTCGTAGGTTTAAACGTAAAGTATATGTGGATGCTAGAAAAATGGAGGTTTTGCGGGTTCTTGGGTATGGGGAAGGTAAGGAGTTTACAGATGATGGCTCTCAAACTAATATTCATGTTGTTGGCTGGAATGTGTTGGGTGAGACATGGCCATATTTTAGGCCTAATTTTGTTAGAATGAAGGAGATTATGACTGAGAGAGGGTACTCTGAAGTTGTGGGTTTTGTTCCAACTGGATGGACTTATGAGGTGAAGCGCAATAAGTTTACTGTGAAGTCGAAGGATTCATTTCAGATTCATCTTGTACCATATAGTGAGCATTCTAACTATGATGAGCTCAGGGAATATGTAAAATTTTTGAAACCAAAGCGTGTTGTTCCTACAGTAGGTGTAGATGTCAACAAAACTGACAGTAAACATATGGAGAAAATGATGAAGCATTTTGCTGGGTTAGTTGATGAGACAGCCAACAAGCAGGAATTTCTAAAGGGATTTCATTGTACATCTAGTGAGGGGGGCTTCAAGATTGACAAGGATGATAATGGTTCCACAAAGCCAGGGCAGAATACGGAGACAGAAGTGAAGTTATTTGACAAGGGAGATGATATGAGTATTAATCCAGATATTGTTCTAAATTTGTCTCCTACTCTTGAGGAACCTGACTTGCAGGATCCCACATCAGTAAAGGATGAGGATATAGATAAAATCAGTCAAGAGATGTCCAGTTATTTGCCTGCCTGGGTGACTCAAGGACAAGTTCTAGAGCTGATCAGCAATGCAAGGGGCAATGTTGTTGAGGCTGTTTCTAATTTCTATGAACGTGAAACTGAATTTCATGATCAAGTATTTTCATGTCAAACCTCTGTTTCTGCATCGACCTGCGTATCAAATGACAGTGATTTGCTGTCAAAACCACCTGTTGTTAGTAGTAAAACTTGCATGAGTGTTGACATTTCACCAAGTCAAAACTTTAAGTTATCCAACCCGAGAAATTCAGTAGCAAGGAGCATTTCTCCATCTAAAAGAAAGAGAAATAGTGAAAGAAAGCTTAACAAGAAAGTAAAAGTCCATACAAAATCAGAATTAGGTGGGCCAAAACAGTCCACGATAACCAAATTCTTCACTAAAGTCTTCCCTGACATCACCCAATCTGGTAATTTTGAAGCTAGTACTGATGAAAGCCCTAAAGTTGAAGACTCTCCACAGTTAGATGTTGAAAAAGCATACAAGGATGAGATCAACCAGTTCATGCAGATAATAAATGGCAACGAATCATTAAAAAGTCATGCTATCACAATAATTAAGCAGACAGAAGGAGATGTAAATAAGGCATTGGATATTTATTACTGTAATCCTGGCAATTTTGATGAGAATGAAAAATCAGTTCACGTTGAGTGCAAAGTGGACAACTCCTCAGAAAAGAAATGTGTGTCACGGCAATTGAGATCTCCACCTGATATTTCTGCACGAAGCATATCAAGAGAGAATGAAGATGCAACTCGTGTATCTCTACCACCTAAAGAATACAACCCTAAAGAACATGGTTTGTGTTTCTTCCTTCCTTTTCTTTTCCCTTTTTGTTGGGTATACTAATTCAGACGGAATACTTCAATTTACTGATGCCACTTCATGTTATTTGTAATCCCATAAAACTGTCACAACAGCATGTTGGAGAGATGGAGAGTCTGCTCCATATTTACATCTTGCACGAACCTTTAACCTTCTTGAGGATGAGAAAGGGAAGATAAAGGCTACTTCAATGTTATGCAATATGTTCAGAAGGTTTCTATACTCAAATTTTCTATTTTATGGAATCATTGAGGTATTTATTTGTAATGGGCTGATTGACGAGCATAATGTCCTTATGGTGTTTACTCAATACAGTTTGTTGGCCTTGTCTCCTGCTGATGTGCTTCCTGCTGTATATCTATGCACAAATAAAATTGCTGCAGACCATGAAAATAAGGTCGGCCACTCCTTTCCATCTTTATCATTTGCCTTTCTATCTTTTCACTTAAATTAGGGTAATCTTGGAAGTTCAAACCACTGTTGTCTTAATATGCTATCTTGTTCCCTTTCTTCTTTTGTGTACGTTGTATTAAATTTTAGAAGTCTTCTGCAATGGTAGCATTGCTTTGAATCTCTAGTTTCCATTTTTATTCCCTTGGCTTTTCTTTGAATTGATGCTTTTCTTCTTACTCCCCTTTTAAGGAATTGTGATGGTGCAGAGAGTGGTATTGCTTTCTAGTAGTCTTCTTCATATCACAAAAAAATGTTGTCATCTTATATCGTTCTCCAACTCTAGGTTTTGTTATTTTTGTTACGGGTTTGAATTTTTATTTAAAGCTGTAATTGATGGTTCGGTTTTGTTCGACTTGGAGTAGGAACTCATGTTGATTTTTTAAACATCTTAAACATAATGCAAATTTTATTGAACTGAATTATTAGTTCGTCACATATAATTAATCATGCACTGAGGAAATGCTTTTGCTAATTTTACCATTTATGTAGGAATTAAATATTGGCGGAAGTCTGATTACTGCAGCCCTGGAAGAGGCATGTGGAACTACTCGATTGAAAATGAAGGAGATGTATAACAAATTTGGAGACCTTGGTTGGATGATAGCTTAGATGGATTTTTGTGTTACACAGAATTTTTTTTTTTATGAGGGCTGAAATAATTGTTGAATAGTTTGTTGTTATTAAAGGTGATGTTGCTCAAGAGTGTCGACAAACACAGAGATTGCTTGCTCCTCCAACACCACTTCTGATAAAAGATGTTTTCTTCGCACTCCACAAGATGAGGTATGATAGGCAGTCTTGTTTTACAATTTTTGGGACATGCAAATGTTATGGAATAAATAATTAGGGTTTGATTTAGGGTTAATTAGGGTTAGATTTAAAATAGATATTATTTGGATAAGTTTTGATTAGATATTAGATTTAAAATAGATATTATTTGGATAAGTTTCGATTATTTAGTTTTAGATAGGATATGGTATTATTTGATATTATTAGGATATTTGGCTACTTATCCTATATCTATAAATAGGATAGTCTAGCTCAGTCTAGGTTTTGTGATTTGATGATTAATGAAAATATTCAGTTGCGTATGTTTCTCTGTTTCTATTTACCCTCCGATTCTCTCTACTATTCTTCTAATCCCTTCTTCTTTTCCCTAAATTCTATTCCAAACCCTAACAACATAGATTAATTTTACAACCAATCTATCACTCTAGGGTTTTTATTGTTATATTTCAAGGATTAAAAGAGTTCATCCTTACATTGTTTCTGAACTATTGCAGTACTTTCGATTTTGAGTGAATTATAATTATAATTTGTGTATAAGGATTTTTATATGTAACTCTTTGATTGACTATGTAGGTTTTAAGCGATGACTATTCAAAACTTGCATTTTTATGTGCTGATCGATCTGTCCATCTTCATGCCAAATACGGAAAACACTATACTTTGCGAATACCAAGGTTTCTCTTTATCCTTGATGTTTATTGCTCTTGAAGCATAGTCATGCATTAGAGTTGTGATCTTGCATTTTTTGAGGGAGTTACCTAATCAGATATTTATCTACAGGATTGGGTAGGGTTGTTGCATGTTTAAAACATTTATCTTTTGGTCTTTCTTTTCTCTTTCCTCTCTCTTGTTATTAGTATACCTTATTCTCCTCCTGTGTATCTTTCTCTTTTTAATAGTGTTTTCTTGGTCATCTAAAAGAAGACCTAGTTGTTTATTGAAAGTGTGGCATTAATTCTGAATATTGGCCTTAGTCCTAATTGTAAAATGGTAATTTATTGATGGAGGAGACTTATGGTCAAAACACACAATATATGATGAAATATTGAAAGCCTTTCTGAGGTTTATGTTTACTGCTGCGATCAAGTGTCTTGTGAATGTTTCTACAATTAGTATTCCATTTGGATCCAACATTCTGCAGCTGTACTGTTTCTCAAGTCATTATGCTTGGAAGATTTTTGAAATTAAACTATAATCACAGATCTCAGAACTTTTTTGACATGCTGTTCTCTGTGCTTTGATTCATGTATGTTCAGTTTCTTTTGTGAGAATTGTTGCAGATTTTAATGATGTTTCAACTTTACAGGATGGGTAGGGATATTGTTTATGATTGCTGGTCTTGTGACTTGCTTTGTGCTGCCTCTTCTCCAGATTTGTACAGAATTAATTTACAGCAGGTATTTAGCATATAATGTGCTTATACTTGAATTCTCACTCCATTGTTTAAATTACATTTTATGAATTTCCCTTTGTTATTTAGCGTATAATTTGTTGTTGTTTATGCATTGGATGCTGAAATATGCAATCGAGATTTTCAATGTCAAAGTTATAGGCTAGCTTTTTGGTGTGTATTCTGATGGCATCGTTGATTTGTTAGGGACGATTTCTTCCATCCCTTTCCACACAATCCCCAGCTTTGAATGTTGTATCTCGAAGGTAATTTTTAATTTCTGGAACAATCATTATGCTACCATGCTTTGTTTCCTTCAGTTATAAGAGCCATGTACCTTTTATTATTGTTCCTGGTATTAAGCTTTTGAAGCTTCAACTTCCTCTGTATTTTAGCAAGCTTCATGGTCTAGTTGCCTGCGGTGGTGAAGATGGTGCTGTGGAATGTTTTGACATGCGGGAGAGATCTTCAATTGGTAGAATTGACGCCACTGGACCAAGTGGTGATGTTAACCAGGTAGTGGTTCTCTCTTTCTTTCTTGCCCATAATAACATTCTTTTCTTTTTCCAATACCTTTAAATGTGCCACGGAAAAGTGTTTCTTATCCGTCAAATATTATGTTTGTGCTGATGAGGGTCTAGAAGTTTCTGAAGGTTTTCCTGCATAATTGACATCTTTATTGCTAATTTTCCCTGCTTTGTAGGAGGTCACTGCAATAGAGTTTGATGACGGTGGTTATTTAATGGCTGTTGGAAGTAGTGCAGGGAAGGTATGGTGTAAAATCATTATAATTATGCCATTACTATGATATTTGCATCGTATTTAGTGAAAGGTGTATCATACTTTTGAGGAAAACCTTGACAATTACTTGTGTATACAACTGTTAAACTACAAATTGCCAGAATATTAAAAGAAACAGCTAACCTAATGCAAAGATTGGCAATAAATTAGAACAAAGCAATAATTCCATTCTTACTCAATCGCTCAGACAACAAGTCCAAAGCTTCTCAATGTGCCAAATCAGCTTCCAACTCTAACTGTTTCTCAGTAGAAACTGCTCAGACCATGTTGAAATTAGGGGTGAATAGAAATATGACTTGAAGAAAAGCAATGCTCAAGATATAACACTTCTCCTAGCTTTTTCAACAATTTGTATGTGATTTTTTGTTAAACACAACTTTATTTTGTGTAATAGATGGTTGCTATGCAGGTTTCTTGAAAATTAAACAGCCAAATTGACTGTTATTTACATGTTATAACCTCGAAATTTTGCCTGTTATACTTAGTCTCCATAGGTAAGTCTTCGTTTCCTTACTTGTTTTTAAATTTTTGCCATACACGCATGCAGGTTCTCATCTATGACTTGCGCTCATCACATCCTGTACAAATTAAGGATCACATGTAAGAAAACATGCTTGTGTTTGAAACTTTTACTAATTAAAATCATTTCTTTTATTAATGTTGCTTGAAAAATGTCATGTGCAGGTATGGAAGTGCCATATTGGATATTAAGTGGCATCATACTCTTAATTATGACCGACCGAAGTTAATTACCAGTGATAAGCATGTTGTTAGAATATGGGATCCTGAATTGGTAAATTAGTCCTTCTGGTTCTCTCACATGTTTTCTGACCAACAATTCTGTTTCATAAGAAATTATCGGTATACCTGCTCCATTGATATGGAATATCCGGCATTACTTTATCTTCCCAGAAGTTTTATGCATGACATGATTTTGCAAATTCTTAACTCTTAGAACACCTATGCACAATCTTACATTCTTCAGATGAGGTTGCTGTTCTCTTAAAAATTGTAGTACTAGTAGGTAATAGCTGTTGTGAGGTATTGTATTAATCTAGTTTATTGTAATATTGAATTTAATAATTGATTTCAGGGAGAAGGCATGACCAGCATTGAACCGACAGCGGGAACAATAAATGATGTGTGTACATTTAGTGGTAGCGGTTTGATCTTGCTGGCCTTAGACGGCAGCCAAATACCATCTTACTTTATACCAGCCCTTGGACCTGCTCCCAAGTGGTGTTCTTCCTTGGAAAATTTCACGGTATGCTAATGTTTTAGTTTGTATAAAACTGATCTATCCTTTAGCTATTTTCCTTTGACATAATATTCATTGAACAGGAGGAGCTAGATATGGCTGGACAAGCAACTATTTATGATTATTATCAATTTTTGACAAAAGAAGAACTCGAGAGGTTAAATTTGACCTACTTGATTGGTACCGATGCTCTCAGAGCCTACATGCATGGCTTCTTTATTAAATATTCTTTGTACAAAAAGGTGGGGTTTCCTTCTCAATTTTGCTTTTACTTCTCTCTCTAATGCTTTGTATGGGTTACTAAGATGCCCAAAGCCTTAAACCTTGATTTTTCTCCTGGCGGGAAATTGGCTGAATTTTTTCCTCATTTTTTCCCGCAATGTGATGCTAAGACCTTGATTTTTCTTCTGTTGTGAACCTGACTAAAATTTTTCCTCTTCTTGTCAGCATTATTGTATTGATGATATTGAATTTTTCTTCTGTAGTTTTCTCTTATGAACTCAATGGAAAAGAAGTGTTTTCTGTTCTTTATGTTCTAACATGCAAGTATAGGTCATGTTTTAAAGGTCACATTATGTCTGATACCGTGGTTGTTGAATGTAATTTTGGCCAAAAAGACGTTCTGTAGTGACATCCAAAGAACTACAAGCTAGTTGTGATTAGTGGAAAGGGGCCAAGGGCAGGGCATTGAATGAACTTTGAGCTTGTCACGTTACTTATGTTCTCTAAGAGGGCATGCTTGTTAAAATATAGAAAAGTCTGAGAAATTGACATGTTCCGCTGTATTTTAATTGAAAACACCAGCTTCTGCAGGTTCTCAAGACTTCAGTTTTTAAAGCTAAAAACTTATTGGTTCTTAGAATGAAAAACATGTACTTCCCCACGTGGCTTAGTTGAGAAGGGTATCATGTGTAGCAGACCATTTCACTAAGATTCCACTTTTGGGGCCATTGTGGTAATTTTATGGCTTGGTCAATTTCAAGATTTTTATTTTTCATCCTCGTTATCTTATTATCACTTTGAACAGAATAATTGTTTCGGTCATATTGTGTCACATTAGCCATATTTTGTCTTGATTGGTGGAAGTGATAGTTATCAACAATCTTATTTATCTAGAAGTTAATTTTATTTGAGATTTCCGGTTTATATATATCTGTCCTCTCATATGGTGTAATAACTCTTGTAGGCAAAAGAAATGGCAAATCCTTTTGAATATGAATCATATATTGAACAGCAGAAGCAAGAAAAACTGGAAGCTGAGCGTGCTTCAAGGATTACGGTAAGCACTCATATCTATATATATATATATATATATATCCTGCTTTAATTTGATTTCGTCTGCTTGGATGGCTATGATTTCCATGTCATCCTGAAGATTTGGATTTGGTTAAAATTGTATCCCTGGGTTTTATTGCTTTCTCATTTCATATTTTGGAAGTTGTCATGTCTCTGAGGAGAAGATGAAATACGCTACTTCAATATACTTTTTGTCACCCACTATACAATGCCCATTTTCAATCAAACAGAATTCAATTTATTAAAAACATGTATTTCTTAACCTCTACAATTTATTATTCGTTTTCTCTGCACAGATTAGAAGAAAATTGCCTAAAGTCAATCGGGCCCTTGCGGCTCGCCTTCTTGCAAGTGAAGAAGCTGAAAATGAAAAGGATGCTGGTGACGATGAAGCTAAAAAGGCTTCTAAGAAAAAGAAGGGGATTAGTATGCAAGATCTTAAAGATGATCGATTTGCTGCAATGTTTATGAACAAGGTTCACTCTGATAGCTTCTTTGTGTTTCAGTTCAATTTCATTACTCGTGTTTCTTGTGGATTTTGGTTTTTTCTGTTGAACATATATTTGTCACATTCAAAGTTATGGATCTTTTCATTCCAGAAGTTTTATAATAGAATCGTCAATTGCAATATTAAGTATCTGAGGGCCGCCCATAGTTGAAAGTTGGCCTTTTGTTTATGATCAATTTGGTTTTGAACAAGACATTATTACTTCTGACGAGTGCTTCAATCTAATTCTGTTTCAGGATTATGAGATTAATCCTTCCTCACAAGAATATTTGGCTTTACATCCCGTAGCTTCTTCTAAGAAGCAAACTTCCTTACTGAACGAGCATTTTGAACCTATCGTGTCGGATGAATATCAGAGTTCGAGTGATTCTGATGGGTCAGCATCATCAGAAGATAAATCTGCAAATATACTGAAATCTAAAACGCAGGTCCCAAGGTGAGAACTCATTGGAGACTTGTCAGGATCTTTTCCTTTTATGAGGTTAAATGATCGATGATTCATCACATTTTAGTACGTTTTGATATTTGAATATTTTCTCATAATATGCAGAATGTATGAAATCAAGAACGAGTTACATGCGGAGGCATTCTGGAAGCAGAAGTCCCTTTCAGAGGAGGAGTCGCTTCCAATAGGAGATAGAGTAGCAACTCTGAAACACAACGAAAGGTCTTCCGGGATGCCAAATGGTGTGAAGATGGGCCCCGGAGGTTCACGAGAGATTACTTTTACCACGAAAAGCTCAGCCAAGTACCAGGAGGACGAAGAAGACCAGCCTCGCAAGAGAAGAGGAGTTCAGTCGTTGGGACTTAAGCCTAACAAGTCCAGTTTCGGTCAAGGGAGAGGAAGAGGGAGAGGCAGAGGGAGAGGGAGGGGTGGCAGAAATCGTCGCTGAATCACCCATTTTAGTGAATATAACATTGGGTGGCTTGAGTTCGGTGCCAATGCAACCCCTGAAATTCCATTTTGGGTTTTCTGTTGTAGCGAGGAGTAAACTGTTGGGGGATTTTGTCCTGATTATTTATAGGTTTGTTGTGATTTTTTTAATCTAATCTTAAATATTATATTAACAAAGGTTGATGGTGCGTTTCTTCAAGACTGCTTATCAAATTTTGACACATTAAGAACGATTTTTGTTTCAATTTTCAACTTAGATGGGTCTGTGTGGTATTAGGTGTATTTTCTTTTGGATATCATAGGTCGCTTGAGACGTAAAATATAATAGCAAATGAGATATAATAACTTAATTGTTATTTTGATTTTTTTCGGTGCGCCTACCGGGTAAAAAAATCTGGTACCAAACATCATCTGAAGTTTATGGCATGGTAAAGGTAAACACTGGGATTTTGAAGTGATAAAACTGAATTATATAATATTCATTTCGGAAGTATATGTCTGTTTAGCATTTGGAATGGCATGAAAATTTAAGAGACACTACGGCTTAATAAGTTGACAGTTTGGAGACAGTTTTGTTTTAAAATGCTGGGTTGGGAATAATACAAATACTCGTAAGAAATATTGGTGGAAGGAAGCAGTAATGACTTCTGAGGCTTAACAAATAATTCAGGCACTTTAGACATTTTGTTGAAGTACAACAATAATAAAGCTTTAATTTCATTAGGTGGGGTCGGCTACATGGATCGTACGATACCATTGTGCTCTGTCAAAAACCATATTTTTAGATGGATTGTTGATCAAAATGTCACTTTCTATGACCTTATTAAGTGTTTACTTCGGTATCTCCTGACATTTCTTTGTGAGACTTTATAGTACTTGATCAACCCTCCATACCGATGCATCCAACGCCTTATTTACACATGCCCAAATCACCTCAAATGATTTTCTACTATTTTCTCTGTAATAGGAGCCACCACTTTCACGTATGTGATCATTATGAATCTTATCCAATTTTGTATGACCACACATCCATCTTAAAATTATCATATCTGCAACTCCCATTTTATGCTTATGTTATTTCTTTAACGCCCAACATTCACGACCATATAGCATTACTAGTGTTATAGCAGTGCGATAAAACTTCCTTTTTACTTTATGTGGTACCTTCTTATCACAAATAATTTCAGTAGATTTTCTCCATTTACACCACTCCGCTTGAATTCTATAATTAACATCTCCATCAATTTCACCATCTTATTGAATAATTAATTCCAAATATCTAAATTTTGTCACTTGCGGATAACATGACCCTCCAATTTAACTTCCACTTCACTTATAGTGTTTCGCTTGTCAAAATTGCAATGCATATATTTCGTTTGCTCATACTCAAACGAAACATTTCCCCTCCCAAGTCTGTCTCCACGTTTCAAGCAAAGAATTAATTTCCTTCCTGGAATCCGCCAACAACACAATATCATCAGCAAAAAGCATGCATTTAGGGATATCCTCTTTTATAGGTTCAGTTAGAACATCTACCATCAGGTTAAACAAATAAGAGCTCAAAGCTGATCCCTGATGTAGGCCAATTCTTATAGAAAAGTCTTTTATATCCCCTCCAGGTGTTCTAACACTAGTTGTTACCCCCTCAAACATGTCCTGAATGACTTTGATATATGTGACCCTTATTCCCTTCTTTTCCAAGGCTCTCTAAAGTACATCTCTTGGCACTTGGTCTTACGCTTTTTCCAAATCAATGAAAATTATAAGCAAATCTTTTCCTTTACCTCGATACTTTTCCATTAACCCCCTCAATAAGTAAATTGCTTCTGTTGTGGACCTACCAAGCATGAATCCAAATTGATTTTCATAAATACTAGTCTCCATCATCAACCTGTGCTCGATCACCTTTTCCCACAATTTCATCGTATGATTCATATGAAAGAGCAAGCTAGTCACCCAAAAGGGGGTGAATTGGGTGTCTTAAAAATTTTCAACTAAACTCAAGAACACAAGAGTTTATACTGGTTCGGTCCAACTC
>JBAGKO010000010.1:30255299-30275321 GCA_037177275.1 Acacia concinna
CGCCAGTCTCATTAGAGAAATTAGCCAAAACTTACTTTGTTTATGATTGTTACACCAAAATTGACCATTTTATTCCTTTTATATTTTCATATACTTAGGGAATATGATGAATAAAAATTTGGGATGTTACACATCTCTTATAAGCCTATCAAAAAAATAAGTCACTTAAATTAAGCAACATCCAAACGGGCCCATTTGTTGTTAAAAATGGGCTACAATACTTCAAGGAAAAAAAGAAGAAGCCTATATGACTTCGGAAAATTCCTGATCCCGTCCCTAGAATTTCTCGTCCCGACGGGACAGGAAATTTTCGGGATCGGGATCGGGAATGGGACTTCCCGATCCCGTCCCGTCCCAAGCACACCCCTATTTATTGTTAATTCTTCAGTCTTCAGTTATTCAGCTATTCCCTTCTTTGATGCGTGAATCTGAGAGACACAAACGGCAAAAATGAGGAACCCATGTTGCTTCAACACTATTATATGGTTGGTTGCTTTCAACTGGGTTTGGACTTTGGAGTTTAGAGAGCTCAGGTGAGTGGGCGAGGTTTGGTGCCGTCTTCATTCATCATAGCGAGGTTTGCTGAGTTGTTGGCATCTTCATTCTTTACGGTGAGCTCAATCCACGGCAGGGAGGTTTTTCTGTGCTTTCTCTATTTTTTTTTTAGTTAGGATGAGTTGGAAGCTTGGAATGCTTTGTTTGTGGTTTATATTTTTTTTTTCTAGTTAGAATGACAGAACTGTGATTTTTAGTCAAAATGAGTTGTAAGTTCTAACTATGAATTTCCACCATGAAGAAAATAGTGCTCTATGTGATATAGGGCTTTTTCTTGTGTGCTGACTACTCACTGTGATAGCATGAAACTATGAATTTCATGTTACTTATCCATTATGACTGATGGTTAATGTTAAATAATAATATTTTAATATGGCTAGTCTGACCCCGGTTCAACCCCAGTTGAACCTTTAAACCTTAAACCCATGTCGTGGCCGGTTCATTATCAGGTCTGGTTTTTTGTTCCTTACAAAAAT
This sequence comes from Acacia concinna, assembly GCA_037177275.1. NCBI lineage: Eukaryota > Viridiplantae > Streptophyta > Magnoliopsida > Fabales > Fabaceae > Acacia > Acacia concinna. Next base: position 30,256,331 of record JBAGKO010000010.1, read on the forward strand.
CACATTTTTCAGTGACTGAACTAGTACCTTGGTTCACCATCCTAGTCCCTTTACCACATCGGTTTCTATCAATTGCTCTTTCTTTGATTCACAATTATCAATCCCAAAGAGCTCAAAAAAGTTAGTTGTAATCCCATCTCAAAGCTCAGTTGCGACCTGCCTAAATAGCAACACAAGCTTAAGGGTGACTTTAATTTGCTCTCCATAATTTGCTAGGCTTCAAGCTATTTCGTGAAAGGCCAATTCCCAAAAATAGGGGAGTGAGGGTAGCCTTACTCCATTAGTGGTTCAAAGCTTGAGTAAATTTGAAATCGATGTAAAAGATGGTTAGGTGTAGAGACCACAACATCCTCTCTATAAATATGGGATGGCTGGTCTTCCCTTGCCATGCTGAGAAGAAGGTTTTTTCTAGTAATCCCTCTTTTCTCTTAATCTCTTTACCATTGTATTCGTTTTTAATAGTTGAAATTTTATTGTAATAGTAAGGAAATTAAATGGAGGGGGTTAGTGGAGATGGCTCTTTTAATGCATGGAAACACCAATAAAGGAAAAAAAAAAAAGAATGGAGAGAATATGTCTATTTTTTTGTTATGTTGTGTAAAATTCAAGTGAAGCTCAGTGGAAAGCACATTGGATGACTTGATGTTGACTCATGATGAGTCATGAATGATAAGGATGCAATTATAAATTATTGAAGGATGAGGGACTTACTTAGCTTGTACCGAGTCAATTTTTAGAGATTGAGTCATCAATAAGTTAAAATTTTAAAGATTAAAAGATTGAAAGTAATATTATAATCCTAAACATTGAGTCTTTTAAAAAGAAGCAAAGAAGTATGGAATGTTTTGAAAATATTATATTATTATTTATAGAAAATATGTAACTAAGAATAAAAATATAACACTTCAAATTTAAAATAATAATACTCTCTCAAAATTTAACATAAGATTTATTTACCTAATTTGATATATACAAAACTTAGTTAAGTTAGTTGAGAGTATGGCATGTTTTTTTTACAAAAACACCCTAATTATTTTTTCTTAATTCACTCAATCGCTCTCTTTATTTTTGTTAAGGAAATATCAATAGAGGTAAATTAGTAAAAAAATAATAAATATAGAAAATAGATCTTATATTTAGGACTAATATCAATTTCTTAATTAAAACTTACACTAAGAATAGGAGAGAGTATATATTATTTTTCCAATACAAGTATATCACTTTTTTATTAAAACTATTTTCCTCCTGCATTTGTGAATGGCATAAAAACATGACTAATCCATCTTAACTCAAATTTCCTCTTCTTTTATTTTTTTAAAGGTTTTCACCTTTATTTTTAAAAAAAAAAAACGTTTGCATCAAATCTACTCCCGCACACGTAAAACTTGAATAAAAAAATGGGTTATGTGGGTGAATCCACGGGATGGACAAAAGCAATTATCCGTCAAAGACTTTTGAATTTAGCGACACCAACTTCTCTTTATAAGGGAAGTCACAAGTTTAGATATGTGCTTGAAATTTTCCCTTACTCATCCCTTTATCTTCGCCAAGTAATTTACCAATTTACAAAGCATCCAATTCCTTTATCTCCTTCCTCGGATGTTAGTCAATGGACTACTGTCAACAATTCAGGAGTATGCACTGTCTAAGATGGCTATCGGCTGCTGCAATCTTCCTCAAGACAATCTGGACGATCACATTATCAGGTATACGATTTAATTTGGAAATCCTCTATACCTCCCAGAATTAAGCTGTTATTATGAAAGATAGTTAGCCTCATCCTACCAACAAACGGCCGGTTCTTGAGTTTTAAACGACGCTTGGCTACTGCTGAAATATGCACATTTTGTGATAGTTATATTGAATCTTTAGAGCATCTATTTTTATATTGTTCGTTTTCTAGAGTTTGTTAGTTTGGAAGTCAGGTTAGACTAAAGATTCATTCTCGCGCACATAAAAGTTTACAAATTTGGATAATATAATGGTTATCAAACCACAAAGATCCTAATAATCTTATGACATATCTATCTTTACAATTACTAGAATAATTGTGGTTTGCAAGAAACAATCTCTGTCATACAGGTTTGAGAATATCTCCAGTACAGGTAATTAGATCAGCACAGTATAGAGCTAGTACCCTTATTACTTAGTTTTTGCATTAGCAACGCTAATGAGATACTATACTACAAGACCATTTTGTTCCCACTTCAGGAAGAATAATCTATATGCATGCACTTTTTCTTCAAATTAGAAAGCTCGATTCCATATCTCTGTCCCTCTTGGTGGTAGTCGTGGTGTATCTATCACAATTTTCTTTAACAGCATCCACCTCCATCAATGGACAAATACTCCTTCCTTTAAACTTAAATTTCTTAATCTCCAACTATTGGCACTTCTTGAGGCAATGGTTTCCATCTCTAGGCAGCTTCATATAAACTTTTCTTATAGTTTTCCTTTCCATTATAAACTTGTCAAAAAATACCATGTTAAAATCATTACTAAGACTAGGAATGTCTATTAGACTCTATAATATCTTCTTAGGGACGTATGTATATTACTAAGATACTTTACACATATCATTTTGTCTTTTTAATGAGAAGTTATATTTCATTTTACAAAAAAAAAAAAAAAGTTTAGATATGTGGCTGTGTGCTATTTATCTATATGTTTCGATAGAATCCATAGGAAATACAAAATTTAAAAAGACAATGATCCTTCTCTTCTCTCCCCCAAAATAGTCACCACCAAATTTTTGTTCAACCAATTTTATTCCTCAAACAAGGATTGTATCTTTTATTGCATCCTACAAAAACTTGGGAACCTTTAGAGTACTTTTAAGTTTTTGGGGGCCTTGAATGTTATTCAGGCCGATGTGAAATATTTAAGCCCAGCCGGGCATCAGCCCATGATAAAAAAAAACTGACCCTCAAGGCCTTTGTAATCTTATCCAACGAGGACGATCCTTTACACTGCAATGGCGGGGGTGCTCCATTGCGCGTGCTTCCTCACGCGCCCTCGCCTTCGGCAACCTGTTCGGCGAGGCCAGTTTTTGCGAAACAAGCTCAACGATCCTGGTCAGTACTCACGCACTGTCAATCACAGTTCACAAATACCTGCCTTCTATAAAGTGCCTCAAAACTTTTCACGATTTTCACGCGTCTGCTTCGTTTGCTCGGGGGCATTATTAGTGTTTTTGAGCTGAACTTTTGACGCTCAACTCAAATTTCTTCTATGTCAATTGGATTTTCATGTCGTTCTTTTCTAGGCTTTGCTCATTGCAGCTTGTCGGATGAGGCGGTAGTGTGAAGGAAATGATTGTTCTTGTTACCCCTTTTGTTTATTCTTTCTGTAAAATGCTAAATTTTATCCGAATCATTAATCGGCACTAGGATTGATTTTTCTGTCTTTCTAATGAAGACGGTAATTTTGAAGTTTCAGACTTTCCTTTTTCTGTCTCACTTTCGACCATTCTTTTTGTTAAAACAGAAGAATAAGTGTGCTAATCTTCGGGATGGTTTAGATGTACGTTGTTGAGATTTTATAAACAGTTTACTTCGGGTAGTTGGTAACTTAGTACAGAGAACTATGTTACTGAAGAAAAATTTGCTTTTCGATTTCAAGTAACAAAGTTGATCTTCAAGGTTTAAGCTCATTGCATTGCGAGGTTAGGTATATGGCGGATTTTGAATAACGTGGTCTTGTTCTCTTAGAAACCTACAATTAGACACTTTAACTCTTGTATTAATTTAAGCACTAAGCTTGATGGAAGTTTCTGAGGAAAGTGTTAGTCATGGGTGCTATGTTTTAAGAAAGGCACACGTGTTATATCTTTATTAAAGAATCTTATAATATTAGTTTGAAAGTTGCACCAAGGGTACTTCTTGTTTTATCTCATCTGGCAAGCAGTATATCCTCGTTGCCAACGCCATACATGAACTGCTCATGAAGTTTATAAATAAACAGAGAATCTAAGGTGAGAAATTACAAGATACTCAACTCATCTGAAATCATACTTCTTCGAGTGAATCAGGAAAATTATGCTGTCCTTCTTTCAAAGTGGACAAGTTTATGCAACTCCTTAAAGATACATTTGACGGACCTCCTGAAATTCAAAGCATGCTTCCCTACTCAAACTGTCAGGTATGATGGTGAGTTACAGAACACCTGTTGCTCTGTGGATTCGTTTTCCCCTTCCTACAATAGAGAGACAACTTTGAATTTTGTCCATTTCTTCATGTCAAGAAATTATTTCCTGATTCATTTTTCTTACTGCATCCTGTTGATTCTCAATAGTTCTTTAGCATCTTAGAACTTGATGAACCTTGTAAGCTGTTCAAAGAAGAAGAAGCATGTTGTGCTCCAAATTTAGTTTTATATAACAACAATTTATGTTTTTCTTATGTTTATGATCTCTCTTTGATAGTCATTATTATTGTATCTGAGTGCTATTGTTTGCTTTGTTAGGAAGATATGAACCAAGGGTTTCGATCACTAAAATTTCTTACCAGCAGTGTTTTGATGTTCTCTATCCCTTCTCAAGCGTTAGCTGAAACATGTGAGGCTGATAACTCCTTTTTCAATATGCCTTTGCTATTATCAGTAGCCCTCATTGGAGCCACTGTTGGAGGTAAGGTAGTATGAGCTTCACTTAAACTATTTAATGCGTGTACCTTAAACTGAGGGCTTGGCTTAGACCATTTTGTTGCAGTTTACCCTTTTTTCAGCCAAACATTGCAGATTACATTGGTGGATGTGTTATGGAATAAATAATTAGAATTAGATATTATTTAAATATTTCGATTAGGTATTATTTGGGATTTAGATTACATATTATTTAGTATTTCGAATAGATATTATTTGAGATTAGATATTAGATATTATTATTTGGTTTTAGTTTTTGATATGATATTATTCGGTTATTCGGCTGCCTATCTTATATCTATAAATAAGATAGCCTCACTATGTAATTCAGTTCGGTTTTGTGATTTGATGATTAATGAAAATATTCAGTTGCGTATGTTTCTCTGTTTCTATTTATCTCCGATTCTCTCTGCTATTCTTCTAATCCCCTCTTCTTTTCCCTAAATTCTATTCCAAACCCTAACAACATAGATTGATTTTGCAATCCATCTATCAGCAAACTCGCTAGTTCTCTTTATTGATCACATAAAGGTCTTTTCCACATATTTAATTGATAACCAAGAGGATGATTAGTAGTATGGAAGTTGGGATACTAATGCATTGAATTAGCCAACAAATATTATCCTAGTTGATTTGTTTGTCACACACGCATATTTCTCTTTTGATTTGTAATAAATTATTTCATAAGAAAATCTCATTGTTTAAATGTTGATTGTGGCTTATAAGTGGTATATTTTGAACTACATTGATTGCAAATAGAAATATTTATGAAATTGAAGTTTTCCTGTTACTTAAAGTTGATACTCTCGTTAATAGAATTATCATTAATAGGACTAAGACTGTAACTTACTCTGGGTGAATGCAGAAATGACTTAGGCCTTCTGTTTCATTTCTGAAAATAGAACATCAATGCATGACCATGTCTGATATATGCTCTGCTTTATGCAAAACCTTCAATTTTACTGGAATACTGAAAATCATGATAATATGAGCCTTTTTTTTTCCCCCTGTTTTATGTTTGTATCTTGTTATTTGTTCAACACTGAAGGGTTTTCCCTTTCTTTTTAAGTTATGGTTGCATGCCTATTTTGAAATATTCTAGTGTTTCCACTGAGCAGTGTGCCTTTTTCTTGTGGTTCTCCTCATGTTGGGGTAGGTTGATATTAAAAGAGGTTGAAGGGAAAATCCTTGGAAAGTGGGTTTTTTTTTATGCTTTTTCAAATAATATCAAATTGCGATGTTATGTTGAATTCCCATCGTCCTGCTATAATATATTTTTTTCAAAGCTAGCACATTTTGTATATGTCAGTTATATCACTGAAATCATCTGTATCTATATCTATATTATACTAATAGAAATTCTAACAAGTCATACTGTTCATCAGCCGTAAAAAGTAGAACTCATTTCTGTGCAATCCGAGATATTGCCCAGCATTTGGTTGGCGAGAATTTGGTCCAATCCAATCCCAAAAAATGAGGAAAATGATATTAGCAATCGATTTTAGTTTACAGAAGATATTGACTACAAATGAAAAAGGACTCAATCGTAATTATGGAAACGAAATAAAATAGGCAACAAAGAGAAAGTTGTTTCTATGACAGATAAACGGATAAACCCAATAGCATTAGGCACGTGCTAGAGCAGTGAAGAGCCACAGGAAGAGACTCTCAGATATAACTCGCAACATTAGATAATAAACACAGATTAAGGCTATAGGTAAACCGCAGAGGATGACAGGACAAAAAATGCATATGCTGGCAATTTGAGGATGTCAGAATCTCCTTAACCTTCAACTCCTTCTCTGCCACCTGTCCATTCTGTTTTACTCTTCCATTTTTCACCTGCTGTTGGAATTCTTGTTAATTGGGCCTTGGGCAAAGCTTTCTTTGCTGAGGCCTTCTATGATATGGTTCTTGTAAATTATGAATGATTTCAATGATGCATAATATACTAAATGTTATATGTATTCATTAATCATTTGTCATGTCTGTATTATTATTTTTTACTGCTCATTTATTTATTTTCATGAAATAATTTGTGAACTATTAAATTAAATATACTCATAAAGTACTCGTCAGCTCACAAACAGGAAATGGAAGCACTCTTAGGAAGAAAAGCATAATTGTAAATCTCATGTGCTCATGTCGGGAGAAGGAGATAAAGTTTCTTGTTCGGACTTTGGTAAATATCTTAAATTCTTTGAAATGCTATGCAGCTTTTTGTTTCTAAACTATTGTAAATTTCATGTGCTATTCGCGGGTTTTGTGGTTCTCAAATATTTTTTTTATAGATTTTCTCTTTGTTTATAAATTAGTTTCAGTTTTCAGTTTAATTTCCTGTGTAGGCCAGGAACTTACGGACTGGCGCAATGATTAGAACTGTTTTGCCTGCTCTGGCTCAAGCTGTCATGATGAATTCACGCCCTGCTTTACTCCAAGACAGAACTTCAGAAAATTTGAAGGAGAAGCTTCAGGTTTATTCCATAGCTATCTGCTTAATAACTGTCCAAGTTTATGAATGTATGTGCCATCCTGTTGGTGCTCTCTTGCCCTAATAATTATCATCCTCGTGCCATTTTATAGATGAGGGTGCCTGTTGTGAAGATTTTTTTCATGTTGCATGGTAAAGTTCTAATAATCAATAAAGTACAAAAAATGTAGCAAAACATCAAATATATATAACCCTTTAATCCCTTAAAATCTCTAGTCAAGATAGCCTTGAATTATCCATAAGCTAGATATTACACAAGCATGCTTGTCAGTTCATGATACTGATCATGAAATTGAAAATACATGCCTGAATTGTGAATGTAAGACAATCAAAATCATAAAATTCCCTTACAAGTAAAAGATATTTTTGAAATATAAGTTATGATAATATCTTTATAATTTGTATAAAATATTCAATGTAATAATTTGAATTGATTTAAGAAAGATACTTCACATTGTCATACATAACTCATTATTTATATTATTTGTGAATTATTAATTTTTGAAATAATCTCAAGTAACCTTCGTTGCTTTCTTTGTGAAAGGAACAAACAAGTGACAACAATACATCTCTGTCACACCAGTTTTTAAACATTTCTAAATTGTGAAGTTGTGTCATTCTGCCATATGCACTTGAATCACACAATTTATGGTCAATTCAACTATCAATTTATGTTATTTTCTCTGTGACCCGTTACAATCAGTATATTTGAAATTTGCTATTTAGGACAACTTTTGATTCAACCATTGATGCATATGATTGTTTTTATTACTCATTATGGATCATAATTGGGAACTGTACAATTTTGATTATTATGGACTCAGGAAGAAAAATTAGCAATCCTGTCTCAGTAGATGCTACGGCAGAAATTTCATCCTTAAATATGTGAGCCAAGTTATGAAATTGAAATTTGTATTGTTATGTAACTAGGGAAAGTTGTCTTTGTGTAAGTAACCCTGAAATGGAGGTTAAGATTTTTTAATTTTGTTATTTTGGTTGGACTGTGTTGAATCCTTATCTAGAGATCTCATCCTCTGTTTCCTTTTGTAGAATTGTAGGATAGACGTGTTTTCTGATCCTTTTTATTCCCCCTCACTCTCAACATCTGGATTATGAAGAGTGTCTGTCTCTAATGCCACAGACTGGCATGCATTTTTTAGAAAGCATGTCTTTACAGTTTATTCTTGTTTATTCCATTTAAAAACTTTCTCGTCCACCCTATCATTGTAACCCTACTTTTATTTAGATATATTTTGTGTGTGTCCATATGTGTTTTGCTGTGAAAGTTTGTTATTTTAAACTTCTAATTTTCTGCAATTATCTGATGCTCAAAATTATTAAGTATCCATTGGTTAAGTAAGTATATTGATTTATTTTCATTAAGGGGATTATGCTAATTTTTATCCTCTGCTTCTCTAGGGCCTTTCGGCAGAAATCATTGAAGCATATAACATACTCCCAAATCTGGTGAGCACTGACATGGGAATTGTATTTTAACTTTTGTTTTTAAATTTGGAATTGTAGTTTTATTTTTCTCGTACAACTATGGTCTAAATTGCTTCATGTTATGTTTGATCACATGAACAGTCATGTTGCTCTCTCTTATATTGTTCTTGTTTTTTGTAACCTGATACATATTGGGATTCAAAATAAGAAAAACACTCACTAGAGCCAGAATGCTGCAACTCTAGGCCAAATATCACTCATAATAATATTGTATTCTTTTCTAATAGAGTCTTACAAGCCATATATATAAGTTTCGAATCCTAATAACTGATAATAAAAGACAAAATACATAATAACTGACATAACTGCATATTTGAAATTAAACTGCTAAACACATGAGAATAACCAACTGACACAACTATGCCACTTGTCCTCTTCTAGTGTAAACCAGAATATTACGTGGCCTTCTAACATAACCCCTTTCTTAGGGAGGAGTAAGTAGCAAGTTGATAAATGCCAGTGCCTCTATTAGGGCAAAGACACAAGTTTCAAATTGCCTGAATCAAGGCAAAATTATTTTATATGTGAAAAGTTCATATGATTTGTTGACTAAAATTCTGTATCTGTACATTAACAGAGGGCATATATACATATATAACGTGTGCATGCATGTGTGGTGGGCTTGCCTGTGTAAGAAAATAAGATAATGATTGGAAATTATAGACATTGGAAAACTGTTGGGATTGATGGATGAAATTTCAAAGTAGTTCTTTAGTGGTGACCATCACTCTTTTTCAACTTCATGGAGAATCGATTTTAACTATCTCCAATTTGCACTCAGGTTCTTTCATCCTTATTCTGGGTAGAGATTTTGTTGGCACATGAGCAACTTGAGTTTTAGTTGAGTTATGAGATGATTCTGAGGATTTTAGATCTTAATTTGGTGAGAAGATATATAAGCTATAATCCTTTTGTGCTAAAGCATAATAATTAGTTTAAGTGCCATTTGTGAGTAACAACTGGTTGCTTTTTGCTTCTCTAAGTTAAATAGCTTTCCCATGCCTGTATCACAATACACTGTATGACGTTTCTTCTAAAAAAAGAACCTTTTTTTGGGGGTCCTATTTGTGGTATCGTAGAACTCTGTAAGCATCAAGATAAATTGACTGATGGTATTAGGGACAGCCCATGTCATGATTAACATGAGATGTGTAAATGAACTCACCAGGAGTCTTTGAAATCTTTGGGGATCATCTTGAGCACCCTTGAGCTTGTAGTTTGCCTTCATATGAGTGTCTGCAGGTTTGCTTCCTGACATCCTAGTCTCTGACATTCAAGATTGGTGAGGACTGACTTTTTCTCATTACCTCATAATAAATATGGGGTTTGTGAGAAAATCTTAATCCTTTGGGAAAAATAAAGCTCTCCTCATAATTTTGCATTAATTGTGCCAAGAATGGCCTACTTGCCTTTGTATTGATTATTTTTAACAAAAGACTTTTCTGAATACTCATGTATTTATTTTTTTCTTTAGTTGAAAAGTTTGGGCTTTTTAATACAAAACACAAATTTAGAGGTTGCTTACCTTCATAATACCAGAGTTAGCATTTTGCATGCACGTGTGTGTGTTGTGAATGCAAAATTCTTGAGGATAATCTAGGTAAATTTTTAAGTAGTAATACATTTTCTTTTTCTGTCAAAAGAAAGTACGCTTGGCGTCAAATGTTAAGCAATGCTGTTTACTCTATGCAGGATCTTCTAATACCATCCCTAATGAACGAAGGCACTAATTTTTGTGCTTCAAGTTTGTCAATGGTTCCAGGAATACCTATCAAACCTATGCTTGCAAAGTATATATTCTTACACATTCTGTTTGGCTTATTATCAGATTTTATGGCTCCAGGAACATCCGTTTTTTATCAATGTTCTATGGACAATGCCAATAGTATTTATTAATGTCTTTTCATTTAGCCTCTCTGTTTTTCATAGGATCACCAATGGCATTCCCCAAGTGCTGAAGTTATTTCAAAATAAAGCGTTTACTTGTGAATATAAGTATGTCCTATTCCTCATGTAAATTTCTTCCTTATCTCTCTGTGCTCTCTATTTTCTGTGAATTTTGTTGTTATTGTTAAATATAGGACATGGAAGGAAGCAGTATTTTGTTGGGGTATACGGGAAATAGTTTTGAAATTTTGGTCACTGGTTTATTTGCCTATCAATGTTATGGTCGCGTCAATGAAATATCCTCACCTATATAGCAATTCAGTTGTGTAAGCTAACCCAATAGTCTAGTCATCGAATTCATCAGATAACTCTTTTAATGTGTCTGCTGCACTGGAATATCTGGGAAACTTGATATAATTTTGTTGAAAAGAAACTAAATATTATATGATACTTAGTTTCCAAGAAAAGTTTTGGGAAATGAAATAAGAATGGATTGTTGGTGCAGGGGATGCCCATTGGAGTGCATCAAACGTCCTCATTCAACATAATAGTCTGAAGACTCTAATAACATGCCAAATGCATTTCTCTGGCTTGCAAAATAACTGTGAATAAGATCACAACTTTTGTGATCATTGGTGCATAATTTTAAGTTCAAATTGTGAACTAGTTCCTGATACATTATTACATCTACATATATACAGATAGTTACCTTCACTCACTATTTCATAAGTTGAATCAGGCATATTTCATTATTTATATGGTAGCGGTGATGCCATAATACTCAAATGCAGGTTGAGCAAAGAGAAATAGTCAAGCTTAAAAGAAAATACTGGTCTGAATTTTACTGGATGAGGACAGATGGGTGCATATGTATGGATTTAGATCAAAATTTCACCTAAAATCCATTACAGCCGAGTTTTAGAAGCAGCTGACCAATGGATGGTAAAACAAGAAAGAAATATTGTTCATAAAGAGGGAAATAAATTAGAAATGAGGACAGCAAGAAGCAAAAGAGCTTCATAAAATGGAATAGAGCCATTGGAAACTCATAAAGAGGAAGAATCATGTTTTAGTGATGTGATTAGATGACAATCACGTCATTACTGTGGTGTTCATGACACAAGAGGAAACCCTACTCAATAATTCAGAGATGTGGGGCGCTCACTGTGGGATATTTAATTCTATGTCAATTATTACTTAATTGATAGAATGAAAATGAAGATCACGTTAGAAGTGCAGAAATTTGACTCCGCTTTGAGCTATATTCTTTGCGATAGGTTCATTACATTTATTTGTTTTGTTGTTATTGAGAACATTTGGCATTGTTTGTCTTATTGTCTCTCTTATAGAAGGATGTACTCCCTGCTTTTTACATATTTGTGGGATTGAATTTATTGCAATTTCAGATATGATGGCCAGCGGGCCCAGATTCACAAATTAAGTGATGGGTCGATTCGTGTTTTCTCAAGAAATGGAGATGAAACAACATCAAGATTTCCAGATTTGATTGACATAATCAAGGAATTCTGCAAGCCCGCTTCAGTGACTTTTATACTGGATGCAGAGGTATAATTTCGTGCATGTTAACATTTTCTGTAATTAACTTATTCCTTCTTGGCAACAAAGGTAATTTTATTCTATGTTCTATGATTTCTTTTTCAGATTGTGGGTATTGATAGGAAGAATGGATATAGGTATATGGCATTCCAAGAGTTATCTTCTCGTGGGAGAGGAAGTAAAGACGCCTCAGTTACTACAGACATCATAAAGGTTTGAAACTTGAGTGCTTTAAAATGAACTAAAAAGCATGATTTGTAGAACATCATACTTAACTTGAAATGGAGAAACCTAAAAGTTATGCTGGGTGTATTGATTGCTAGCTGGAAGGCTTCTGGAGGAATTTTTGTCTATTCCTTATACAAATTATTTAGTAAACAATATTATGACCTGTAAGCCCAGCGTATAATCTGAAATGTATGACCAACTTCTTGTAGAAGAGGTACAGAATGATGGCTGTGTAAATCTTTAAAAGAAAACGCAGTTTACAAACATTTGGGCATTTTCTAGTAACTATTGCAGGGTGGATAAACCACTTTATGACGGGGTCAATTTATTGAAAAGTCAGTAAAATTTGTATTTCCTTTAGTGCATTTCTTTCCTAGTAAAGTCTCCTTGTTATAAAATAATTTTCTAAAACATTGCAGACATGTTGAAGAATTTATTTTTCCTGCCTTGATGATATTAAATTGTAAATATAAAGGGGGTTAGGTTTCAGTTTTCTCCCTGCAGTCTTGACCATGTTCACTTCCCCACCCAATTATTTTGAAAGTCACTCTCCAGCACCTCCAACTAATCATGTAATGTTGCATGTAAAGTTATAGCCTATCAATTTTTGTTAATTGAACTTTACTTTCTGACAGTACTTGCTTGGGATTGGCTGGTTAGAGTGCATATAATAAATTAGATAGACTTGTGGGAAAAATATTGGGGTTAAATTTTGAATCGCAGATCATGAGAAGATGTAATCAAACAACTCAAATTATCTGTTCTTTTCTTTTCTCCTCTGTTCACAAAAGTGGACAGCCTAGTGGTAAGTCAAACAGAAGAAGCCTTCATTCTCATGAAGCAGATGAACGAAGCAATAGATAGGGCTTATTAAAGAGATTCCTTGAGAGAGCTTGGATAGGGGATGCTAAAAGCTCCATTGAGAAGCTCCTAAACTAACAAAATGAAAGTACGGTATCACAGTTATCAGGCTTTAGAAATAAACTATGATGTAAAGCCCAGTTGCTTATGTACTACCAGAAAAAGAGGGGAGCTGAACTACTTGACTAGTGGATTTAAGTATGACATTTTTAACCCAGATGGCTATCACCTCTCAATATAGCATAAGGTGTATGGTGTTGAAAAATATGAAAGCTATCATGGATTTTATGTACTCATTAATGATAAGTTTCTTCTCCTTATCTGTATTTAGAGGGTGTGGTGGGGAAGGTCTGCTTATTGGTTGTCATTAGTTCAGTTTATTTTTCTGAATGCTGGATCATCTTTCTAAAATCTTTTGTTCATGCAGGTGGACATTTGCCTGTTTGTCTTTGATATCATGTTTGCTAATGGACAGCAGTAATTATCTTGAACCTTTGTCTTTACTTATGCAACTCAGACTTCTTAAATTGCCAGAAACACAAAGAACTGATTTCAATAAAGCTAGAAATGCTCAGAGGAGCATAGACATTGCTTCCATTAATTGGCTGTTGAACACATTGAATGTTTAGGATGAGCTATCTGCCTAATGGGATTTTAGCTTATCATATGTTTGAATTAGCGGATACGATAGGATAATGTAAACCAGATTGGATATGAATGTGATGGCTTAAACAAATATGTGACATTTATTGTTCCACTGATCAATTAGAATTGTAGTTTATTCCTTATGACAGAGGTCTTTCTAAGTCCAGATAGAAAGTGAATCTTTATAAGCAGTGTTTATTTAATGCTTGGACAATTTCCTTGTTTAGCTCTTGAATTTTCCAAATAAAGCCTTGATTCATTCAAGTGGTGGACTGCAGGCTTTTGGGTTTTCCTCTCCGTGAAAGGCGAAAATGTATGCATCTAGGCTTCTTATGATATTATGAATATTTTACATTCATGGGCAAGATAAAGATAGTCATACACAGTTATTATACCATAAATTTTACCCTTGTCGGAAAATGTGTAGATCTGAAGGATTTGTTCCATGAAGAGAAACTCGGTTATTTTGAATATGCAAAGGAAACAACTGTAAGTGCTGCTAGTTATATCCTTTATAGTGGAATTTGTCTTTATGTTTTTGGAGAATTTAAAGGGCGATTCCCTTCTAGATTGAAGCAGTTGATTCATCATTAACATGTGAAGCCACAGTGAGTAAGATACACTCTTTCCTAGAAGGCGCAATGCAGTCGTCATGTGAAGGAATTATGGCGAAATCGTTAGATGTTGATGCTGGATATTCTCCATCAAAGCGTACAGACACATGGTTAAAGGTTCTCTGTTGTACTGGACTTGTGATTGCTTTTGTTTGAGAATCACAAATATCAGATCTTTGTAATGTACTTTTCATTTGTAGGTGAAGCGAGATTATGTGGATGGTTTAAATGACTCTCTTGATTTAGTACCAATAGGTGGTTGGTATGGAAATGGGAGGAAGGCTGGATGGTAATTTATCCTCTTTCATATCTCTGTTCTCTGGTATAATTTACTTGAGACAGTGCGCTAGAGCTTGCACAAGATCATTTCAAGTTACCTTATTAGTGCTTGTCATTCATGGCATGTAATACGCATAAAAACTAACAGTTGAATCTAATTTGAATAATCATTCTTAAAAGAGAATCTTGCTTTTGTGTGAGTCTACACTCTACAAGTTAAGCTCTTTGGAGTTGTTTCTTAATTAGATGCATCAAAATGGAAAAGTTAAGAGTGGCTGATTGAGGAATTTGTGTTTCACCATCACTTCATATTTGAATATTATGGGAAGAAAAAAGTGAGTTTTTTCTCATGCAATTTATGTGATCCGAGTCTCCAATTGTTGCAGGTATAGCCCGTTTCTCATGGCATGTTACAATCCTGAAACTGAGGAGTACCAAAGCGTATGCCGTGTGATGTCTGGGTTCTCAGATGCGTTCTACATAGAGGTAAAAATGGTTGATTCTCGATGTGCTATTTTTTCCTTTTTCCTGCATTCCTGAGCATGCTGATGACATGTCTATGTCTAACTCTGAAGGCCAATGTCTGATGTCACCCACTACTTTCCAAATGCATACTTGTATGAATGTCGAAAATCCAATTCAAATAGTGAGGTGTTTGCAGGAATACACTGGGCCTTCCCTCTTTCAGGAAAACTGGTTAAAAGTCTATATTTTAAAATTTTATTGGCTAGAAAGACGTTACATGTTTTTATGCACACAGTTTTTCGGCCGTAGGATATCGTACATAGTAAATACCTTCCAGTACTCGAATTCACATCCTCTTGGTTAACAGAATTTTCACACAAGGACTTTTCACCATCTCCCCTTCCACACTGCTGTATTCACATGGAGGAAACAGTTTTTTGTCTTTCTCATAAATGGCATGTTGATATTGAACTGCAGATGAAAGAATTCTTTTCTGAGGACAAAATATTGTCAAAAAAGCCACCGTATTACCGGACAGCCGAGGTACCAGACAAATGGTTCAGTCCACTACTTGTTTGGGAAATAAGAGGTGCAGAATTTACAATATCTCCAGTTCACGAAGCCGCCATTGGTATGGCTCATCCTTCTCGTGGCATCTCAATCAGATTCCCCAGATTTGTTCGAAATGTGTTGGACAGGAACCCAGAAGAATGCTGCACGGCTGCTGATATAGCTGAAATGTTTCATTCTCAGACTCGCAAGATGCATGTTGCAACTGAAGATTAAGTTTCATTACTTCATATTATATCTACAATCTTCTCCTTTTTGTAAATGATTTTGTATATATTAGCGTAGTTGTGCTGCTTGATTTTGTGCTCCTGCTGAATAGCCGTATGACGTAGTTGCCGGATTATTCCAACCATTTCTCTTTGAATTTACGTTCCAATTCTTTTTTTTTCCCACCTAAAAAAATATAGTAAATACTATGACCTCCCATTAGTTTTTGTTTTAATTACACAAAAAATACTTAAGTCAAGTTCCTTATATCTATTTTGTTAGGTTTCCAATCAAATGTGACTATGTGTCTTATGTTTCAATTGTTATAATTTAATTATAAACTTAAATACAATAAATAGGACACATGACCATATGTAATTAGGGAATCTGACGAAATAGATGTAAGAAACTTGTAAGTATGGTTCATTTTGAAAATATACAAGGGTTTTTATTTTTAATCAAAATTTATATTAAAATAAACTTTATTTCTAATTGACCCATTATCATTACTATTTTTCTAATTTTGGCTAAATTATTTAAGTAATTTAAGGTTTTTTCTATTTCTCTTTTTCCATATTGAAATAAAAACTTAATTTAATTAATTCATACATAGGAAACGTAATTAAAAGTATGATTGAATCTTTTAATATATACATACTTGAATGAACGTATTTATAAATGTAAGGGCATGAATATATTTAAAAAATTAAAAGTTTAAATTAATATAAATTACATAACATCTCAAATTTCCATTATTAATAAGATATTTCTTCCGGTCTTAATTATAAAAGTCCGTTGACTTTTTTTAAAGAATCCTAAGAAAGCTATTTACCTTAATTATATTATATATTGTATTTTATTACATTATATATTTGTTCATAAGTCAAACAACATAATATGAAGAAAAACGATAAATTTTAATATCTTAAAGTAATGTAATTAACTTTCTTAGAATTCTCTAAAAAAGTTAACGAGCCCTTATAATTATAACCGAATGGAGTATATTTTCAACCCTTGGCCCAATATGATGTTGTGGTGAAAAAAAGAAGAAATAAATACATTTTTAGCCACTTAAAAGGATATTAAATAAATAAGTCTTAACTTTTAACAAGTATAAAAAGTTAAAATTATAGTAAAAACTACTAAATTTTATAAAATGTTAAAATTTGTGAGCAAATATGTATTAGAATTAATTTTTATTTGTATAGAAAATCATTTTTAAGAAAATATAAATGTGTATTCATTTATTCAAAGAGTGATACTTTAGTCAAAGAAAATATTTAACAATCAAACTTAATAGTCAATTTATAATTGAGTGGATAGAAATGAAATTTTAAATATATAAAGAAAGTTTTACGTACATTTTAATTTTAAAGGAGATCTATATGTATTTTTAAAATAAATAAAAAGTTTGGATAGTTTAAAACACAAAAGTGATATTCACTCTTAAGTATAAGAAGACCTGGGGGTTCATTATAATATTTCTAGAAGTTACTCGCAGTTCTTTCTTTCTCAAATGTGAGACCGCCCAAATCAGAGAGCTTCTACATGCAAAGTAAATTTAGCCTGGTTATTGCATTTGCATTTGCATTCGCGTATGACGCAGTTGCCAGATTATTCCAACCATTTCTTTTTGAATTTACGTTCCAATTCTTTTTTAAAAAAATATATATATATAGTAAATACTATGACCTCCCATAAATTTTTGTTTTAATTACACGTATCTGCCCTTTATTTAAAAATATATAATGAAGTCAAAACACTTAACTTTATTAAGGGTTTTTATTTTTAATCAAAATTTATATTAAAATAAACTTTATTTCTAATTGACCCATTATCATTACTACTTTTCTAATTTTGGCTAAATTATTTAAATAATTTAAGAATTTTTCTATTTCTTTTTTTTCATATTGAAATAAAAAATTAATTTAATTAATTCATACATAGGAAATGTAGTTAAAAGTATGATTGACTTTTTTAGTATATATATACTTAAATGAACATGTTTATAAATGTTAACGCATAACTATATTTAAAAAGTTAAAATTTTAAATTAATATAAATTACATAACATCTCAAATTTATATTATTAATAATATATGATGAATAAAAATATAGCATTCAAATATATTTTCAACCATTGGCCCAACATGGGTGGTGGTGAAAAAAAGAAATAAATACGTTTTTATTCACTTAAAATGATATTAAATAAATAAGTCTTAAGTTTTAACAAGTATAAAAAATTAAAATTATAGTAAAACTAATAAAATTTATAAAATGCTAAAATTTGTGAACAAATATGTATTAGAATTAATTTTTGTTTGCATAAAAAATTATTTTTAGGAAAATATAATTTTTTTAATGAAAACATCAAACAAAAGGTATGATAGTGGCCAAAGAACTATCTTAGTCTTGGTTATAATTTTTACATGAGATGGTTTTATAAGGGTGCACCAAAGTGGAAAAGTAGAAGGCAACTCTATCTGCTGCTATTTAAGTATAAATGTCAGTGTATCCCTCAGAGTTGTCATTTACATTTGCAGAGGACCCAATTTGGTTGAAGGCATCCATATCCATTAATGAATCCTTCCATTGTTCAAAAGAACTTGAACATGCAAGCTACATATTTTTCTTTTATGTTGCCAAGGATGAAAAGAAACAACCCAGTGAGGACATGCAAGCCTAGGGAGAGGCCACTATAATTGTTGAGAGTTATTAGATTGCTTATGGATGTTTGTTAGGGGCGCTCGGTGTAGTTTAGACAATGAAGTGAAGATAATGGCCTTAGACTGTGCCAAGCTTGTGGAGATATACGAACACCTGCATGGCAAACTTGATTTCGAGCAACCACAAAGATTCTAGCATTTGAAAAGGTAGGAAAGTTAAGAAGTTGGTAGGATCTCATTATGGGTTGAAATTGTTAGAACTGGTTGTTCACCCAAGATGGGGTGAATTGAGTGTACAATAAAACCTTATATATTTTGTAAATCTTTTCGCATGTTTAGCTAAAGCTTAGAGTATGAAAACAATGAATTATGAA
>JBAGKO010000010.1:30275421-30291067 GCA_037177275.1 Acacia concinna
ATTGATCATACTCCACACTTCAACTTGATATCATCTTCTTGACTTGTCTACATGATATTCAACATACTAGTTAGTCATTATAAGATAATAAATATATCATACAAACTTTTTACTCTTTAATGTGATGCATCTCTATTTGCTCTTTTATGCGATGCATCTATGTTTGACATCATCAAAACTAATCTTGTATATAAGAGAAATTGTCCGCCCAATTTCAAAATTGAAGACACAATAACCATCCTTCACAGTATAACTACCACTATGATTGCATGTCCATCGAATACAATCTTAATAAGGATAGATTGAGGTTGGAGTTGAAAGAAGCTGTTGGACCACCTGCCTGGGGTAGAGGGACCATAAGAGTTGAACATTCCAGGAATTGTGTGGGCACAGTATAAGGTCAGTCACCCTTAAATGTGGGTACGCCCGACTAAACTACTGCAGTGGCCGCCAGAGTCAACTATTCAACCTAATCATAGTCCCATCACCAACCTGCTAAGTGAGGTGATATGTAATGACATTTGTAGATTTAAGGATATTTTTCCATATGCTAGAGCTATTATAGGTTGATGTGAATTGATATTCCTGATCAGAGAGTGAATACTTGTGTAACATTAATTTGCCCAACAAAGGAGATGTATCAGAGATAATTCACCATAAATGTTTAGCAAGTATAGCGGAGTTGAAGGCCTTGAGCCTGATAAATTGAAGGCCACCCTAATCCAAAGGCATACATAGATCATCCTATTTGACAAAATGAGCCTTATTTGTGGTGTCCGTCTCGCCCTAGAAAAATCGTGCCATTTTCATTGCAATTGTATGACATAATTGTTTAGAGAACTTCATGCATGAAAAAGGGTAAACCAGCAATGAGGATAAGGAATGTATGATTAAAACAAGACGACCAGCTTGGGACAGGAGGGTGTTTTTCTAGCCAGCAAGTTTTTTATCAAGCCTATCTAGTACTTCATGAAACTTTTGCTTATAAGACATTGGATCATCAATATATGTTCTCAAATATTTGCTCAGGAATGAAATTTGATTTGCAAAATCTCTAACAGTTGTTTCTTTAAGGGGAATGGAACTAAAGGGCTAAAAACCAATGACGACTTTTGAAAATTGATATGCTGACTAGAGATAAGGGAATATTAGGACAATAATTCCTTAACAATTCAACAATCATCTATAGTGGCTCAAAAAATGAGTAAGGTATCATCAGCGTACATCAAGTGAGTTAAGGCAATGCATTACAAGAGATATGAACACCTTGCCACCAATTGTAGGTCTCTGTTTGATGAATCATACATGACAAGACATTGGCACAGAGTAGGAATAGATACGGTGAAAGCAGATCACCCTGTCGAAAACCTTGAGAAGGATGAATACTTTGGCTCGGCAAACCATTAAGAATTATTTGGTAAGAAACAGTAGAAACGCATTGCATGATAAGTTGCACAAATTCAGGAGGGAAATCCATGTGGTGCATTACTTTGCGGAGGAAATGCCAAGAAATCTTATCATATGCTTTAGCAATACCAAGCTTAATGGCACACTATCCATGTTTGCTATGTCTTGTGTGGAGAATTTTGGACATACATTCAAAGGCAAGGACGATGTTATCAGTAACAAGTCATCTTTTCAGAATGGGTTGTTGCACTTTGGTATTAACATAATAGAGGTTCGATTTAGTTCTTGAAGGATATACCCTCGCTGAAAAAATTTGAACAACCATGTTGATAATGTTATGTTTAAGAAGGGGCCAGAATTTTTGGTAAAACCAAGCATGAAAACCATCCAGACCTGGTACACTATCCACTTTCATGTCAAACACCGCTGATTCAATCTCCTCAATAGATATTTGACGATGAAGTTAAGTGATATTAGACAATGATAATTTGGGAAGGTTGATGTGAGTCAAGGTTTGATCAGTACACGTTTCATCAAAAGGAGTAGAGTCGGTATAAATGTGATGAAAGTAGGCAGTAGCAACTCTATGAATTTCTTGTTGATCCTCAATCCATGTCCCCGCCTCTTTTTTTTATTCGTATAATGAATTAAATGTGTATTCATTTGTTCAAAGAGTGATACTTTGGTCAAAGAAAATGTTTAGCAGTCAAACTTAATAGTCAACTAATAATTAGGTAGATAGAAATGAAATCTTAAATATGTAAAGGAGGTATTTGAAACGTACATTTTAATTTTGAAGGAGATATATATACGTTTTCAAAATAAATAAAAGGTTTGGGTAGTTTAAGTAAAAAATAGGGGTTGTCAATGTATTTTACTCTAAAAATTATGTTAGATCAAATGATACAATTGACAAGCATGTTTATTTGATTTATTTTTGGGTTAATATAACTTTTAGTTCTTCAAGTTTGACCACATTTTGGTTTTGGTCCTTTAAATTTGAAATAGGTGGTTTTGGTTTTTCAAATTTATTCTGTTTATAACAGTTAATTCCTAAAGTTTGAAAAAGACTTGGTCATGCATTTGACAGTGTTAATTCATCATCTGATGTGTCACTAATACTATTAAAGTAACTTATGTGACATGCTAATTAAGACAACTGATATGTCAAATGATATTATTTTAGTTAATTATAATGACATGATAAAGGACTTAATCCTCTTTTTTTAAAAAAAAAATAAATATTAAACTTTTAATTAACCAAAATAATATATTTGTGATCACAGTTATCATAATAAACATGCCATACAAACTACTTTAACAATGTCAGAGCCACATTAGAAGAATTAATACCATCAAAGTAGAACTAAATACTTTTCAAACTTTAGAGATTAATTGCTATAAATGAAGTAAATTTAAAGGACCACAACCATCCATTTTAAACTTGAGGGACTAAAATAAAAATTAAGTCAAACTTAAAGACCCAAAGTTATTCTTTTAAATAAAGCAAGGTGAAGCCCTGTATCTTTTTCTTTCTCACATGTTCCTCTCTCTCGATGGTATTAATTGGCTTTTTTTTGTTCTTATTTCCTTTTTTAATGAAGAAGCTATGAAGGTGCTTCAATGTTAATACAACATGGGACCCAAAAATGCATTTAAAAAAAAATGCTATGCCAAACAAGTAGAAATAGATTGGGAAAAAAAAAATACAAGTAGAAATAGGCATGTCGTACTTAACCTTCCAAAATGTTATGTTGGGATGGCTGAAGCACCGTCCCAAAGGCACTTAATTGGAATGACGCATTTACATCCACCAATTATTCAACTATTTTATTCACAAATAATGTGTCAAATGTTCACCGATCAGCTATATTACAAGTTCAAAAATTGAATAAGTTAATGTGAGCTTCTAAGAAAGGAATATAATAAAATGTACACATTAATTAATATAATATATGAAGATTTTAGTAAACAAGTAATGATATATCAGCAAATGTTGTTATTGTTACACGGTTACACCGACCACTAGGTTGAGAGGTTTTTTCAGGTAATACCTTCTAATTACATTCTCGTCTTTAATAACTTTACTGCCATTAGATTTATTGTCACTTCCTATACTAGTTGCTCATTTATTATAACATTTTTTTAATGATTACATTGCTTTATTGAGAAATTAGGGATCCTTGAAAATAACTGAGATTTTTATTAAACTCCTCTCCCATTTTTTCCTAATGTAACCATGTATGATTTCTTTTATCATTTTATTTTAAGGGAAAAGTATTCACAAGAATAAATGTTGAGAAACTATTTTTTTAAAAAAAAATTTGTTAAATGGCTTGAAAGGACACTAACACAATTTTAACATTTATAAAACAATAAAAAATATGGAAGTTGAAGATTTTATAGTAAACATGGTTAATATAACTTTTAGTCTTTCTAATTTAACCAAATTTTTATTTTAGTCCTTCAAATTTAAAATATGTGGTTTTGTCCTTAAGTTTACTTTGTTTATAATAATTAATTTCTAAAATGTGAAAAGTACTTGGTTTTACTTTTGATGGTATTAATTCATATGACGTGGTACTAATACCTTTAAAATAGTTATGTCTCATGCTTATTGTGACAATTGGTATGACAAATGGTATCATTTTAGTTAATTATAAACTAAATATTTAATTTAAAAAGAAAATAAAAGGACCAAATATTTTGTCATGTCATTAGAATTGACCAAAATTTATTTGAAATGCCATATGTCTTAAGAAGTATGTTACATATGCTACTTTAACGGTGTTAGTGCCATATTAGGGTGTGTTTTGATTAAAAATTGCAATCGGTACTTTTGAAAAAGTAAGATTGAGTAAAAGTAAGATTAAGTAATTTAATTTGTGTTTAGAATAAAGATTGCAGAAGTTACCTATATAAAAGTAAAATTTGTTTGGTTGAAATTTTTTAAAAGTTACTTTTAATGGTAAATGATTGAAAATGACATGAATTATATTATATGGATTACATACACACAAATACATACATACATATATATATTGTGATATTTTATACTACATCCAGTCCTAATTATAAGACATAGTTGACTTTTTTGACTTCCTTAATCTCTTTAGAAAAAACCCTATTGGGTCTTATAATTAGGCCTGGAGGGAGTCTTATTACATGTAAATATATTGTGATATTTATACTACATCTGGTCTTAATTATAAGACCTAGTTGACTCTTTTGGTTTTCTTAATCTCTCCAAAAAAAACTAATTGGGTCTGACATTTATACTATCTCCGATCTTAATTATAAGACCTAGTTGACTCTTTTGGCTTCCTTTATTTTTTCAAAAAAATTAATTAGGTCTTATAATTAAAATAAAATAGAGTAAAAAATGATAATTTTTTTTTTAAAAAAAAAATCCTCTAAATGCTGGCACTTCATTCGGCTAAAAAGCACCATTTTGGTGCTTTTGAGGTATCCCACCATTTGTCCAATATCAACAATGCAACCCCACGTCATCCCAAACATCACAATTTTTTTTTTATTCACAATCGTACATTAGGAATGGTGAATCGCATGATATAAGCCAGGAAATGGAGGGCCAAACACACGTTAGATAAATTAACAAAATCTAAAGTAAAATCATGTCCTTTTCAAATTTTAAGTTATAAACAAAATAAATTTGAAATCAAAACCACTTATTTTTAATTTAAAGGGTTAAAACTAAGTTAAATTTAAAAGGGTGAAAGGGCAAAATTGCTTTAAAAGTATTGTTCAAGGGGCAATTTTGCCCTATAAGTTTTAAATGGGGCAATTTTGCCCATGTCGTTAGTTGACTATCAGTTGACCAAATATGTTGAGCTGATATTCTACAGATCATTCACTATATTTTTGTTAAAATGAAAATTTATACCGGAACTTTAAAAAAAAAGATAAATTAGATGACAGATAGACTTCTAAGACAAATTTTCAGTTTTTTTTTAAATAAACTGAATGACATGTGAACTATCAGTTCAACGTCAACTAACAATCAAAATTAACAGATTTAAAACTTTCAGGACAAATTTTCACTTTAACAAATGTCAGCTTAACATATTTGGTCAACTAACGGTATAGGCAAAACTGTCACACTTTTAAAACTTTCAGGATAAAATTGCACCACTTAAAACTTCTAAGACAAAATTATCCCTGGAGCAATACTTCAAAATCAATTTTACCCCTTCACCCAATTTAAAACACCAAAAGTGATATTCACCCTAAATATAAGAAGACCTGTCGTTCATTATAATATTTCTAGAAGTTACTCGCAGTCTTTCTTTCTCAAATGTGAGACCGCCCAAATCAGAGAGCTTCTCTGCATTTCTGAACTGGCCTTTTCTCAATTTCTGCTCCTATTCCATTTGTCGATCCTTCATTCATTTCTCGCTGGTAGATGAAGAATCTGGAACATGGTGTTTCATCGGGATTGTGTTTGTGCCTGAACCTTCCACTTCAACTTGCTGTGTTACCATGGTCTTCTGATTCCAAGCCATGAGTGCTGTCAACATCACCAACGTGACGGTCCTTGATAACCCCGCTTCATTTTTGACCCCTTTCCAGTTTGAAATCTCATACGAGTGCTTAACTCCTCTCAAAGACGGTCATTGTTCTTTCTATCATTTTCCCTCATTCGTTTCTTCCTCTTTTTTTTTTTCGAAGATTGTATTACTGTTTGTTCGCTTTCCATCTGTAAGTTTAGGTTAGGGTTACTTCTCTGTATGCTTTTAGATTAATTGAATGAATAAATCATAAGAAAATGGGTTCTTCCATTTTTCGATGACCCATCAATGAGTATATTAGGGTTTTTCGTTTGCTTCTTTTAAGCAATCGGTGAGTTAATGCGAAATAGTTCTATGTCCTGTCGTTTTTTGTTTGTGTCATGTTTTAAGGCTATTTTAACTTGCTGGTAAATCAATATATAAATGAACCTTATGACGGATGAATAAGAATTCGTGTTAATATTCAGCTGAGGGTCTCAACATCGGTGATTTTGAGATGTATGATCGCTGAAAAATTTGATGGCTTTGAGACATCATAATTAAGTATATTTTGGGTCTTGAATCCTTTAAATTTGAACGATTTATTTATTTCATAAACCCTGCATGTATCTTAAAATTTAAATTGGTCTCTGAAAGTGAATTAGCTTATTAGATTTTATCGATTTTTCACTGCATTGTTGAACTAGGACTTGGTTTTTCATGTCTTAAATATGTACATGGAAATATGCTGTTTAATGCTTTGATTAGTTTCCTGAATCTTTGGTTGCTCTTTTAGTTGGACTAGTAACTAGTAAAAGTAATTACCTTCCTCCGTTTATTACAATATTACTGCAAAATAGTATTTATGTCTGTCTGGCAGTTTGGGCATTGGATAAATATGCTTGAAAATATTTGAGGTTGGTGTAAGAGAGGAGTTATCATTATCAGAGAAAGGTTAACAGAAAAAAGATGCATATATACTAAAGAAGCAATGTTTCTTATTTTACTGGTTCCATGTGTACTATCAGATTATGTTAATACCCCGTTAAGTCCGTTAAGTAGAGACTGGATAGTGCGATGACTGGTGAGGCATTTGGGTTGTTTGTCAGATGACTTAGATTCAATCCTTCTAGCTTCTGTGTACCTCAAAAAGAAAAGGAGGCAGTTTATCACTCCTTCTATGTGTTGTCTGGCTATTTTTAATTTATTTTCATGCTGAAAATATTATGTGGATGAAAATATAGTTGAAATATGATTGGGGTACAATACCAACAGATGCAAAAATATAATTTAAATATGCCTAGCATCAACTGTTGAAAGATTTTCTAGCCAGCCTACTGTCCTTTCAATCTGTAAAGCACCTATAGGTGCAAAACTTATTCAATACCAACACGCCCAGATATGCTCATTCTGATTCACTAACAAAACCATTTACTATTCATTGATTGGTATTCGAAATCTTAGAAACTGATATATTTTTTGTTGCTTGATTGTCTGAGAACTAAATTTTATAGAATGTGGAAAATACATATTATGCTGGTGAAGCTTGTTCTTGAATTTGCTGTTATCTTTCTTGTCAATAACGTTGTTTTCTATAACCAATTTGGTTATAATAATACGTGTTATATATCACCTGAGTACAGATTTGGAATGGAAGCTCATATATGTTGGATCTGCTGAGGATGAAACATATGACCAATTATTAGAGAGTGTACTTGTTGGCCCTGTCAATGTGGGAAACTATCGCTTTGTATTGCAGGCAAGTGTTATGCGTAATGCTACCTTTGGCCCTTTGTATAAGATATACTTTCCTATTTATAAGACCCTATTGACTTTTTTAAAATTTATCGTTTTCTTCAAATTATGTTGTTTGACTTATGAACTAATATATAATGTAATAAAATAAGATATATGATATGATTAAGTAATGTAATTAGCTTTCTTAGAATTTTTCTTAGATTCTTCAAAAGTCAACGGGATCTTATAAATAGAAACGAAGGGAGTAGTTTATAGTGCAATTTGTACTGCAAAGTAGATCTCATATCAAGGATATGGAGTAGTGTTGTTTTTCTATTGGAAATTTTTTGTTGAGGTGATCATGTGGACTCAGATCTTCTAAATTCTATTGGCATTTTGCAGGCAGACCCACCAGACCCATCAAAGATTCGTGAAGAAGATATTATTGGTGTTACAGTGCTGTTGTTGACCTGCTCTTATCTGGGTCAAGAATTTATTAGAGTGGGATACTATGTGAACAATGATTATGATGATGAGCAACTAAGAGAGGAACCCCCTCCCAAGGTTATTATTGATAAGGTTCAAAGGAACATTTTAACTGATAAACCAAGGGTCACTAAATTCCCCATTAATTTCCATCCAGAAAACAACCAGAGTGGGGACCAACCCCCGCCTCCGCCTGAGCAGCAGACCAATGGAAACGGAGAAGACCCACTTGCTTTCCCTGACCATGTTCCATCAGATGAGAAGATATCTTGACAATTTTGCAGGTATTCGGACCCATGTCGCTTTGATCCATGGAATTTCTCAGTCCAAGTATATGCTTCAAAATGCCTACATTTCATGGGTGTCGTGGTCTCAAGATCATCTAAGTTGTTAGATTGTGAAGTATTGTGGAAATCAATTATTGTAACACTGGGTTCAAAACCTGCTAGTGAATTTTCAAAAACCCAGTTTCTGGATACTTTAGCTGCTTTGTAATGTAAGAGGAAAACGCACATTGTTTTCAAGCATCATAATGTTCTCTCAATTCTCGTTTGATCAACCTTTGCTGAAGCTTGAGACTAAGTAGATGCGCGATCATTTAGTCATTCCTTGAGGAATTTAGTTTCAAGTTTGTTATTGGAATGACTTTCATGAAAATGAAAATGTGAACTAGTTTCGATGAATGAGAGCTTGAAGCTTAGCATTTATGGAATAAAGCCAAGGCCATGGGCACATAAAAAAGAAAGAAAATTATATATTTCATTTGAATCAAAATAAAGAAAATTTGATAAATGATTATGAGGCCTGGAGAAAGGTGAATTAAAGGGATTATCGAATTAATTTTTTTCATAATATCAATGTCAAATCTATAAAAATTTTCATGTCTTTTATAACATTAATTATCAAATTATTTATTCTTAATAACAAGTTTAAACATTGTTGAATATGATTCTTCAATTTTTAATTTACTATTTTTACTTTAATTGTTTAATATTTTCTCCCTATCATTTTTAAAATGACAACATGAATATAAAATGGGATAGTTAAAATAAGGATGTTGAGATTAATATGTGGTTATAATCATATACACAGAGTCAAAGTAACTTCTATTGAAGAAAAAAAATTATAAAATCGTTTAAAATGATTTAAACA
This sequence comes from Acacia concinna, assembly GCA_037177275.1. Classification (NCBI taxonomy): domain Eukaryota; kingdom Viridiplantae; phylum Streptophyta; class Magnoliopsida; order Fabales; family Fabaceae; genus Acacia; species Acacia concinna. The sequence continues at coordinate 30,284,712 of JBAGKO010000010.1, forward strand.
TATTTAAAGAAGGCTATTGAGTGTATTGATAAAAATAGTCGTTTAAAAATTATTGAGACTTATAAAAAGAGGTTGCGGAAGGTCAAATCGAATACTCAATGAAGATATGTAGACATATTTGGGTTAATAATCTTTATAAAGATCTAAACAAAATATTTCAACGATCCATATAACTAACCTCATATAATAGGACAAGGTTTTATTGTTGATCTCATTTTCCCCTTCCCATCCTTTTCCCTCTTTTTCTTTTTCACCATTAGATCAAAACTAAATGGTTTAGATCTAACATCTTATAAAAATGTTATTATATTTATTTAACACATACAAATATTATTTTAACGTGTCGAAGTTACTTAAATCAAATAGGTTGCAGAAGGATTTTTTGTATGTACTCAGGGGGATTGTATCCAGGGTTACAATACTGTCATAGGATAAGATAGTTTCAAGCTGTAACTTACCTTATTTATTCAAAAAAATAGGTCCATCAAATCAATCAAAGTGTGCTATATATATTATTTTTCCATATCAACATTTGACCCCAAAACATAATTTAACACAAAAAAAAAAAAACATACATGATATACTATAATTGATTTCTGACCTAAGCAAATTAATATAAGTTTTGTCCTATTTTAACAATTCAAATTTATTTTTTATATCTTTAAAATAAAATATAATAACATTTTTATATAATGTTAAATCTTAAACCGTTGAAACAAAAAATGAGGCAAAAGAATAGGTAAAGGAGAGAAACCAAACTCCTTGAGGGTGGTGTTGTTATCCTTATTATTTTAATATTGAGTACATCAAAACAAATTATTTATCAATAATAGTTACTGATGTGCTATTAACCAAGTGTAGAGACGTTGGCAAACAAGTATTTTATAAATATGGTATCAGCCATGAACAAACAAAAACTGGGAGGCGCCAAATTGGGGTATTAGGTGAAAAAGTTCAAAAAAGGAAAAAATCGTTGTGGTGTTACTATTATAATATAATATAATTGTTTTTTTCGGAAAAAACATGCAAGATCATCCATAGGCAAGTAAATATTAGCAGCCGGCAAAATTGCTCCTCAAGTTACATAGGGCATGAAATACTAAAGTCTTATTTTTTCCTTCTCTTGGCAGGGCCTTCTTTTGACCCCATTTTCCTTCTGTTTGCGTTATCTCTTTTCTGCCATTCAAACAGATTTGATCAACCTTAAGGTGTCAGCTAGAAATTACCTTAATAATTAAAAGACTACTGATTTTTACCATACCTTCTTTCTCAATTTCTTCTTCTGCTGCTTTTGTTCTTTGGGATTCTTTTCGGGGTTATCCTAAAAGCAGGAATTAAAAAGTAGGATGATCATTGCATATCATCATCAACTTCAAAGCCCAGTAGGATGATCAATTTTTTAAAATGAATTGTACCAGGGAAAAAACCAACCGTTGTATTAGTTTGCGTCATCTCTGAGACCTCTAGGTTCTCCATTTCACCATCACTGTTCAGTATGGCCTTCAATCTACCTTCACTGAGTAATTTCTCGGATCGAGCATGCCTCTACAGCAAAGAAAATGTCATAAAGATTACGAACAGATCATCACAATTTGACTGGTGAAAGATTATCTAGAGGGTAAAGCAAAATGTGAAGCCAATTTGATCCCCCCTTTTTATTGAAAGGAATGCACAAAACCAAGGACATAGTATCTAATACTCCCCAATCTTATTAACAGTACCATCATCAGACTTCTGTGGTTTAAGGCCATTGATATCTACTTAGAATCCCAGTGAATGAGACATGATTTTTTGTGGAGAAAATATATAAAATAAGAATACATATCGCATAAAAGAACAAATATAGGTCAAGTTCCTTGCCTCCACTATAAGTTTTCCAACCACACATGGGTACATGTCCTATTTATCTCATGTGAAATTAGAGTTAAATGATAACATTTCAAAAATACGACAAACGACCATGTCTAATTGGAGAACTTGATATAATGAATAAAGGAATTTGATCTAAGTATTGTTCACATATAAATTCCTCATCAAGGATTTAAATTTCCATGGGATAGACGGAAAAGAACGTATGATTATAACCTTGGATTGTAAATGAGCCCTCAACGTCTCCTCAGACAAACAGATAATCCTAGGGCATATTCTGCACTTGAAAACTGATTTGCATTTTAAGACATGGGATGGGATATCTTCAGGCAAGCATTCCTTTTCATCGTCAATATTAGACTTTCTCTCTGATACTTTAGAGTCATGTTTGTTTAACAACTCTGCATTAGCAGTAATTTTTCTTCCGTCAATGTTTTCAACATCATCTTCACTAAATAGCTGACCTGTACTTCACAGAAAAAATATATCAAAATGCTAGCAAATAACAAAATAATGAATTCCTAGCAAGAATGCAAGCATGCATATTAAAGTCAACAGTAACGGGTGAAACACATGGCACTTGTTTCCAAAATGGAATTAACTTGTAATGTAATTTGAAAATGGATGTTGCATGTAGCAAGCATATTTCCAAAGGTCCATAAGGTATGAGCATTCAATCATACGCATAATTAAAACAGAATGGTGACATAACTTGTTCCTTATCAATTGAAAAAGTTCAGACATATAAGAAAGTAGACCTAAGGATCACAATTATTATCTTATATGCAATTTATATATATGAAATTAAAAAAAAAAAAACTGATAACCAAATGCACACAACACATTTTCACACAACAGAATGATTGATATAAAGCTTTTTTATTCTTATTATCTTCAAACCCAGGGGCCACACAAACAAAATGCTCTGCAATTAACTACACAATTATGGAAGTAAGAAGCATACAAATTTGATAGATTTGAAGGTTCAAACTTGAGTGCACAAAACAATCAACTTGCCACTAAAGCATTATCCTGGTAAAGTCCATTCCAGCACATTAAGATAAAAGCATGTCCAACAATAACATCAGTTGCATCAAATTTTTTGCTACAGGAAAGTCAAGCAAAGCAGACAACAAAAACAAATGCTACCTGGTGAGTTGACATCAATGTCATTTGCAGAGCTATCCTCACTTTTGTAACCTGCATTGGACGGAGAATTTTAAAACAAGGAGAAAAAAATGAAGTTAAGAATTATAATGAGTGTCCTAGTATTGTAAACATACTTTTATTGTATAGTTCATTGGGACAACAATTTAGGCCCTTTAGTATAGAATTTAAAAAAAAAAAAAATTCAATAGCATCCATGAAAGAAAGAAAGAATCTGCAAACCTTGGTAACATTAAAGGAAGGGAGAATGAGCAATGCAGAAAGAAAAAAAAAACAGAAATAACAAAATTTAATAAAATTATAAAAAAGAAAACTTCAGTTTAGTGATAGACTCATTTCATCGTGAGAACTCAACATTGCATGTCATGACTTTTGTTTACTACGTTGATGGAGAATCAAAGCAAAATGATACTAAAAGAAATTGAAGCATGAACTTTGAAGGGTCAATCTGATAATGAAATTTGATGAGAACCACATGAAAAAGACAAATCTAAGACCAAACGGAGTTTTATTCTACAAAGGATAACAAAGTGGAAATGATTTACAACTAGATAGACAAAAGAATTATCAAAATACCAATCCACTAACCAGAGGATGTGGAGCCAGATTCATTATTGTCATTCACCGCTGGTATTACATGTTCTTCTGATTCTTCAGTGGCTTCAGCTTCCTGGTCATAGTCTGAGGATGATGAATCTGAGGCATCATCCTGGTCTCCATGATCAATCTTGTAGAATCGTCTCTTTATCATTTTTACTTTAAGATTACCTGCAACAGATTTAATATTTGATGTTAAGAATTTCAAAATTATTAAGAACATAGTAATAGGTAAAATGCATCTTAAGGCGCTAAAGCATCTAAAATGCTTCAGGGGTGTGGCACCAGCACCAAAAAGTGTCCCCAAGTGAAGAAAGTGGCCAAAATAGGAGATACTGCTAAATAAATTAATGTAATCTTGTAACAACTGTTGACATGTAAATTACTTATTCAAACTGTTGGAGCCGTCAATCTTCTAGGCTTAGGAATATATTATTTAATTAATCATTTATTCATTTAGAATAAATTTGTTTAGATATTATAATTAAATATTCTGTTTAGACATTCTGTTGTAATCTCTTCCATGATTTTAGGGAGATATAATCGGAAACCTAATAGATACTAATCCTAGGCTCTCCCTATATGTACAATACATTTGATCAAATAAAATTAAGCTGTTCAGCCATCAAAAGCTTCACAAACATTAAAATTATCAATTAATAAATCTTAATAACCATCAAATGCACTAGTAATGACAAACGAGCATCACAGTTGAAGCATATTAATTCTTCAGTCAGTGATAACTCATACTCCTATGGTCCTTAATATAAACCTAATTAACTAATTTGGGTAAATTAAAGATGTTAGTTAAATTAATTAATATAACATGTTTTTTCTAAAACAACCTAATCATCTTCCTTGAATTCTTCACTCCCTCTCCAACTTGATCATTGTTAAGGGAATACCAATAGGGCTAATTTAGGATAACATTAACTCCTTAATTAGGTCCTACATTAAGGACTGGAGGAAGTATATAAAACCTTAAAATAATAGCATAATAATATTTTAAAATGAGAATGATTATTTTACCTTATCACTTGTTAGCTATTGAGCTGGGTTTTATCACTTATTTAGCTGGTTGTCCCTTCTCCTTCTACCACACTTTTTCTCTAAAACACCTAAAGTGCACCTCACCTTGAGTGAAAGAAAAAATGCTGGCAAGCAAGTTACTAGTAAAAGCCAATATCTCTTACATGCAAGAAGCATTGAACCTCTTGAGCAGCTCAACTCTGCACCATATGCGTTAAGGCAGGTGCCTTTGACTACATCCCATTCCACATCATATCAATGTGAAATACAACAGTTTTAAAGATGCTTCTAATCATGTTTGTCACTAAGTTCACAATGGCAGGTGAAAATACTAATAATTCTATTAAAAAATGAACAACAAAGACTCTTTTAGCCGTTTTCTCCATTTCTAATTGATATACCAAACATAATATGATCAAGTTTCTTCAATCTCTATCAAAAATCAACAGCTCAGTATCAAGACAGAACAATTAGAACCAAGGGCTCATCTATGTATTTGTTTGCTCCTACTTGGTCTATATGAATGTAAAATAAGCTGTATTATCAGTTCAACCATCATAGTCTTGCTCTACTTCGAAGGCTCGATGTCTCTAAAATAAGAGAGAAGCATCCAATTGCAGTTGAGGCATAACTCATTAACAAAGCTCATATCGTCAAATAGGCATTCACATTATGTTGATCCAGTTCGATGGTTTGGTCCTAACAATTCTTATAGTGATAGAGACCCATAGCATATATTATCCACTTAAAACACTCATCCACCAAACTGTTAATACTTAGAGATTAACAAAGATTTGACTATTGCATAAATGAATAAATTCGTGACCATTAAAACGCTTGCCTAGAAATGGTGAAGTTAAAAGACGAGCTTTGAAGCTGGAAGCACATTGGCGAGTGCCAAAAATATTTGAACTTCTAAGTAAACAAGAAATCAACTATTGCATTCCATAAAAAATGGAGAAAAAGCAGGAAATGAAGAGATAAAGTCACTTACACGGTGGTAGGACGCCGGTGAGGAAGGTTCAGAGGCAGTGAGAAGTTGAGGTGGTGAAGTGCGGAGATAGGCTTTTCAAGCTTCGCTTGGAGAAGCGACCATGATTTGCTCCAAAAATGTAAACCAGGAATGCAATTGGATGCAATCGAATCTTATGTCTTATTTTAGAGACATTGAGCCTTTGAAGCAGAGCAAGATTATGATGGTTGAGTTGATAATCCAACTTATTTTATATTCATATTGACTGACTAGGAACAAACAAATACATAGATGAGACCTTGGTTCTAATTGTTATGTCGTGATACTTAGCTGTTAATTTTTGACAGAGACTGAAAAAACTTGATCATATCATTTTGGTATATCGATTAGAAATGGATAACAGCTAAAGAGGTCTTTGTTGTTCATTTTTTAATAGAATTATTAGTATTTTCACCAGCCATTGTGACCTTAGTGACAAACATGATTAGAAGCGTCTTTAAAACTGCCTATTTCACACTGATATTATGTAGAATGGGATGTAGTCAAAGGCTCCTGCATTAACAAATAAGGTGCAGAGTTGAGCTGCTCAAGAGGTTCAAAGCCTCTTGCGCCATGAGAGATATTGGCTTTTACCAGTAGCTTGCTGATAGCAATCCAATATTAACTTACTCCAGGAGAAGAAAACGGTCCAATGAAGTCTTAGAAAATAATGTTTAATTTC
>JBAGKO010000010.1:30291167-30330429 GCA_037177275.1 Acacia concinna
ACGCCCAAGAAATGTTGGTTTTAAGTTCATAGGACCACCGACATTTCTGTGTACTAAGTGTTATCGGTCTAGGTCTGATTTTAAGTTCAAAGAACTACCAGATACAATGTTTATATCTATGTGTGCAACTCAGCTAATGGGGCTATGAACTTCCTTTGATACATGTGGAGGATTATTATAATTATTGTGTGTGGGCGTGTCAAATAAAGAAGTCTCATGTAACTTAAAACTGAGAACAACCTAGTATACTGTCAAATATGAGCTTTAGTTTTTAAAAAGGTTGATAAGAGGAGTTCTCAAAATGACCATTGGAGCAATGTTTTGAAGCCAGGATTGGATGTTAAGCCAAAAAGGTTAGCGGATCATGGTTGGAACAATTGGACTATTCAGTTGAACTGGTGACGTAATAATTGAATTTTAAAAAAATTTATATTATGCATGTGCGCGTGTGTAGTACAATTAATCTAATTTCATAGTAAGTCAAGAATGTCCAAAATAGTGTACCATTCATAGGAAAGTTACAAAATAGTTAGAAAGTAAAGTAGTAAACAAGATTATAAATTAGTCATGAAGTCAACAAACTTGCAAAATACTAACATTAAGTCAACAAAATAGCATTTACCGGATGTCAACCTAACAAAATGCACTAACAATAATAAATTCATGAATTGTCATAGTTTAGTGGGCCTTGATTGATCCAAGCATGAGTTTTTTGAAAGGTATTTGGACCGAAAATATCATCTTGTTGAGTAAATGATCCAAAATCAAGACCTCCAATGCCACTCATAGAGATTCCAATTCCTTTCTTAGCTAGAGGATGATCCTCAATGACTTGTTCTTTAAAAGCATCTTTATAAAATAACATGCAACAAACAAAATTACTAAATTTAGCATCATATAATATGAATAAAAAAAAGTAACATGTAAAATTTAAAATATTCAACCTTCTTCATTGATGGTAGTTTGTGGAATTGGCAATATTGTATCATCATAAATTATGTCTTGTTCTTTCTCTTCAACACAAAATGGAGGAGAATCAACTTCCTCCATTATCCAATATTCAATCTTATCAATACTTTCATAATTAATAGGATCAAAAGCTTTTCTCTTATTAACAACTCTAAATAAACACATGAAAATAAATATTATTAGCATGATTAATAGTTGATTACAAATTTAAGTAAAGTGTAAATGTAAAGTGAAAATCTTAGAAAAATATACTTATGGTTCAAACAAAAATTGTAATGAACAAAGATAAGATCATTTAGTCTTTGGTGTCCATTCTATTTCTTTTCTTGGAGTATATTCTTTCAAAGACACTCCAATTCCTTTCACAACCAGAAGAAGAGGCGGTTTGACTCAACAATTGAATAGCCAACTTCTTAACATTAGGGCAACTACCTCCAAAATACCTGCACCATTCATCTATCATATTAAAAAGAACACCATCAATTAAAAAAAAGAATTAAACTTAGAGCCCTATAGTATAAACTTTAAAGTCGCATGAGTTAATGCTAATGGAAACAAGAAATGTTTATAGTAAGAAAATAAGATTTTGAACTGACATATGTAATTGGTTGGTGAGATGTTGTTCATTGAATCTGAAAATTTTATTTTTCTTCATAACATGAATGTGAGTGCAAGTGGTATGAACAAGAAAGTAGCATTAAATATTCAGGAATTGCACTCTATGTATTATTATTTGTGGGTCTCTTGCTGAATATTTTCCCAATTCTACTACTTCCAAAGTATAAAGTAAGAAGTAAGAAATTTTACCTGGTCGCATTAACTTTGCAGAGTCAAGAGCCAAAGGACTATTGAATGTGCCACTTTTATCTTGGTATAATGTACCTTCTTACAAGAACTTGGTCTTATTAGATGTGATTTTTCTATTAATGACGAATAGATATCCTTGCATAACATCTGGCTTTCAAGAGAAGTTGGCCTTATCATAAAGAAAAGCAGGATTCAATATATAAGCCACTACATGAAGATCTTGGCAAAGTTGAGAATTCCACCTAATCTTAATAATATTTCTAAATGGCTTGTACACATTTGGTGAGTGATTGCAAATACATTTGATAGTATTCTTTGCCCTATACATCCTATCATACATATAACCAAGTGAAGGCCTATCATTAGAATCAACAATTCTCAAAAGTTTTATAAGAAGTTTGACAATTTCAACAATGGCTACACAATCTTTCCAAAATCCACTATAATAGGATACAACCACAATTACATCTCTTGCTTTATGGTATCTTAAATATCTAGAGTCAATAAATGCCTTGTTAATCACCAAGGCTTGCAAATCATGCTTGTGCTCTAGAATACTTTTCAAGACACTAAAAGTAGTAGTAGATCGTGTTGCTCTTGGATGAATGATTTTTGTCTACCCTTCTCTTTTTCTCAGCCAAGCTAGAAAAAATCCATGGTTGTAATGAATTTTGAAATCAAAGATGCACTTGTAGACAACATAGGGACATGGCTCATTGTACTAATGTCTGACAAAATCAAGTTTAAGCAATGAGCAGGACATTGAGACCAATAAATAGACAGACATTTTAAGTCAATAATCTCCTAATAGCTTCATAATTTGCTGCATTATCCGTAACAAGGTGGTCGACATTCTCCACACCAGCAAACAAAACCATGTCTGTGAATAAGTTACACAAAGTTTATGTGTCTTTAACAATGTATGAGGCATCAATAGATTTGATGAAGACAATTCCCTTAGGACAATAAACCAGAAAATTAATCAATTGCCTATTTAATTGATCTTGCCAACCATCCACTATTATTGTGCAACCAGTTTCTGCCAAATAATTTCTACATTTATCAACTAATAATTAAACTTCCTTTTTCATGATTTTGTAACAATTTGATTCTAAAGGCATGATAAGATGTCACTTTATAACCAGGGTCAATAGCTACAATAGCATCTATTATAGGTTGGAAGTAAGAAGAATCCACAGAGATGATTGGAATGCAACTATCTTACATCCACCTAGCAATTGCCATATCTGCTATATGGACAGCTCATTTACCGCAAATGCACTTCTTATTCCTGGTTGTGCACTTAGAGTTGTCCTTGGGACAAAGACGTTAGTTGTAATTGATGGTGCCTTTCTTATCAAACCTTCAGTTGATCTTGAAGAAAAATTTTTAGTTTGTGAAAGATGAATTTCTTGCAAATTAGGAGCATCCCCTTCGGATGGTGTGACACTAAAGCCATATGAATTGTCTTTCTATGATGTATATTGCTTCTTTCCCTTTTTTGATCTATTTCCTTTAAAATTTCATTCATTTCAAAGCGAACATCTCCCGAAACATTTTTACAACTTATGATATCCCCTTTTATTTTGGCAAGATGTTGTTTCATTCGGTGTATTCCTCCTCCAGCAAATATCTTCCCAAAATACAAACATTTCAATTGAGGTTTGCCACATGGGTTTTTGTTTGGCAATAACATACAGTGCTTCCATGCCAGATCGTCTTTTGATCTAATAGATTGGGTAGCGGGAGCAGTAGTAGATACTTGTTCTGCTTGGGATGAGATTTTCTAATTCCTATAATAAGAAAGAAAGCAATTATTAATTTATTGTAATTAACACATGACATGATGAACAATCAGTTGATAAACAGCCATAGAATATTGAAACATATTGAAAAACAGTAATGGCCATGGCAAGGCGAGAACTAGTGATTAAAAAATGAGTGATTAAGATTAATCAATAGACATGCCTAGGTAAAAAACAATATCTATTAATCAATAGCCACAACCAAAATTAATTATACTGAATCCGTGTACCAGGAACTAAGGAAGCCATAAACTGTTTATATAAATCAAAATCGAATTCCTTTAGATATGAAAATAAGGTGCATATTGAAAAGGCAATTTCAGAAATGGAACCCATTAACTAAAAGCATCTTGAAAATCTGCAGTAACCCATGAAAAAAAGAAGAAGATACTTTTACATTTTCAAGAAGATGCTTCCCATGGGGCTGCTTGCTTCAATAGGTTTGGTACTTATTGTCTTATTCAGCCCCTATCGAATAAAGTAGGAAAAATAATGAGCCACTGAGTTATTCATTCAATCATTCTTTTGTTTTTAGCACAAAAACACAGGACCCATCCTCCTTTGGAATCCTAAGCAGGTGGGACCTGATTATAAACACAAATCCAAGATTGTCCTTTCTTCTATACTTACATCTGGTTAAATACAATAGTATATAGATTCTTGGTTAATGAAGCAGATTGTCATATATGAATCCATACACTTTTCACATAACAGATTCTCATAGGCTCATATACGACAGTTTCAACTTTTGAGTTAGAAGTAGTTATTCACAGAGCTACAAACAGAGATGAAACACAGGAGCACAGAATATAGATGAAACACAGGAGATACACATATAGATGAAACAAGCTACAAATAGAGAAGCACAGAATAATGATCAAAGATAAATCACAGTACCATACATAGATGAAGCACAATTCGATTTTAAAGTAAGGAAAGCAAATGGCAACAAATACCACAGTACCACACAGAGGTGAAGCAAAGTCGAAGAAGCATACATGAATCACAGAGATCATGCATGTAGAAGCAGAGACGAAGAACAAAGATGAGGCAAGATCACACCACCGCAGTACATCCCAAAACCACCATGAGCAACAGAGGACGACAGCGTCAATTGGGGACAACATTGTTGCACATATCGAAATCCCTAACACTGCGCAATCCGTGAGCCTTACATTGAAATCCCCAACACCATAATGCATAACGGCGACTGCAAAGGCGGACAATCACCACGCAAGCGGTGGACGACCACCACCCAAGTAGCGGAGCACGGGGGTAGAACGATTTGGATTTCTAGAGCTCCAAATGTGTTTTTCAGGTTAAGTATTAGATATGCTATTCCTCCTTTGTTGCTCTGTCGTGCTTTCTTACTTTTAACAACATTTCTTTGTTTTTTTTAACATTTTCCAGTGCTTTTTTTTATTTTTTATTTTGTGGTGACCTTTGTAAACAAAAAGAAAAAAAATTGACCATTCAATTAGGCCAGACGGTTTTTACAAATCTGTTCCAAGTTTTGGGCTGAATTCGGGTGATGGCCTAATAACATTTTAACTCCAGGCCAAACCGGTACACAATACCAACGGCCCAACTATCAGTTCCGGACTGCCAACCTGACTAGCCGACGATCCAACCAGTTAGACTGTCTGGGCCGGTCCGATTTTTAAAATATTGCATTGGAGATAACCGTTAAAATATTAATTGACCGTTTAATGACATTTAAAATGTTTTATTACATTTAGTTATAATTAATTCACGTTTTGTAACTATCTTTAAATGATCATTATTGTTGCTTAACAGTCACATGGATTTCTGCTTATAAAGGCAATGTGAGGAGTGAAATCAGAATGATCTTATGTTAGATAACATCGAGCTCTACCCTAAGTTATTCTCCTCTATCTTCTTTTGAGTTACACAATTATCTTCCAACTGTTATGTCACCATATTTTATATAGGAAGGGTTTGTTTTATCTTAGGGAATGCCGTTTAGCTTTTAATTTACTAGTGGGTTGCAAAATACTTCCTAAAGATAGTGGCTTTAGGTGCAATTTGAACCGTTTGTTTGTTGTGTTTTTACAAGTTCTTCTGTCAACAATTTGTATGATGAAAGGTGCTTACACCAACAAAACTAATAGTCAAATGGTATTTTTGCACATAATTCAAAACCACGTCACTTTTGCCCTTAAAAAAGCATTTGATGTTATGCGCATTTAAGAGAAAACCACACATGCATTTTTTACCTTAACCCATATATATAGCTTCTTTATAATCCCATACCTCCTAAGCACAATAATAACATCTATCTTCTGTCTTATTAGCGGCTAACTCATGATCCTGATCCATATTATCATCAGGTTCATTCTTAAAAATAAGCTACTTGTTTGAATTGATTGAGACACTAGTTTGAGAATGTTGAGTCGGATTAGGGCGGTTGTATTGTGTGTTGATAGGTGTTTATTGAGAATTTGATGAAATGTTAAATATCAAGTAGGGGTGTTCAACGAACCTAATAGGTCTAGTTCTAGCCAACATATTGGGTTGGTATGTGATGGCCGGATCGACTCAAATATCGGTTCACAGTGAAACAGGATCTTTTCCTAAGCCCGATCCCATTCCTAGCCTAATATGTGTGTCTCCATGCATAGGACTATCTACATGTTTTCTTGTTAAGGTTATTAGATAAATTTAGACGCTTGCTTTTTCTTTTTGGTAGGCTATAGTAAAAATTTTTAAAAATTCAATTAATTAGTACTATTTAAAATTTTAAAATAATTCTTGGCTTGATATTATATAGAAATAATTAAGGTGGTTGTAGGGCAAAATTGTCCTGAAAATTTTTACTGAAGGGCAATTTTGTTCTAGAAGTTTTTCGGGGGTAATTTTATCCCAGAAGTTTTAAAAAGGAACAATTTTGCCATCGACGGTTATCTCCATTAATTTTAACTGTTAGTTAACCAAATATACTGAACTAATAGTCCACAAGCTGATTACTTTATTTTTGTTAATGTGAAAATTTTCCCTAAAGGTTTTAAATCTAACTTTTTAAAAAAGGAATTAGATGACAAATGAGCTTTTAAGACAAATTTTCACTTTAACAAAAATAAAGTGGATGACATATGGATTGTTAATTCAATATATTTAGTCAATTAATGGTCAAAATTAATGAAGTAACGCAGAGGGCAAATTGCTCATAAGTGAAAACTTTCTGGGGCAATTTACCCCTTAACTCTATTTATAATTTTAGAAAACATTTATTTTGATCCTAATATAATTATTCACATACAGAAAATACATTTAAAATGAAAATCTTTATGTTTATATTAGTAAATAAAATTAGTTTGTGATTTTTTTTTCAAATTATCTCTCTCTCTCTCTCTCAAACCAAACCGGTTTTTGCCTATCATGTTAAATTGACGAACGAGGTGCATGTATGGGATGATTATCCCTTTTTTGCCACTTTCTACGTAGTTCAAGGCAAGTGAATAATCCATGTAGTTACATTTGTCGTCCTAGTTTAGGAGGTTGAAACTAAGGTAAGAAAATTTGTATTCTTCTATTCCTATTTATAAGACTTTTTTAGAGAATTCTAAAAAAACTAACATTATTTTAAAACATTAAAGTTTGTCGTATTTCTTTAAATTATGTTGTTTGACTAATGAATTACTATATAACGTAGTAAAACATAACATATGATATTATTAAGTAATGTAATTAGCTTTTTTATAATTTTCTAAAAGAGTCTTATAAATAAGAATGGAAAGAGTAGCTTGTAAAGGTAAACTAACGGTGGAGGGAGTCAAAGTGTGCTATAGGTAAGGTGGCCTGGGGATGTGGCAGCTTTGCTTGAAAATGACGGTTCTGTGACCTTTAAAATTTTTGTTCAGTACTTCATAGGTTTGCTAAGGGCAACCAGTGCAATGCACATAGTGGAGAATAGAGATTCCTTTTAAGCAGCTAAAGATGGGATTAAGAGATCATGTGTTTTTTTTTTTAATATGTAACAAAGAGCTTATGTATTTTGAATTGTCTGGATTGTCAAAAGCCGCTTTTGGATGAAAACGAGTGGTTAACTCAATTTTGTTGTAGGAAAAAATGGTTCTTGGAAAAAGAGATTTCACAACCTTTAGGAAATTTGCTGCTCTTTTTTAATTATCATTTAAAATTAGCCCTAAACTCCTTGTTAATTTGCAAGCATGTACTTCGTCATTGAGTTGGATAGAGTTTTATTAGGTTTCATTTCCTAATTAAAATTTTATATTTTAATTTTTTATCATTAAAAATATTTGCAATTTTTAAGATGCTTATTAATAATTATTTTTTTTCCATTGGCCCTTATCCCTAAATACCCTAATTCTCCGTTAAGGTATTTAAATTTGAGGTTGACTCCATCAACATAGGAGAATAAACCGGTCAAATTACCAAATTTTACATATGTGTGGGTGTGTATTTGGATCTAATATCATATATAGGTCAATTAGTCAAATATAATTGTCATTTTAAATTTTTTCAATCATATTGAAATTATGGATATTTTTATATAAAAATAAAAATATTAGGAATTAAAGAATAAAAATCCATAAACTAAATCTTATATTTAAAACTAAAAGAAGTTGGTAGGCAACAACAATAATTATTAGGCATTAGCAAGGTTTCCTACTATATTCGACAAAAAAAAAAACGGTTTCCTACTATAAGCCTATATTCCCGCGAATTTAACTCGTCAGTTGTGAGCAGAACTAGATATGGGTGGTCGGGGGATTAATCCAAAAAAAAAAAGGAAAAGCCAAAAGGAGTAATATGCTGCTTATTTTACAAATATAAAATATGGCTCATCGATGAAGAAAATTAGGGAAGATTCCACGTATAGACCATAAAAAACAGTAAAAGAAAAAGAGGTGGTTCCAATATTAATAGTGACTAAAGTGTGAGCACCCCATCAGTCTTTTTTCAAATTAAAAGGAAAAGACTAAAATGACCCTCTCTTAGTTTTTAGAAAGAGAGCAAATTGCGCGAATTGTCGAAATCGAACTTCACACACCGTGCAACTCAGCGATGTTCAATGTCAATTGTGGCTAAAATTTGTCGTTGTGAAGCTTTTGGAAGGTCACGATGAGAGAGGAAGCTGGGTCCGAACTTGTTATTGTGGAAGTGAGGATAAGTGGAGCTGTAACATCACAAGTTTTATTCACTAAAATATCATGAGAATATCACTAATTAAATGGAATAAAATATAGATTTTAGTGTAAAAATTATGGCTGAAATAAATTTTGATTAATTGTTAGAAAGAGATAGGAAGCAGTTATGTTGTACATCATTTTTCTTTAAGTTAATGATGTCTAAAAATTATAAAACTTTTTAAAATAGACATATCAAGCTTTAATTTGATATATCATTTGCATTATTTGGATGTATATATATTAAGATATTTGAAAATTTGAAGTTTTCCCAGCAAAATTCGTCAGCTTCTGAAGCATTGTATAAATATGAATTCCTTGGGAATGTTCTGATTTCAATTGAGCAAAGAAATATTTCTCCCTAAACTAGACTCAAAAATGGAGATGTAGGCTTTGGAATTACCCCAATTGGATACTTGTACAATTTGATATGAATTTTTAAAATTAGAAAAAAATTATGTCCATAGAATTTGCATAAATGTAATGGTAAACTTGTAATTAGTGGTCCAACCAAAGATAAAAAGGGAAGACTAAAATTGGTCCCAAGAGCAAGATTGAGAGATCAAATTGGATAGCTAAGATCTTATCTTAAAAGATAAATATCAAGAGTAAGTCAAGTAGAATGAGTGCCAAGGATTAAAATTTATTATTTAATTCTAATTAGCACATTTTGTAAGCATGGCTTAAGGCAATTGAAAAGGCAATTGGCAGCCATATTTTCGTTCAAGGTCTGAACCAAGAGGAGAGAGAGAGCTTGAGGAGAGAGAGAAGAGAAAGAGAAAGAAAAGAGGAAGAAAGATCAAGGTAAGTTTAAGCCAAATATCTTCCATTTCTTTTAGATTTCTTGACTCTAAACCTCTTCTAAACTGTTGGGAACCCTTAATTCCACCTGTAGCAAGAAGAAAATAAAGAGAAAAAGGAAGATAGGGTTCAGCCTTTGGAGAGAGAAAGTAAGGACTCAAGAGGTAACTTCAAGAATCTTGTTTTTTTTGTGATTTGTGATTATTATTGGTGGTTATTGTGGTTGTTTGGGTTGATCTGATTTGGTTTGATGATTTTGAAGCCATGAACCCTAAGGTTGTGTTTGGATGCAGAGAAAATTGGGGAGAAATGGGGAGAAAATGAATATTAGGTTTAAAAACTTCCATAAATGGTAAAAAAAACTTACTATTATTAGAATTTTTCTTCCTTAATTTTCTTTCTCCCCTAATTTTTTCTCCATCCAAATATGGGGTAAGGGGAGGTTCTGTCCAAATTTCTAAAAAATTTAAGAAAGCATGTAAAACATGTTAAATAAGTTATTTAAGGTGTAATAAAGATGTTATGTTGAAAGAGGCATGAAAATCGATTTTCTCAAATTTCCCCTGAATTTGTCTAGACCTGTTTTATGTATGATAGAGGTTTATTTTGATGATTTTAATGCTTCCAATGCTTTAGGATTAAAAATTGTGTGGGGTAAAGGTAAGGAAATTATTTTGGAAGCAATATGTTTGAAATTGGCATTTTTGCCCAAAATGAGTATCATTTTGGTTTGCCCTTGTTTCAGGGGGAAGGAGTCGGATTTTAGTAATTCTGAGTTCATCAATGGATTCAACATGCAAAATTGTGTAGGGATGGCTTAGGTCATAGTTTTTGGAATAATGTAAGTACATAGATTATAAAAGGAAATAGACCAATAGCCCTAAGGGCAATTTAGTCAATGTGCATCTTTTAGGAAAAATAATTATGGTATAAGTTTAGAAATGAAGAATGAATGAGTAATCACTCATTTATTATATCTTTGGTATTTTAGGGTCAATCTTTGCCCAGAAGACTAAGGACCCGATAAGGGAAAGACAAGCAGGCTGGAAAGATATCCAAGTAGTAGTTCTAACCTTCATACTTTATGTAATTGTTTATATGCTACCATGTTCTGTGATATGTATTGTCGATTGTATACCTAACTGTTGTGTGAAAAAAGCACAAATACCACTGGCCCACGTGGGACCCAGTTGAGGTGAGATATACTGGTAATTTGCATGTAAAGTGCACTGTACCTAGCCAAGTAAGGCTAAGGTGTTGACATAGATGTTCTATTGCATTATGTAATGTATTACATAATAGCTTTAATATATTTATGACTGATTATGAGTTACTATTATGATTCTTTTGAATCTCACGCTTTTCAATTAAATAAAATTATTCAACCGGACGAAGCGGTTGTAAGGGTAAAAATATAGACACTAGCACACAAGTGTTGCCGTGAAACAGCTGCAGCAGTGCGGTTTTGTGTTTATTTATTTTTCGGAGGTTGTAAGATCTTATGAGATATTGTAAGGAATTAAGCACTATATATATAAGTATATATTAATGCTATTTTCGCTTGCCATTTAAATTACGTTCTATTATTTAGACTAATGACAGATTAAAAGAAGGGTTTTATGAAAGGTGATGGAAGAGATATTGATTTTGCGCTATTGCATGTCGCCAAGTTGATTGGTGTGGGAAGTTTGATTTTGACAAGTTGCGCAATCTGCTCTCTCTTTTAAATAAGATAGGAGGTACTCACACCTTTGAGTCATTACGGATATTGTCATCATGTCTGTCTATTATCATTTTTAATGGTCTTTAGTGGGAGTTTTTCAAAAATCATCCTATTTAGTATGTGTTGGAAATAATAAGTGGATGTGTCATAAAGAATAAGTCCCGCATTGTTTAAGATTATAAGGGTCTAGATAATGCGTGATCTTGAACTATTAAATAAACTAAAAGAAAAAGTAAAACTCACGTACAAGATAATGGATAACGTGAAAATCCGGCAAATCTTTCCCACCTATTGTGTTTAAGTTAAAAACAAATTTGATATTTTATTAGATACTTTTACAAAATATAGATTTAATATTTTGAAACAAATTACTCACTGAAGGAAGACTATTTTCTAGTATTATTCATAAAACCTGAATTTTGAAAAGGTTGCTGCTTTTGAATCTAATTAAATGAATTATTTAATTGTTTTAATGCTAGCTTTAACCATAGAAATTTCTGGACGTTGGAACTTTTGTGTCATCATCGGATTTCATAATATTTATTGCTATATTTTAATGGTATTAAACATATTCATGGCACAACGTTCCGAAACACATCTGACATTGCTTCTAACGTTTATAAACGTAAATTCGCTGCATAGTAAATGGTTTTACGGTGGATTAATGAGCTTTCAACTTCTCTTATATTTGACTTATATAAAAATGTGTTTGTAAGAGGTGTAAACACACTTCACTCTTGAATTATTGAGATCCCCCATTCTTCATCTATCATATTCTTATACCTACTGAATTATATTATCTTCCGTAGTTTTGTTCATCTTGTTTTTACAGGAAGGGTTCGTTTAATTTTGAGGAGTGCCGCAACTTTTTTTGTCCATAGTTGAGAAATAGCTCTTAAGGACAATGTCTTTGAGCATGACTCAAATCAACTTTTTATTTGTAGGTATTGCTATTAATAGGATCTGCTTGACACTAGAGAGGACTTGGAAGATCTATTAAATCTCATGACAATTTAGGAGTTGCCGCCAAAAATATGTGTATTACCTTTTTTTTTTTGGTTGAAAATCTTGCAAAACTTTTCTTTTTATAAGCCCACAAATTTTGTTAAACACTTAAACCATAAGAAAAGAAATAATGTACAAAGTTTGTATTGCAAACATAGCTAGGTTGAAAATTCTCACGCAGTGGTTACCTTAGAACCTAGCATAAACTAGGAGCATACACTAATTTTGTTCTTAATGTAAAACTTAGTTTATATAGTTCAATTATGACCTATATTTAT
Organism: Acacia concinna; assembly: GCA_037177275.1. NCBI lineage: Eukaryota > Viridiplantae > Streptophyta > Magnoliopsida > Fabales > Fabaceae > Acacia > Acacia concinna. Next base: position 30,303,727 of record JBAGKO010000010.1, read on the forward strand.
AACTATAAAAGAGTATTTAGGAATGTATGTATTTAGATGGTAAGCCAAACCTAGAGGAATATAAAAAACATCAGTATCAAATTGTTGTGATATAAATTTTGTTTCAGAAGAGCACAAAGAATCTAACTGACGAAACCGTAAGAGCAGAGTTGAGTGACTCACACCCCCCGGGGCGGCGGCGGCTGTGATGCAATGCAACGAAATCCAGTCAACAACAATTCAAACCAACAAGCTTTCAAAAAGGAACAAATTAATAAAATAGGGAAATTTACAATGAGGTCCTAAATACGAGACTTTACGTCAAATAGGTCCCGTGAAATCGTGTATTTACAATCAGGTCTTAGGTTTCAGGAATTTATTACTACAAAATCCCAATTAACAACTCCAAAGTTGTTAATAGCGCTGTTGAGGTTGTAAATTATAACATTCTGAGGTTGTCATTAACAACTCCAGCAGCACCATTAACAACCTTGAGACCTGACTATAAATAAGCGATTTTACGGAAGCTATTTGATATAAAATCTCTTATTTAGAACCTCATTATAAATTTCCCAATAAAATATGTTGCAGGGATTCAATTAATGTTATCTCCATAGAAATAACATATCTTCATGATGTTGAGATAATGAGACCGAACTAGTTAAAAATGGGATGAAGTGTGTGTATTTTGGCCAAAAGGATGAAGTATATTTTCAATAATCCTGCCATCCTATATACTTCTTTGGTAATTTATTTACAACGTATTTAATTAATTTAAATAGATTTAAAAAAGTTAGTTTTTAGTTAATTATAATAAATACTCCCTCCAATTCAAATTATCCAAGAAATGTTTATTAATTATGTTGTCAAGCTCTTATACTTTGAACCCAAATTTCTTTCTAGAAGACTCCTAATATTGACTATTGAGGAGCATAATCAGCGTCACATGTTTTAGATCGTATTTGCCTTCGACCATTGTTGCAAAAAGGAAAAAAAAAACCATTATATTATTGAGAGAGTATTACTAGAAAGTAGTTTGAGGAAAATAATAAACATTTTGGATCAAAATCAAAATTTCAGTTAACTCTTGCCTTAGAGGCCACAAAAGTGCTGTAGATTAACTATATAATCTAAGGTTTTGTATTTCAATTATAAACTACAAGAGGGTTTAAATTGAGGGAAAATTTTAAGGGAAAAAGAAAAATAAATACCCGATAAATATAAAAAATATTGAAAGATGATTTAAATTTGGTAAATGATAAATGAGGGGTAGAAAATTGGTCAGTTTTAGTTATTCTCTTATTCTCTGTTAAGTTTTAGTAATTATCTACTCAGTTTTAGTTATTTTCGGTTGAGTTTTGGTCAAAGCCTCTAATTTATCATTTATTAAATTTGAGTAATTTTTCAGGATTTTTAATGTTTAGAGAGTATTTATTTATCTTTTTCCCAAATTTCAACAGAAACCATTGAGTTAACAAAAATATTTTGACAATTAACAATATAAATAAGGGCCATCATAAGATAAATAAAATATTTAGGATCAATATGCAAAAATACACATATGATTATTCCCCAGGAACAGTCAACAACAAATATATTTTTTTGAGTGTAAAAGTACACATGTTGTTATAAAATAGGAGCAAAAATACATATGTGATTATAAAATATGAACAAAAGTTACATTTGTCGTTAAAGTCAAAATGTAGACCATTAAATATAAGTGTTTTAACTAATAGTGATGATCTGGATGGTAACTTGGCTCTGATTTATAATTTTAGAGGTCAGAAATTCCTAAATAGTGACTAGTCATTCTACTAACTGCCGACAATTTTACTTCTTCCTTCCTGACTTTCAGCTCAAAGTACCTTTGAATTTTTTACCTACTAACCGCCCTTAGTTTTACTTTCTCCTTTTCAACTTTTAACTCAAAGCGCCTTTAGATTTTCTACGTAGTCTGTCACCTTACAATCAAATTTGGGGATTTCTACCCTCCAAAATTATAAATCAAAGCAAGTTACCATCCAGATCATCAGTATTAATAAAAAAATTATATTTAATGGTAAACACTTTGACTTTAAACGGCAAATGTGACTTTTGCTATTATTTTATAATCACATGTGTATTTTTGCTCCTATTTTATAACCACATGTGTACTTTTGCACACAAAAAAAATTGTTGTTGGGCGTTCCTGGAGAATAATCACATGTATATTTTTGCACCTTAACCTAAGTATTATTTATAAAATAAATAAGAGGATTCAAAAGAACTAGGTGATTTAAATTTTTTATAGTTATTCACAAGATAAAAAGAGAATTCACAAGATAAATAAGGACATTAATAAATGAATTCAGAAAATAACACAAGGGTATTATTATGTTTTCACCCATAAACTTAACTTTATTTTGATTCAAGGGTAAGGTGAAGTTACAAATTTTTTTTGAAGTTGATTGAAATAAAATTGTTTTTAGCGGCTAACTAAAATTTTCCCTTAAATTAAATAGGGAAAATTGCGTTTTGATCCCAACCAACAAACTTTACGACAAAACGATCCAGTGAAATCGCGAAATTACAAAAAAATCCCAAAGTTGTCAATACGCCACATAGAGTTGTTAATGACAACAAAATTTTTGAACATTTTGTTGTCATTAACAACTCTATGTGGCGTATTGATAACTTTATGGGACTTTTTTGTAATTACGTGATTTCACGTGGGACTTTTTTGTAAATACGCAATTACGTGGGACCATTTTGTCGTAAAGTTCATTCATTGGGACTAAATTGCAATTCTCCCAATTAATTATAAGATTAAATTATTACTCCCTCCTGTCCTAATTATAAGGGCTCGTTGACTTTTTTAGAGAATTTTAGAAAAATCCTAAGAAAGATAATTATATTACTTAATCATATCATATATTGTGTTTTATTACATTATATATTAATTTATAAGTCAAACAACATAATTTAAAGAAAAATGAAAAATTTTAATATCTTAAAGTAATATAATTAGTTTTTTTAGGATTTTCTAAAAAAGTCAATGAACCCTTATAATTAGGATCGGAGGAAGTAATTTATTTTAATGTAATTTCATTTTTTTAACAAAGGCAAAATTGTCATTAAGTTCATTTTCCTACCTTGTTTTCATCATATTAAACAGAAATTTTTCTGTTAACCCGTTTCTTTTTCATTGCATACCAAAACATCCATATATGTGACAATAATTTCCATTCTCTTCCCATCCTTCCTTTCCATACTACAATTTCCGTTATCCAAATAACCCTTAAGTAACAATGTTCTAATACATGCATTTAGCAGCAAAGTTTCTTCAAGTTTTTTTATGGATATAATACATTTACTATCTACATATTTTCCCTTCATCCATCCAGACACTCATCCAGATACTCATGAATCAGTCACTCGGCTTTTATAAAAAGGTAAAATATATTTTTAGCTCAGTAAGTTTATATGAGGTATGTTTTTAATTCCTTAATTTTTAAAGTTATAATTTTAGTCATATAATTTTAACATTATTAATATCGCTAAAGTAAAATGCTAATGCAAGAACTTCAGATAACTTGTAACAGTCAAAGGATGTATCAATTTAATGCAATGTGGACATTTTGTGGATCCCACAAGTGAGTAAATTAACAGAGTTTATGTAGAATTAACATAATTATTAAAAATACTCCACTTTTAAACCTTTATGTATTTTTGCAGCTTTAGGAATTAACATAATTATCAGTAGTCACTTATATATAATTTTGGGAAAACTCTAGAAAAATACCATAACAATGGTAAAAAGATAATTTAGTATTGTAAAATCTGAAAAATTCTAAATCATTCTTTAATAGGACTCTAAAATTTTTAAAATCTTGAAATTTTTTAAAATTATGTAAATGCCCTTAGATATATACATCAAGAGTATTTATATTCATAGCAAAAATGACATTTATGTAATATGTATTCAAACTGTAAATATATATACTCTTATTGTGAATATAAATATTTTTATTGTGAGAATCAGAGAGATTTATGTAATTTCATAAAATTTAACGATTCTAAAAATTTTAAATTCTTGTTAAAGACTAATTTAAGATTTTTAGATTTCACAGTATTAAATTTTTGTGATATTTTTCTGAAATTTTTTCTATAATTTTATTGTTACATTTAACCATTTGCCATAAATAATCTAACAATTCAGAAGCTTCCATCAACATGGTAAATATTGGAGGAGACAAGGAGTAATTTCCATTCAAGTTCAGGTTAAACGAAAAAATCTTTCAAATCGAGAGGATGAACCTAACGAGTCAATGCCACGTAGATGAGGTGTATGAGATCACAAAACAAAGTTTGCTTATTCGAATGCTCACCTATCATTTCTAAGCCAAGCCGCCACCCACCTCGTCCCGCCGCTCCCTCCACCGGTTATTCCACAATTACAGTTACCATAAACTCGACTATATAAACCATAATTTGCAATTTCCAAATCATGCTCAATAAGCAAGAAGCATACCCTCATTAGATCAAGTTCACAAGTCAGTGAGTATCCAGTTTCAATGGCGGATTCGATCGACGGCAATGTTCTTGCGGCTAAATCCCTCGCAAAATTCGGCGTTCGGCGCATGTTTGGCGTCGTGGGTATCCCAGTGACGTCACTCGCAAATCGCGCAGTCTCTCTGGGTATTCGATTTCTGGCTTTCCATAATGAGCAATCTGCTGGTTACGCCGCTTCTGCGTATGGTTACCTCACCGGCCAACCTGGGGTTTTGCTTACTGTCTCGGGGCCTGGTTGTGTTCACGGCCTCGCTGGTCTCTCAAACGCCATGGTTAATGCTTGGCCGATGATATTGATCTCTGGTTCGTGTGATCAGAAGGATTTCGGTCGTGGCGATTTTCAAGAGCTTGATCAGATTGAAGCCGTAAAGCCCTTTTCAAAATTCTCCGTCAAGGCCAAGGATATAAAAGAAATTCCCAATTGCGTTGCTCAGGTTCTTGATTGGGCCGCTTCTGGTCGACCCGGCGGCTGCTATTTGGATCTTCCGACGGATGTGTTGCATCAGAAGGTATCGGAGGCTGAAGCTGAGAATTTGTTAATTGAGGCTGAGAAGTCCAGAATTAAGGATGGAGAAGGCGTGGCGAGCCTTCAAATTTCGAAGATTGAGGAACTGGTTTCGCTGCTTAGGAATGCACAGAGGCCTTTGATTGTGTGTGGAAAAGGAGCAGCATATGCTCGAGCTGAAGATTCTCTTAAGAAGCTAGTGGAGAGTACTGGAATTCCATTTCTGCCTACGCCAATGGGGAAAGGTTTATTACCAGATACTCATGAGCTCGCTGCTACTGCTGCTAGATCATTGGCTATTGGTAAATGCGATGTTGCTCTTGTAGTTGGGGCAAGGCTGAATTGGTTGCTGCACTTTGGTGAGCCACCTAAGTGGTCAAAGGATGTGAAGTTCATTTTGGTAGATATTAGTAAGGAGGAAATTGAGCTGAGAAAACCGCATGTGGGTTTAGTGGGAGATGCCAAACAGATTCTAGAGAGGATAAATAAAGAGATTAAGGATGACCCTTTTTGTTTGGGTAAGTCTCATCCATGGGTAGAGGCTATATCAAATAAGGTCAAGGAGAATGTGTCCAAAATGGAGGCTCAGCTTGCGAAGGACATTGTGCCTTTCAATTTCATGACGCCAATGAGAATTATAAGAGATGCCATTTTGGCAGTGGGGAGCCCTGCTCCAATAGTGGTTTCAGAAGGTGCAAACACCATGGATGTGGGTCGGTCTGTGTTGATTCAGACAGAGCCAAGGACCAGATTAGATGCAGGGACATGGGGAACAATGGGAGTTGGCCTGGGGTATTGCATTGCAGCCGCTGTAGCTTCTCCTGACCGGCTTGTAGTGGGGGTAGAAGGGGATTCTGGATTTGGTTTCAGCGCAATTGAAGTTGAGGTATAAGAAAAAACTGCCTCCTTTTATTATCTAGTAATCATGGTTTTCTGCCCTACATTTTAAATTGTGTGTTGTGTGATACTGTGTTTGTTTTCTCCTTTTGTTTGCATTGGAAGATTAACTCTCAAAGTAAGGGTGTATCCTTTGATCATTTCTTTCACCAAAAAAAGTCCAAATTCTCTTGAACATTTTGCACGTGACATTGTCTTATGAATTGATTTAGAAATTACAGTGCAAGGTGTTTATGCCTCCAAGAAGGGATTATACCGGTGCCAAAAGAAAATTGAATGATTTCTCTACAATAGTTGATAGTTGAACTAGTAGAATATATGCAAGTTTCATCTTTTCCAATATGCTCCTGGTCCTGGATCATTGTTGCTAGAAAATTGGATAGTTCTTTCACTGTGTTTATATGTCTGAAGTCTTTCTATTGCAGTCCTGTTAATGTGATATGGGCAATGGAAAAGAAAAGAGAAAAACCATAGTCAAATTGATAAAAGACTATAATTCTTACCTTTTGTTTTCTTAACCACCTGCGTGATTAGTAAAATCACCTTCCTGTTTTTGTTGAAGTTTAGTTGCTTGCCTTGGTGAATATATATGAGGTTTGGCCAAGTGGTTTAGCACCCCTTTGAGCAAACCAGAGATGAAAATATTTGTCCATTTCCCATGGATGGATCCATGGGAGGTGTGAAGTATTATGCAGCTATTATAGTCTTCTATCTACATTTGTTCCCACCTTTTCTGGTATAAACTTTTGGCGTCCTTGCTTAGTATAAGCATCTTTCTACAATATCAATGGCTTAAAAGTTACAAAATGCAGAAGAAAAACTTAAAAAGTTACGTGAAGTTTACCTTGCTTTGTATGTTGGTGCTGAATTAACATTCATTTTGCCCCCAGTTGTTTTTCATCATGAGTTTCTTCCCCATCTGGATGGTACAATTTGATATGGTTGGTTGCAGGGGTTGTCCCTCGCTGTTCAAAACATTTTTTTTTGGGTGAACTGCTGTTGACAACTTTTAAAGAATTGGATGTTTATATTTGTTGGTATAATTTGCTCCAGCAATATCCAAGGATGAGAGAAGATGATCTGTGGCAACCTGAAGGGTATTTAATTTGAAATATTTTTTTTTTTTTTCGCCAGTATGTAGCATCTTGAGGAGGTCTGTTTTATTTTGCCGCTGTCTTTTCCCAGGTTCTTGATTTGCTTTTCCAGCTTAAATCTCTGGAAACTGAAATATATCAGCAGAGTATGAAATGCTCTTGCTGTTTTAGAGTGATCCTAATAAATGTCTTGCTTAAATACAATGACAACAACAAAGCTTTATCCCACTTGGTAGGGTCAAGTATATGGATCTTAACCAAAAGGTCTTGCTCTATAACCTCATTGAGAGTTTGCTTTGATCTCCCTCTACCTCTTTTCATTGGACTCTATGCTGCTTGATCTAAATGTCTTGCTTAAATATCTATGAACTCGTGTTTTGAAAGGCATTTGTTTTCATGTTTAGATTTCTGAATATTAGTACAACCTAGAATATAACTTTTCTATAAGATTTTGATATCATCCTATGCCTTCAAATGTCTTTGAGCTTATGTATTGCTAGCTTTGAAGTTTACTCACAAAAGCCATGATTCTCCACCATGTGTTTGACATTTATGTATTATACACCATATTTCAAATGTCTTGGCTTGTCTGTGTCACCAGTCACCATTATTCATGTATCCAATAGGACAGAGCTTATCTGGGAGGCCTTATCAGTTTGGGATTGATCATTTTTCAAAACCTATTTTCCCTCTCTCCCCTATCAACAATTCAAAACATCATATAGACACATACACACACGTTCTTAAATGTAGAAGATTTGGATTGGATTGATATATTGGGCCTTTTTGTTGTTGCAGACATTGGTTAGGTACCATTTGCCTGTGGTTGTGATTGTTTTCAACAATGGGGGTGTGTATGGCGGCGACCGTCGGAACCCAGAAGAGGTAGATGGACCATTCAAGGATGATCCTGCACCCACTTCATTTGTCCCTTCTGCAGGCTACCATATTTTGATTGAAGCTTTTGGGGGGAAAGGTTATATTGTGAAGACCCCAGAAGAACTCAAGTCTGCTCTTTCAGAAAGTTTCTCTGCACGAAAACCGACGGTTATAAATGTGATCATTGATCCTTTTGCCGGTGCAGAAAGTGGGAGAATGCAACACAAGAACTGACTTCAATCTTGATTGTTGCCTCTTTCTCTCTGTTCACTTTACTTACTCCATCTTCATTTTCTGTGGTGAACATTTCATCAGAGAATGATTATCAATAAAATCATATTTCTATGGTCTATCTTGGTGGTCTCAGTACCTTTCTGCCAATAGTTTTCTACGGTACAACGTCTAAGTGCTGATGAAATTTTTGTCTCTTCTCCTTGATAGAAGATTGTTGTAAAATTTGCAGTTGTTGGAGTTCCGGAACTGCATAATAACTTGAATGATAAACACAAATCATTTTTACTGCTCATATACAACATGCAACTAGCTACTCTTGATACAATAGTGAGAATAAAAGAAAACAAGGGTCAAGGGGTAATAGAATCTTTGATTCCTCAAGTTTGCAATCATTTTATTTTTAGTCCCTTAAATTTTAAATTACAAGTTTTAGTCCCTCAAGTTTTATTTTATTTTATAACATTAGTCCCTATAATATAATAAAAAACAGGATGACTTTACTCTTATTGGAATTAAAAGGTATGGTTTAAAATTTCAAGGACTAAAGATGGTATATTAACCCAAAAAACAGAAAGAAAGAGACATAACAAAACAAAAAACGTTTCTCCATTTTTTTTAGGATATTAAATTGAAAAATGGATAGTTCATATTTAATATTTTAAGAAATTATTAATTGGTTTTTTCTTAATTTTTTATTTATTGCAATGATGGATCGTGCAAATAAGATTTTAATTTATCCATTTATGTTTATAACAATAATTTTTTAAAATATTAATTGAGTTTGAGTTATCAATTGTTTTAGCATGTTTAGAAAACCATGGATTTAAAATTCATTTTCTGAAAGTCCAAACAAGATATCATAGTAAGACCTGTCCATCATAGCAAGACTAACCTTGGCTTTTTTATCTATTGATGTTATCAGGTCATATTTCACCTATAGCACCCTTACATTCGTTGGTCGATGATATTCAGCTCAACTATAGGAGATTTACCGCTCTAAGTCCTTCTTACAAGTCTACTTTATCAATTCTTACATAACTAGAAAAATTAGTTAACTTGTTAAATATGTCCAAAATTGATGCATTTTTCTAGTTTTACCCTCATTTTTTTAATGGTACAAGCTATATCCCCTGTGTTGCATTAGAATTGTTTTATTATAATTGTGATAACAATATATATGATAATGTTACTTATTTGAATTGAGCATATAAGATCACAATTTAATTGAAGTATGTTGAGAACATAATCAATGGGTGGCATCGACGTTTAAAATAAAAACTCATAAAGTAGATTTTATACTAAAGATTAGATGGGAGTTCACAATCCCAACCTGGATAACTTAAATAACAAATTGGACTCCGCTTTACAAAAAAAAAAAAAAAAGAAACTTGCTTTAAATCTAGTTTTGGAAAGTCTCCTCATCTTTTTCTCCTCTTCTTCTTCTCATCTTATTTTCACAAAGTTGGATAATTGAACTATTTATTAATATATTATAATAGTACATAAAATTTGAAAATAACATGACATTTACAACTATAGACTCTACATATTTTTATTCTCATCTTGCATAACATCCTACTCTCATCTTCAATCCATCTTTCCTTCTTCCTGCCACGTGGATGAATTTCTGATATCTAAAGCCCTCTGCTAAGTGCTCGGTTGTATAAAAGACTAGTTTGGAATTTTGACACAAATGGGAACCAAGCAAGCATCGCAACTGGTGCAAGTATAACCAACCCCATAAGGGAAAAGGAGAATGCAAGTTTGTGTGAGGGGGAAAAATAAGTTTCTTGATAGCTCTTTATAAGAGAAAATATCCTCAGAAGCTTTTAAGAGCTAAACGCAATTTTGATCGAGGTAATGATCGCAAGGCGATTTTCTTGTCGGATTGATTTGGAGTTTTTTTGTGGAAGTTCTAGATACGTGGAAAATCATTCTTGACGGTCAGATCATCCATTGGAGTCTTCTATTTTTCTCAGAATTTTCATGAACGTCTGCTGCATAGTTTTTAAGTAACTTTGATCACATAGATGATCAGATAGTCATTGGTGGTTTGATTGACATGAAATTTGGTGTAGGTATTTGATACATATAGATCTTGAATATGAACGGTGGGATCGTGGATTGGAGCTTCCTATCATCTCTAGTTTCTGCGTGAATGTCGGTATACGTTCTGTGACTACAATTGTTGTGTTTGGTGATTTCTGGTACACACAGATTGTATCTTTGCCCAAGAGATACGTGTTATTGCTCTATTTGCTCTTCTATTTTATTGATATAATCCTTTAGTGATTTTTGTGGATGAATTGAATTTGTTGTCATCCTACAGTTGAACTTTGTACTAGAACATTGAACTTTATATTCCTTTTGAAGTTAGTGAAATCTTTTCGCTTTGAGCCGTGATCATTTGCTCTCACTCACATTAAGGGGAAATTTTTCCACGTTAAATTTTTATGTCTCCATTTATTATTTTGTTATTTAAATTATTTTCTATTTTTATTGACTCTATACGATCTTTTTCATTAGGAATATTTAATATCCGCTGTGCTATTTCTAACAAGTGGTATCAGAGCCAAGTTCAATGGAGATCAACACAAACACAATGGTTAATTTAAGTGGAGCTAATTATTCTCTTTGGAAGAGTAAGATGGAAGACTTGCTTTATTTGAAGGATTATTATTTACCTGTCTTTGCAACAGAATGGCCTAAAAATAAATATGATGAAGAATAAGCTTTGTTACATCGGCAAGTTTGTGGCCACATTAGACAATGGGTAGATTATAACATGTTGAACCACATTAGTGGGGAGACATGTGCTTGGGCACTCTAAAATAAGTTAGAGCAATTATATGCTAGGAAGACAATTTCGGACCAATTAAATTCTTTTCATGGAATTTTCAATCAGCTCTTTTCTATGGGAATTAAGTTTGATAAAGAAGTTCAAGGTTTATGTTTTCTTGGAACCTTACTTGATTCTTGGGAGACTTTTATAATTTCTCTAACTAATGCTGCACCTAATGGAAGTACCTCAATGGATATTGCTAAGAGTGATGTCTTAAATGAGGAGATGAGAAGAAAATCTCAAAGCTCTTTTTCACATTTAGAGGCTCTATTTACTGAATCTAAGGGGAGAAGTAAAAGTTGAGGTATTTACTGAATCTAGGGGAGAAGTAAAAGTCAAGGCCCAACAAATAGAGGTAAAAGCAAGAGCAAGTCAAGGAAAAATTATAAGGATCTTGAGTGTTACCATTGTAAAAAGAAAGGGCACATCAAGATATATTGTTATAAATTGAAGGATGAGAATAAGGAGAAGAATGGAAAGGAGGATAAAACAAATTCAAGTACTAATAAGGAAATGATAAATGTAACTTTATAAGATATTTTGTTAGTTCAAGAATATGACTCAACTAATCTTGCTCAGGATGTAATTGTAATATCTCAAAATTTTTGTAGACTAAAAAGGGGTATTTTTGGCCAAAATAGTGTTTTCGGCCAGACCAAGGGTCGTGCCCTAATATTTTTCAGAGCCTAGATAAAATATTCTGGATGAACCAAAGGTCTTAGTTTATAGAGAACTGAGAGATCTCATATCAATTAAAGTGAAATTTGGGGAAGGATCTATGTGCAAAGAGAAAAAATTTCATAAAGTTTTTTGTCAAAATGCAGACAGGTCCGATGTCCCCGAAAACTCCCATAACGGTCCCACTCATAGTATATAGCATCTAGAACAATGTAGAGTGATCAAAATAATTTTTGGAGGTATAAAGAAAATTTTCAGAATCTGCAAATATTTTGGTCAGATCAAGTTTTCGGCCATAATAGATAATTTGGGACATCAATGTTCTGAAAAGGGAATTTGAAAAATTAGTAAGTTATTTTGGAGGAATTATAAAGTTGGTTAGAAACCAGGAGAAAGTCTTGAGATATCAGTTGAAATTGCTGAAATCGGTTAATCGCCAAAAAATGAACTTTTTGAGAAATTTATTCTGGGAGTTTTAGACATCCAAAAATTATGAAATTTTAATGGGAGTCTCCTAATATTTTTAGTGATTTTTATTGAATGTTTCAAAATTTTTGGATGACTCTAGAATTTTCTAGAATTTCCCAGCATTTTGGACCGATCAAACGGAATTATCAGTATAAATTGAGATTGATAGACCCCATGGGCCCCACTTGAACGCGGCCAAACTTTTCCTTAGCCAAGAAGACAGATTTTTATGAAGAAAAATGAAGAAAATTATGGAAGGGGGACAAATGCCAAAAAAGTTAAAAGTTTTTAGGAAAATTACACCTAAAGACCCAATAAATAATTGCACTTTGACCCCTCTTCCTTCCCTATAAATAGCCACCACCTTTCCTTTATTTTCACCACTCCAAAACGTGCTCCCCTCCTCTGATAAGGTGCTCTCCCACCCTCTCTTAAAATAGCCTCTTTCGGTAGAAATTTCGGCAGTTCCGGCTCGGCCTTCGATCCAAGTAAGTTCCGGATCCCTCCCTCTTGTGAATTTCTTTATTTTTAGCAGTTATTTATAGTAGTTAGGGCAAGATTCTATCCAATTGGGCAGGCTTAGATAGTGAACATAAGGGGAGGTTTTGTCCAACTATTTAGGCCAAAACAAGCTTTCCTAAGGGGAAGTGCTGCCTAATTGTTCTGAACTAGGATAGCCTTTCCTCAGGAGAGGAATTGTCCGACTGTCCTAGACTAAGGTCCCGGACTAAGATAGCATTTCCTAGGCGGAGGTGCTATCCGACGGTCCCGAACAGAACTAGGAATTTTAAGGGGAGGTACTGCCCAACTGTTAGGAGGTCCAGTAGGCACATCTAAGTGGAAATGTTGCCCAACCGACCTAGCCAGGGCAGTAGAGATGGGCTAGTAGTAGTAGGGACCCTGGCTAGACGGGGTGGACAACAGAGGGATGTAGGTAGAGGATGGGTACGGTACATGAAGGGGCATGACTCAGTCCAGGTAATGGGGAACCAGGACCCTAAGGAGATACAGGAGAGGAAGGACGGTAGTATACCAATACGGGCATATAGTAACAAGAATTATTGTGGTCTATATAGGTGTAACAGAGAGACGAACTAAAGACCCAAACATGTCAGAAACAGTGAGACAACACCTATACTGCACCAAAGTTCTCCCTCATACTGTCACCTGGGTTGAGCAGTTGAAGTGGATCGTAGAAAATCTGAATGTTACCTTTGAGACCTGGCTATAGAAGCTGAAGAGATTTGTGCGAAGTGCTTTCTAGATAGGCATCATAAAATGCCATGATATGTATATATGTGAATAGTTGGTATGACAACATAAGTTTTGTCTGTGTAGTTTATATGCTGTAAACTGTGAATGAATGTGTGCTACTTGTTAACTGCTGCTAATATATGTATTAAGTTAGTTGTATCAGAAATCTCTGTTTCTATTGTAGAAAGAGTAAGATGGAAGGACCAAATACTAGAAGTAGGGCTAGGGGAGAACAAGATTGAAATCCTGAAATTCCTGTTGATCCGATACAAAGGGTCATCGATTGCTTGAATGAGCAACAAGCGATGATGAACGAAAAGCCACACAAGCTCGACAAGAGCAGGATAGGGAACAAACCATAGCAGTAGCAGTAGCAGTAGCCACGGAGTAGGTTAGGCACACCATGGCAACTGAGGCAAGAGAGCCTTCACGGCTTGATCCACCACGACCCTAGCCGGAGGCAGCAGTGCCTACAGGATTGGTAGACGACCCAAAAGCTACCTAGAGATAGGTGGAAAAGTTTTGTAAGCATAACCCTCCTATGTTCGAAGGTGTTTCCGATTCGCAGATAGCGGAAGACTGGGTCACTTGGCTGGAGAAGATCTTTAGGGTAATGGGTTGCCCGACTGAGTGGAAAGCTCAATTGGCAATCTATAAGCTGGAAAGGGAAGCAGACCAATGGTGGAGGAACACTGAAATAGTGTTACAGGCCCAGAACACTCCAATAACCTGGGAGTTGTTCCTAGAAAAGTTCTACCACAAGTATTTCACACAGTCCATAAGGGACGAGAAGGAAGCAGAATGTCTGACGTTGAGGCAATCGGAGGACGACCTTTGACAATTATCTTGCCAGGTACGTCACTTTGTCTCAGTATTCTACTTATTTGCAGCATTCCTTCCTCTTGTGAATTCCTTTATTTTTCATTAGTTATTTATAGTAGTTAGGGGGAGGTTTTGTCCAATTGGGCAGTCCTAGATAGTAAACCTAAGGGGGAGGTTCTTTCCAACTATCTAGGCCAAATCAAGCTTTTCTAAGGGGAAGTGCTGCCCAATTGTTCTGGACTAGGATAGCCTTTCTTAAAGGAGGTGTTGCCCAATGGTCCCAGACTAGGATATCATTTCCTAGGGGGAGGTGTTGTTCGACGATCCTAGATAGAACTAGAAATTTTAGGGGAGGTACTGCCTAACTGTCAGGAGGTCCAATAGGCACATCTAAGGGGAGATACTGCCCAACCGAACTGGCCAGGGTAGTGTAGACGGGCTACTAGTAGTAGGGACCCCGACTGGACAGGGTGGACAACAAAGGGGTGCAGGTAGAGGATGGGTACGGTATAAGAAGGGACAGAACCCAGTCTAGGTAATAATAGGGAACCAAGACCCTAAGGAGATACAGGAGAGGAAGGACGTTAGTATACCGATGGGCATATAGTAACAAGAATTATTGTGGTATGTATATGTGTAACAGAGAGACGAATTAGAGACCCACACGTGCCAGAAATAACGAGACAACACCTGCACTGCACGAGGATATTGGTAGTTAGAATATCTACCCTTAACTTGCATTTTCTCTAGAGGGGAAGTACATCATTTGCATATGGCATGACATGCATTGCATTACATTGTTATTAGTATGATTCTGCTACTAAGGTTTCTCCAGAAACATTACCTTTTCCACAATGTAGGTGAAGGATTCATAGGAGGCAGAGGAAAGGAGCAAGTTTAGTTCTAGATATTATGTCTTTTGTTTCCTGGCATGTACTTACAGACAATGACAATATTGTATATTCTGAATATTGTATAAGTTAACGGAAAGTGGATTTCTGGTTCATTTTGGTTTTGAAAAGTTTATTCGCTCTGTTTTACTTTTCTAACGCGATGGTGGTCCCAAGGGCCACCTTGGGAAAACGTAATGAAATAAAACTAAGGTGTTACAAAAATGAAAGTGTTATATATATATATATATATATATGGAGTCTCCTTTTTAGTTTTAGTCAATTATATAAATTTTGGATATATTTGGATTTATCTTTTAGAGTATAATTGTTATGTTAGCCATCAATGATGTTTGTTATTGGATGATGATACCTATTTGTTTAATTTTAAAATAATTTAGAATCTTTTATAAAATAAATATTAAATTTCAAAATACACCATTTATAAAATTTAGATTAAAAGATAAAAAAATCACAAAAATTTTTGTATGTTGAATTAAACTAGAATCCTAGCATGGTTTATAATTCTTACTCATATATTAATATTAAGTATTAGTTTTAATAAGAAAATTGTTAAAAAAATAAGTAACATAAATAGTTAAAGAGAAAATGGTATAATTGTCTATTTAAAATTAACTCCCCTTACTTACTCTCATAAATCAAACAATGAACTAAACCTAACATCCCTTCTTCTTAAACTAAATAAATTTGGGAATTTTACAATGAGGTCCCAAATAAGAGACTTTACATCACATAGGTTCTGTGAAATTGCGTATTTACATTCAGGTCCTAGGGTTGTTAATTGCGCTGTTGGGGTTGTTAATTACAACCTCAGCAGCGCTATTAATAATCTTGGGGTTCTTAATTGGGACTTGACAGTAATAAATTCTTAAAACTTGAGACCTGACAGTAAATACGCGACTTTATGGGACCTATTTGATATAAAGTCCTTTATTTAGGACCTCATTATAAATTTTCTAATAAATTTATGCTCACTTTACCTAACTTTAACCTGATTTTAATAGAGGGGGTTTTACCACAATCTCAAACTTAAATTTACGCAAGTGAACACATAACTTCTTTTAAATACTTATCTAACAGCTATTTTCCGCTAACTTGTAATCAAACACACTTACCCTCACAGACCCATTCGCCCCTCCCGCGTCCTCTCCCTTTCCCGACTGTCGACGGCTCAACCCATTCTCCCTCTCCCTCTCCCTCTCCCGACTCTCGATCTCTCACAGCCTCACGCGCACACACACACACACACTCGCTCAGTGCCTCGCCAGATGCGCTGTTATACTTGTCAGACGAGACGAAGAAGCACCGACCACGCCTCGCCGTTTGTCCCTTCCTTCCACGCAATCGCAATTTGGGTATTTGGCTGCAGAGAGGTTTGATCTCTATTACTCCTCTTTTGTTATTTCTAGCCTATTGTTGAATTTTAGGGTCTGGCTGTCTGAGAATAAGAACCACACACACACATCTTGAGTTGGGATCCATGCTTCAATTTTTTTTGGTTAATTAAAAAGCGCATTGTTGATTGCAGTGTTTGATGCTATTATGGTTCCGCACCTGGTCGATCTGAATGGCCATCTTCAACAGATTTTTTTTTTTTTTATATATATTATCCACTAAGTGAAAAGGTAAATAGAAAATACACCGAAAATAACAGAATAGAAGATAATAAGGAGTTCTGCTGCCTACTTTGCTGGTGCTTACTTTGCTGATATTAATTTGACTTTCATCCGCTGTGAATTCATGTGCACTCTGTGTTGCTCTGTTCCTTTCTGGACTCCCTCAAGTTTTCCACTTTTTTCATACAAGTATTTGATATCATGGGATTGAATTCAATAGTGTCAGGTATTTTCTTTTGGTAAAAAATAGAATAGTGCTTGGATTCTTGGTCATTTTACAATGCTCAGTCCATGTCATAGCCAATTGGTGGTCTAATATGCATAAATTGTTTGTTCATATATTCAATCTCTTGATTTCCATCGATTGTTTGTTCATGTTGTTTTGTGGTTATAGTAAAAAAGGATTGTTTTAGCAAGTCTCATATTTGTTTCATGGCTATTTAGATTTTTTATTCATATGTCATGTGATATGCAGCTTCATTTATATATTATGATTTCATCAAGTACCATAGCAGACAATACATGCAAAGTAAGACCAACTGACTTGTTTTGACTGCTTTGCTCAGCCTGCTTCAGTTCAAACCAGATAACCACATTCATACATGAAATTGAGAACACCTCTTTCCCCCCATATTGTTTTAAAATTTATATTTGATTGATTATTTTATTGTTATCATTCTGATTATGGTTTTTAAACAAAAAAAAAAGAAGGGAAAATTGTGATTTGGTTCTAGGGAAGGGAATTTATGATAAAACGGTCTTGCGAAATCATGTAATTGCAATAAAGTCTTGTAGAGTTGTCAATAAAGCTCATAGAGTCGTAACGACAACCTATAGAAGCACATGGAGTTGTCAATTAAGACGTTATTATAATTATGTGATTTTGCGGGACTGTTTGATCATAAATTCTTTTCCTTGAGACCAAATTGCAATTTCCCCAAAAATATTCAGGATTCCAAAGATTAATGTATTGTGTTAGTATGTTTTTACACTACCAGCTCTTGGTATTGAAGCATTTATTGAAGACTGCAACTTTAATGTTGTTGTAATGGATGTTTCATGGCTTAGTATTCAGTTTTAATGCATGTTATCTTATGTTTCATTGTTGTCCGGATGCTGTCCAGATTTCCAGCATCTTAATGTTACTCAAAACTGGGAATTCTCAATCCCAAACCCTGGAATTCCCGGTAACATCTGGACTAGGACCTGGAATATTCCTACTCCGGTATCTAACTGAGACCGGGAGTGTAGATCCTGGTTCTGGATTTGAACACCCCTACACAAAGTAACACTTTTTCCTAACCTTGCTTTGGAGAGCAAGACCAATCATAAGGAATGAACCAATATAATTAGTAATTACCTTAACATTCTCTCAACTTCCTCAGTATAATAGTTCATAGATAATCCCAAAAACTTGAATCCAAACAATCACAAAATCTGAAACAAGCTTTTGGCAATAGTCATGCCAAGTTTCCGATAAAAAACTTCAAGTGTTAGTCCTAACAGCATTCATGGATTTAACAAATCTAACAAATTTTTCATGTGACATACAAATGTTTAAGAAATTATTCAAAATATTTTTGAATAATATTAAAAGCTTTGATAGGCCCATCTAATAAAAATGATATTAATATACAAGTTTCATTTGTTTATTATAATGATTTTATTTTTTTGGGTAAAATATCCAATTACTCTCTGTAAAATTAATTATAGCCATTTTAGTTGTTATCATTTGATGACTTGTTCAGTAAAATTTTTTCACTGAAATTACTGATCTAGTTGTTGTTATTTAATATATTAAAATTTGAAGGGAAAAAATAAATTAAATTAAAATTGTTACCCTAATTTTTTTTTTTAAAACCAGTTCTTAGGGAATTTCTGTCGCTATTATTTGGGTGAGAACAGCCGGCAAAGTCAAGGATTGGGCATTGGGGGGTTTGGTACAACAACATCGTCGTCGTCTGAGACTTGACAGAGAAGGGGGAATTGGTGCTGAAGGTGACGGCAGTGATGGAGGCAATATAAAATGGTGGGTTTGAGATTGTTAGAGGACGAGATATTTGCCTCTTAAGGTTTGGATTCCTTAAAGTGAAATATCTCTCTTCATCTAAATTGTCGTTTGAGTTTGGCTCTATTACATCTGTGAGGAGCAAATATTTTTTCTTTGAGTTAGTGTAGACAATTTTTTGATGTTTGTCTTTGCAGAAGTGCTAATCTGTTATGATTCTTCTTTGTAAATAATTTTTCAATAGATGCCATTGCAAATTTCTCTTCAATATATCCAAATATGTTAATGTTCAATGTATGACAATAAATTTGCATTTGGATTCACCTCTTTGCAGTGAATCCAGTCCAAATGCCACTTTATCAACATGTTGTGCTTCCTCCGTATATTCACCCATTCTTCCATGGTTGCTGCACTGTTCTCTCTCTGTGCAAGCAAAAGTGCGAGCAGATGGAAAGAAGGCTGATTTACATTTATTGTTCTAACATTTTGCCCAACCAAACATGTCCTTCAAGTCTTTGTAAGTCAGATGTCTGCTAATACCAATTGCTATAGAATGAAGTTGAAGTCGTGGACTTACCCTTTGAGCTTAATTTGTTATTTGGTGTTTATCAAGTTTGATCAAAATTTTCAACTGCTTGTAAGCTCGTGAAAAATTATATAAAACCATTAGCTTCAAACTTGCCTCAAATGACTAGAACTAAAGATCTTTAAGTGTACTTTTTCTGGATCCATTCCTCTGTTAATATTTTCCATAATATGTTAGCTCTGCCAAACATATATAAATAATTTCTTAATGGAATTTCCAGGTTTCATCTTGTGGCACATCAATAAATTTTTGTATTAACTGAGGAGGTTAACTCAGTTGTTCCAACGTATTCATTTGATTCCTCTTTAAATTCTGAAATGACCATGGTGATGTGGGACATTGCACTATTAAAATATTTTATATTTGTGTGAACTGATAACTATTCATGTTTACAAGAATAATTAATTTTTAAGATTTTTGTTTAAGAAATATATTGCTCCATTTCATCTTTGATTGATTCATTACCTTTTCTCCTTATTTCATCAGGTTCACGGAATGAAGAATAATGAATATTTTTTAGCTAGAGGACTGGATCCTCAACTATAGATGTATTTTGACATCATGCTTCATCAACACTGTAAGCTGTGTGTTCATTTCCATCTAGTGATGTGTGTGACGCGCCGCCACTTTGCCACTAGGTACACAGCAAAGATCACTTCCACTTCTTCAACAGGTCGGTCTCTTGCCGCTGAGGTTACTATGCCACCACCACTTCCCATTGACAATAGAGGGTACATACTTCCTCGATATGACCTAATTTGTAAAGCAACAAAAATCCTCCTTCGTCAGCTCCCACAATCCACATCCACCACTCTATCGTTTGATGACCCTTTTTCAGATCTCTCTGAGTACCTAAAGTCCTTGTCTATAACCCTTACCCCCTTAGAAGCATCTGAAATTCTCAAAGCCTTGAAAACTCCTTCACTTGCCTTGAGGTTTTTCCAATTTTGCTCTTCCCTTTACCCAGATTTCAGACATGAGTCCTTCACCTACAATCGTCTCTTCCTTATCCTCTCAAAGTCTACCTCACCACATCGTTATGATCAGGCCCGTTCAATTATTGATGAAATGCTCCGGCATGGTGTACGTGGCTCCATCTCTACCATCAACATCTTGATTGGGTTCTTTGGAACTGGTGAGGACTTAGAGAGGGTTCTTGGGTTGGTGAAGAAATGGGATTTGAGGTTGAATGCCTACACTTACAAATGTTTGCTTCAGGCATATTTGAGGTCCTATGATTCAGGAAAGGCTTTAGATGTATATATGGACATGCAACGGCATGGTTATAAGTTGGACATTTTTGCTTATAACATGCTTTTGGATGCTTTGGTCAAGGATGAGAAGGTTTGAGTTTAACATTATCTATTCGTAGCAAGAATTCATATTGGACATTCACCATGCACTTTCACTTTTCTATATAGTTTTCACTTTAAAAGTTGAATTATTTGCTCACCACTTGTCTGAAAAATAAATGGGTAGCTTTAAGTTTGTCAAAGATTTGCTTGATTGAATTGATGGACAAGTAATATAGTTCTACAGGGTTTGAGGTTATTTTCAAAATATATATTACTTTAATCTTGATTATTTCGTATGCGACACTTTGGCAGGTGGACCAAGCATATAAGATATATGAAGACATGAAACGGAAGCGATGTGAGCCTGATATGTTTACATACACCATTATGATCAGAATGACTGGCAAAATCGGTAAAACTAATGAATCGATAGCTCTTTTTCAAGAAATGTTAAATAATAAGGGCTTCACTCTTCATTTGATTGCTTATAATACTATGATCCAAGCACTTGCTAAGGGCCGGATGGTTAACAGGGCCATCCAACTCTTCTCAAAAATGGTGGAGAATGATTGCCAGCCCAATGAGTTCACATACAGTGTGCTTCTGAATGTTCTTATTGCTGAAGGGCAACTCAGTAAACTTGATATTATTTTGAAGTTATCAAATAAATATATGAATAAGAAAATATATGCATATCTAGTAAGGACTCTGTGCGCATTGGGCCATTTAAGTGAGGCTCACAGGCTATTTTGCAACATGTGGAGCTGTTTTAATGAGGGTGACAAGGATGCTTGTATGGCCATGTTGGAGAGTCTATGCCTCTCTGGTAAAACAACAGAGGCTATAGAGCTTCTAAATAAAATTCATGAAAAGGGTATAAGTACTGATACAATAATGTATAACATGGTATTCACAGCTCTTGGAAAATTGAAGCAAATACCACATATTCATGATCTTTTTGAAAAGATGAAACAAGATGGTCCTCTTCCAGATATATTTACCTACAATATTCTGATAGCCAGCTTTGGAAGGTCTGGAAGAGTTGATGATGCTATTAAAATTTTTGAAGAACTGGAAGCTAGTAGTTTTAAACCTGATGTTATCACTTATAACTGCTTGATTAATTGCCTTGGCAAAAATGGAGATCTGGATGAGGCTCACATGAGGTTTAAAGAGATGCAGGAAAAAGGATTAAATCCAGATGTTGTCACCTATAGCACACTTATTGAGTGCTTTGGCAAGACAGATAAAGTTGAAATGGCTTGTAGTTTGTTTGATGAAATGCTAGCTAAAGGATGCTCTCCTAATATTGTCACATATAATATCTTACTTGATTGTCTTGAGAGGGGTGGGAGAACTGCTGAGGCAGTGGAACTTTATGCAAAACTCAAGCAGCAAGGATTGAGCCCTGATTCAATTACTTATGCAGTGCTTGAACGATTGCAAAGTGGTGGACACAGGAAGTTTGGAGTTCGCAGGCAAAATCCTATCACTGGCTGGGTTGTTAGCCCATTATGAAGGCACATTCAACAAAATTATACTGAACATTGCGAGTTTCTTCCTTACATTTTTGGGCTAATGTGTTAAATCTGTAGCTGATTTGAAGAAGCTAAAATGGCCTCAGGTGGAATTTATGCTGGTTGACTGGGGACTTTATTGCAGCCACTTACCAGGCTTGTGCTCTTTGTTCTACTACCTGATTTTGTTTGTCAAACAAGACAAAGATCATTACTTTTCCCAATGGAGAATGATAAAGAAAGGAAAAAGAGAATTTGGATTGACATGGTCAATGGTGGCACAGGTAATCATTTCCTATCTGTTTAATTACGGATATTCTTTATTACCATTTCCGTTGTTGTCTGCATGTGTTTGACTGTAAGATTTTAGGGAGCTTGGGTATAAAATTTTGGTATTTTCTTAGATTCCCTTTCTCCCTCTTTTGCTCTCCCGATTTCCCGATTTCTCTTTCCCTTGCACTTTCATATATTTGTACTACATCAGTTACCTTATTATAAAAAATTTAACTAATACTTCTTGTTCTATACTGCTACAGTATCATTTATATGAGAGCAGTTTCACCTTATTACTCTCTCCGTCCCAAAATATAAGAGACGTTTAACCGAATCTTTTGGTTCGAAGTGGCAGTTAAAAACAATAAGTATGTCAGAATTTTTATTCATTTTTACTAAAATATTTTTATTAATGAAGAGATATGAAATAAGAGAGAGAACACCTTTATTAAAGTCCACTACTCTCTCCCCCCTACCCCTCCATTCTCTCATTAGGAATAATAATTTTTATAGTCAACACAAGCATTAATACATTGATATTGAATAAGGACTAAATTGGAAAAAAGAATTAAATAACAAGACATTTGTTTCAAATATCTCTTATATTTTAGGATAGACTGGAAGTGGTAGTTGTCTCTTATATTTTGATATCAAGCATTTGACTATGATTTGGCCATTTTGTTTTGCTTAGGCTGCGTGTGGCATATGTGGAGATAAAGGGGTGGGGGTGGGGGGAGAGGAAAAATTGGAATCTTTACCATCTTGCCCTTATCAAATCCCTCCTTTACAGTTTGTTGATTTCTACCCACATACCTCATCCTTCTCAAGCCGATGGAGGTTCATCCTCCACCAGAGTTTGGAACTGCAATTTATATGAATCTTGGTGATACTCTACCCAGTAGAGTTTGTTGAGTTTTCGTCACTTTTATAAAATTAGAAGGTTCTTAGAGGCAGACTACATTTATCATCTAACATCAGTTCTCATAAAATGGTGATTCACCATTAGATTCATCTTCAATTCAAGTTTGCAGCAACCAAAATAGGTTAGCTTTATGTAAAGTGGAGATAGAAGTAGGTCTAGTGGTTGAAGCAGATTCTGTCGCATGAAAATTAATTCTTCAGCAGCCTCTGGAAACTTAGGTTTATTAGCTCTTGGCAACTTATACATGAAGATATGAAGAATAAACGCTTTGTAATGTCTCTTTTGGTTAATATTATGTGTTTCTCACTTAATTCAAGCCTGGTGTCTAGACCTTAACGAATAATATGCTTTATGATGGAGTCTTTGCCATGAACAATATTTTGTTGTAGGAATACTTGTGAATATTTGCATTGTTATGTGCATAGTTTCCAGTTTTGTGTCACAATTTTGATGATGCCTCTTCTTTCTGTGAATATGTCTGGCACTAGTTGAAAATACGTGGTCAATTTCTATGAATCACTCTAGTGTAACTAGCATGGAAAGGGTCTAAAACCTCAATTTTTTTTGAAAACTTTTTTCTAATCGAATAAACACAAGTTATTGTGATATTTTTCTATAATAATTTCCCAAAGCTAGTACTAAATTGCAATTTGAAAAAGAATTGATTTTGTGAATGTTGCTCCATAGATAATGAAATAGACAGCACCAATAGCTTCACAATACCAGTATTAGTATTAGCATTACTCTAGCTACCACACAATACATTCACAACATTAACAATCAGTGAATAATTATTAATTTTCAGTAAATGATGAGAAATGGATATGATAGAGTTAGGGAGAACATTCATTAAGAGGCTTTGTTAATTAATTTTCAGAGACTAAGAAAATTAGTTAAATGTAACAATTTCTTGCATCTTTTTCAAAATTATCCTTAAATAATGCCATTCTTTAATCTGAATAAAAAGAGCCGGTCATTTTTCAAAATCCATTGTAAATGTTTCATTAAATTTTGTAGTAGGTCATGAGATAAAGATTAATGTTTAATGTCTTAAAAATAGGACCGAAAGGAGTATTTTATTTTTATTTCGTGATTATTCTTTTGAATGCATGCCGCATTATAATGGAATTAAAGGATTTTCTTTAGGTAAACTTGCTATAATAATTAGCAGCCTGCAAGGCCAACATTTTTAATGTTCTCATAAAACTATAATTGCCTGTTTGGGAATCATTGGGAATATAATGGAATGTAATACAATGTAATGGAAAGTAATGTAATGGTGATTACATGAAGTTGTTTGGTTTGTTATTAAGAAAATATTATACATATACATTAAAACATTTGGTTGAATTACATTAAAGATGGTAATATATCATAATAACATATCAATATGTATAATGACTTGAAATTATCGATTATTTTATTAAGTATATACAATAACCCTATTCTCACTAATAATAATAAATTAATAGACAATAGGGAACATGGCTAGAAGAAGCTCGGTCTTGGTCGACCAACCAACTGCAACTTTAATCAAATCTGTGATGACCCCATGTATAAGTGCAGAGAAAAGAATACATGTAGTTCCCAACAGTTCATTGAAGTAAGATACCGTGAACCATGAGTAGGGAGAAAAAGTAAACCAGTTACAAAGTCAGCGTAATGGAAAATACCCAATGTCGAATGGTGCAAATCATAAACATTCCAGTTACAGATGTAGAACATACAAAAGACAGTGATAGGAAATAATACAGTAACAATCTGTTTCAGAAAAGATGAAAAAAATTGAGGTTGTTCATTTACAATATCAACATAGCCATAATAATGAATTAGCATCCAAATGTGTGTTCTTGGTACAACGCAAACATACTTGAACAATACGAAAGGGTATGGTTTCATCTTTGTATGGGGATTTCAACTCCGTCATCATGCCTTCTCCCGCAAATCGGTGAAAAGGTTCTAATGAATCTATGAATAAGTCAATAACCACTAGAATCAGAAGTACGAGCCAATCCAATTTATGTGTCCTTGCCGCCCTCCCTCCATGTGACTTTATAGTGTAGCATCCCATCAACATAATCTGAACAGATGAAACTGAAGAAGGGTGAACAGAGAAAACTGATAACCAAGAAGAGATGAATGAATAACAAAACTAAACTCAGATAAAGTGAACGTCAAAACTCAAAAGATACCCTTTTTCTGTGTTTTTACTAACAAATCGTTCGACTAAATGACCGCAAGGCTTAAGAAGTTTCCACTGACAGTAAAAAATACAGGAAGATAGGGTGCGTAATTCGCAATGTAAGTGAGACGCTAACCCAAGAAGAATGTATCTGCAGCTTACAGAAGACAAGCTAGCTTGTGTATGAATATATTTGGGGGAAATAGGGAAAGGAAGTGGAAAAACCGGCAAGTAACCTTTTTTTCCTAGAAATTAAAATTTAGGGAAGGTTGAGTGAGGTTTTATCCCATTTGTGTTTATCTGCCCGCTTATTCACAGAAAAATTCAGACTAAAAAGAAAATGATGATCAGATCTCAGATTGTTTCCAAAAATGATGGCCAGATCTAAAGATTAGATGGGAGTGATAATCCATATTTTTATCATGTAATTCCATGTAATTTAGAGGGCTTTTATGGATTAAATTGTTCTTTAAATGCATTAAAATGAGTTAATTGGAATTATGTGGAATTAATTTGGATAACATGAATTTTGGCTTAAAATTTGCATAATTGCCATAATTTCTTAGCATTTAATTTAGGATAATTGGTACTACAAATTGTTGCAAATTTCTTGTAGGAATTTTGGAGGAAATGTGGATAAAAGAAGGACCAAATTGCAAATAGTGGAAGATGAAGGTCCAAATTGAAGTGGAGCTCCAGACCCATAACCCAGCTCATAACCCGACTCGAAAAAGAAACAGAAAACAGAAGAAGGACCGCGCATCCGGATTCATTCATTCATCACTCATTCTAGAAACCATTGACGCGATTCACCATCACCTTCATCCATCGGCATCGCTGAGCTAACACCTTCGATCCACCTTCAGCCATCCTCCATCTCAACATTGGATTCTCACAATCTCTAGCATCTTCTTCCTCTTCTTTGTTTTTCTTCATTTTTAGACTAACGGATCTCTGATCACGCAATTAATCTCTGGATTTCAGCTTTTCTGGAGCACTTCCAATTGAATTCTAGAGGTTAATCGCAGTGATCCGAGGTCAATTCCATGGAGATGAAGACTCTCATGTCTGTCAATCCCATGCGTGAGTAATTTCCAGTGGTTTCCTAGAGAATCAAACAAAGTTTGAGCTTCGGTTATGTAATGCGTGAGTTAATTCAGTCATCTCTGTATCTTCTTGATTCCAGTAGC
>JBAGKO010000010.1:30337650-30347827 GCA_037177275.1 Acacia concinna
GATCTGTTTGAATAAATTTTCAAATACAAGTAACTATTCAAAATTGAATATTCTTAATATTGTACACCAACTAATTTCAAAAATCAAAATATTTGAATTTAAAATTCAATTGGAAAAATTTTCAAGAAATTTTCAAGTGTACAAAAGATTACTCGACATTGAATTTCATGAAATTTAATTTAAAAAATATATAATGTGTTTTTACACCAACTAATTCAAAAACCAAAAGAATAAATTAAAAAATTCAATTTAATAGTTTTTTAGAAATTTTCAAGTGTACATAAACCCTTCTTTGACTCCAAATAGATCCAAACTTGTTTTAAATATATACAAATTATATGTCAAATTGAAGCTCTCGAATTTAGAGATTTGTAGAAACCAACAGTGTCCCAATCCAAGCTCCCACGAGCCATAATAATCTTTCTAGATCAAAAAATCCTAAAAAATGGAAAATTCCAGTGAACACTACTCTCTGTACACACTTTGCCATGGAAACCTTTGACCGTGACAAGCACCAATGCACCAATTTCCATGCGCCACGCCGAGTCAGACCATGTCCTCTACGTGGCCAAAGGTGGCCCTAGTGGACCCAACACGCCACGTCAACATTTTGGGAAAAACAGTTGGGCAACGTTGACAGTCAAAATTAGCTTTTAATGTTGACCCCTTGACAACATGGCAACTTCTGATTAGTCCACGTGTCACAACGTGGCACATGCCAGATGACGTGGATACGCACCAAGATGACATGGCACCCCTATTACATGTGGTGCCTTGTGAGTTGTCAATGTGTCAAGGTTGACTGATGAGGTGATGTTGACTGCCACGTCATTGTCTTCAACCTTCAGCTGGGTCGCCTTGACATGGTTGGAGCTCTGATGGGTCGTGACTTCAAAAGGTCATATCTTCCTCATTTTAGCTCCATTTTTCACGTTCTTAGTCTCATTGGAATCATTGCAGAACAAATTGCAACTTCATGGCCTTTATTTTTACAAATAAGCTCATTTTCTGGGTGAACAACGCGCTTGAATAGAAGTGACGGAAATTCGATCCGCCACATTCTCTCCTTTATTTCTCTCTCATCCGATCTTTGTTTGACATGTTCTAAGTGTTGTTAGAATCATCTTTCAGAGCTCTATACATCTATGGCTTTATTTTGAACAAAAAGATATGATTTCAAAAACCCATTTTTGGCCGATGTTGACGTACTTCGTAACGTTATTTGGATGTGTTTTCTCTCGCTCTAATGAGCTTGCTCAACCACAAAAGGGTAAGTTCTTTATTTTTGATCATTTATAGATTTAGAAGTTTAACTTTCGATCCCTTAAAGAGGAGACACAAAAGAAGATAAGTAGAGAAGGAGAAGAAGAAGCAAGATGTATATATGTTTATATATTAAGAACTTTAATCTCAAGAAAAACAACATTTAAACATCCATATGCAAATAAGTAATAAGGATATTAAGCTTGAGATAATTCAGAAGGAGAATAATAACATATGTAAATCATCACGTAATGACTTATTCTAAATCAAAGATTTTTTTTTTCCTTAAAAAAAATGCTAACTTTCTTAACAGATAGCAAAAAAGTAATAATAATCATGTTTAAACACATAAAGCATAAAATTAACATTATATATATTCACATATATAATTATAGCACAATGGAAAATTATGGTTGAGATATAAATTAAAATTATACCACATACTTATTCTCAAAGAATAAATCACAGCCTCAAGATCAATGGCTCTGATGTTAATGTCAGAAATAATATGAGAAAAGGGATACAGAGATGCATACTAGGTTAGGTCATATCTAAGAGTTTGATGTTAATGTCAGAAATAATATGAGAAATATCGGGTTGGGTCGGATATAAGAGGATAGTTCATACATCGGTTAAGACAACTAGAGTCCAACTAAGGTTTGCATAATAGTACACCAGAACACAATAAATTATGGAAGAAAAGAAGAGAGAATGCAAGAGAACTCAATTGCTCTGGAATGATTTTCTACTTGGTGAGAGGTTCTATTTATAGAGATCATTATCTTGCTCCTCAAGCAGCAATTAATTCTTAATTGGAGTAAGTTTCCAAGCTTTTATTTCTTACACTCCAAATGTCTCTCAATTGCCCATTAAGTTATCACTTACCAATCAGTAGAAAACCATATATATATATATATATATACACACATATATAAGAATTAGTTGATCTTTTACTTATTAAGTGACTGTTGCATGTCAAGACTCTCTTAATATATCTAAATTTAATTTTGAAGCTATTGATCCGGCCATCAAGAGTGAATTCAAGCCTTAAAATCCAACAATAACGGAAGTGGACATCTTTGTTAGCTACTATATTTATGATGACGGAGTATAAATGCTCACTGTTCTTTATTATGAAGGCAAAGAATATTAGCTCAAATTTTAATAGTTGATATTTATTCTATTTATTATTGTAGTTTTGTTCATCTCTCTCTCCCCCTCCCCATTTCCTCTCTATTCAATGTCCCTACTATTAGCTCAAATTTTAATAGTTGATATTTATTCTATTTATATCATGGTAGTTTTTAAAAATAATTCAAACAAATATTAATTATGGTGTTAATTATTAATAAAGTGTGTGTTTGCATGCGCAAGCAAAAGAGGCAAGACACCAACGGCCGCTAGGCCGTGTGATATGATTAGTGTTTTATGTGACACTCAAACTGAGTTCGATCTCAACCTCTTATACTAGAAAAAAGAAGAAGACGAAAGAGGCAAGGCAAAGAATATTGATTCAGGATCTCCGGATGCAAATGACACAGTGAACCAACCTTAGTAAAATTATGTGCAAATACTGCCATGACTTCTTCATCTCAAATGAGATTGGCCATATGTTCTATAATTATTTTACAACTTTTTTTATTATATATAATAGGATCTGAGACAAGAAAATTGGATTTTTCTTAATTGTTTAATATAGATTTCAATGAAAGGCAATCTCAAAATGAACATAGGCAAGGCCCTACCTGATTCGGTTCATGCATCTGATTTATTCGGTAAGGATATATTTCAACAAATAACAGAGGAATAGCAGAAAGATAACAAATTTAATTTATGTAGTGTGTGTAATTTTTTATTATTTCATTGCGCTCACGTTTTTATTACAATTTTTAATTAATTACATGAAAATATATTTAATTATTTCAATTTTTTTATAGAGCATTTTCTATGTGAAAAAGATTATTGTGCGTTGGGAATAATTTAGAGGTTGATATAATTGGGCTGGCCAATTGAACAGATTGGGCTAGAATTTCCATATATGGACTCTGTATCAAGAAAGCTTTTTTCTTTTTTTTTTTGGTACTAGTATCAAGAAAGCTTTAAATACAAATTAGTCTAATAAAATGAATTAGTCTCTCACATCAGAACAAATAAAGGTTCAAGTCCATATTTAGAGTCTAACAGTGACTTGAATAAATTTGCCTTCCATAAAACATTTGTGCCTATAAAAGAAACATAACTTTAAAAATTTATAATCAATTAAATGACCCCAATAAAAAAAATTCATTATTAAATGCAAAAATGAAATTAAAAAATAAAATGTATTGTAAAAACGTATAATGAATTTCGTTTTCATGAACTAGGCTCCAAATCAGACTAAATCCAAATAAAATAGAACTGAAAAGAAGATGAACTAATGGCTCTAAAGTGGACTAGATTCAAACAAAAGAGAACTTGAAACTGGCTAGATGAATAATGGTTATAAATTGGACTAGATTCAAACAACAGAAAATTGAAAACAAGATGAATAATGGCTCTGAATTAGACCAGATTCAAACATAAGAGAATTGAAATAAAATGAGTAATGTTTTTAATGAAAAAACTGTGAATTAGATTCCGAGAGGTCATTATTAAAAGTACATAGGTTCCAAAAGTACTTATAATATGGATTTGGATCAGAAAATGGAAAGTGAAGATTTAATATTTCTTAACATATTATTATAATATTTACAACATAAATGTAAATTGTTAACATTTTATTTGAACCGTTATATGAAAAAATAAAAAATATTTATAATGTTATAGCAGTTTTATAAAATATTTAATCAAATCCATCCATTTTTTAACTAAGAGTTAAGATAAGATTTTAAGGAGAAAATAAGATAAATAATTCTTTTTCCTAACAACAGAGACAAAGGATTGAGAGAGGGTTTGCTTTACTACTTCCATGAAAATACATACGCAACGAATGTGAATCCAACTCTATAAAAATATAAGGTCCACTAATTACTACTAAGATCAATATTTATTTGAAAAAATAATATGGCTATAGTGTCTGTTTATATTAGTGCTAAATAATTGATTTTTTTAAAAAAAACACAATGCTATTCCAAGTACAAAAAGGCCAAAAAAGTAATTAAGTATTAGAGTTTCATTAACTAGGAAAATACACTACAGAACCTAGAAGCTTAAGAAGTTTAAAAACATAAATAACAAGAAATGAAAAAAAAAAAATTATATGCTTTGCAAAGTAAATGTATTAGAAATTTAGAATAAGACTACTTCATCTCACCAAAATGAGATTTTATATCAAAGTTATTAGACCCAAACCTGCCAGCTCAATTCGAAAACTTGCAAACCGGCCACCTATGTGGTCTGGGTTAGCCCCCAACCTGTTTCTCTTTTTTTTTTTTTTCTAATTTAATTCAACTTTTTATTTTATTTAAAATTTCATATTAATAATAATGAGATATTCACATCTTTGCTGGTTTGCCAAAGTTAGCCATGGTTTAATTTAACTTTGACCGACACTGACCTTAGGCTTACAACCTTAGTCAGGTCAATGGCCCATGCGGGTCGACCAACCTTGTTCTATTCACAGCCTGGAAAAGAATATTCCACCTTGTGGAATTATATTCTTTAGTTCATTGAGTGTCGCATGGCAAGAATTGTCTCTGCTTCGTACATTCAAATCGAACAACCTCCTACTGCCTTGTCCTATGTTATATTTTCATAAAAAAAAATAAAAAATAATAATAAAAATATTTTTTCCCTCAAAAGATAATGAAAATAATTGCGATAGGTTAATGATTCTCTGTCTCTTTCTCTCTCTAAGACTACAAGCGCCACCCTCGTTACCTTAAAATAAGAAGGGGTGTTTGAATTAAAGATTGTAATCGGTACTTTTAATCATATTATATATTGTATTTTATTATACTATATACTATTTTATAAGTCAAACAATATAATTTGAAGAAAATGAAAATTTTTAATATTTAAATTAGTGTAATTAATTTTCTTAGGATTTTTTTAAATTTATTTAAAAAAGTCAACAGTCCCTTGTAATTAGGACCGGATAGAGTCATTTTCTACACTTGAACTCATTCCCTTTGTTCTCCCTTTCAAATAAAATTTCCATCAATTATAGAGGGTGAAATACTTTTTAGTGGGTAAAAATCTTCTTCAACTATTTATAACAAATCTTTCATTATATGTAAACAGCCTTCGTGTTTGAAGATTTTTTAAGCGTAGTTATGTTGAGGAAAATGTCACTCGCACAGAAAAAGAGAGTTGCACCCGCTAATAGCAATAATTGTACTAAAGACCTTTGACCTAAAAAACTTTTCACATAGGGATTTTCCCTGAAATTTCTCTAAGAAGGAGATTTTTTTTTATTATTATTTATACATTTAACGTGCTTTTATTTTAGTTTCTATGAGTTTTGGTTCGGTCCTTATAATTTTTAACAACTTTTGATTTTAGTTCTTATACTTTATAGTATTAATGGAAGTTAACAATATTATAAAAATGAAATTAAATTTTTATTAAGATATTATAATTAACATTTAGACGGAAGAAACTATAAAGGTGAAAAATCACAATTTAAAAGTATATGGATTAAAATTAAAATTCGATAAAACTATATAGACCAACTATAATATTATATTCAATATTAAACCAATGATAAACTATATAGACCAATTATAATATTCAGTATTAACCCATCGATAAACACGAAATTAAAGCATTTAATAAAAGTTATAAAAATGTGAAAGATAGATGAAGGATGTAATGATGAAAGTGATTGGTGGTGTTGAATGGTCTGGTTCATCCGTTCATGAGAATTGTGGCACGTTGACAATGGTCCATCTTCTGTTCATCTTTTAACAGACACTTCTTTATTGGGACCGATGAATTATATAATATACATACACGTATGCATATATATATATATATAGACACACACATATATAGTTGTTTCCTCTATAATTAAAGTAGTTTGAAGTTGAGATAAGATTTGTGTGAAGAACGACGACGAAGACAATGACATAAGCTGTGATTAAAATAAATGGAAGGGATATTTAATCTCACTTAATTAAAATTAATTTTTTTGACGAATTAAAACTAATTATTCAAATACATATATAATGAATAAAAATATTTCTAATAAAATATGAGGATACTCGAAATAATTAACAAATATTCGCATGAAATAAAGGTAACAAAATATAATATAGTTGATATGAAGGTATGGATTGATGAAATAAAAGGTTGATGTGAATGCGCAGGTTTTCTTTTAATTATGTGGGAGAGCAGTAGTGCACTGTCCTTGTTCAATTATATTGCCTGCATCCCCTCGGACCACTTTAACATTGATCACATGAATAGCATGTTTTGTTTGATTATATGTGATTACATATAATTCAGATATAATTTATTGATTATAGTGTTTTGTTGAATTTATATAATATAAATCATATTATAAAATATAATTTTGATTACATCATTTGATATAATGAGGATTACATTGCTATGAGTCATTAATGAAGATGCAAACATTTTGTAATCAAGTGAAAAAGATCCTATCGCCATTATAATTTTTTAATTTAATCAAAATGCCCATCGATAAATATTTTTAAATATTAAATAATTACTACAATTAAATATTAAAAATATTAAGTAATTATATAATATTTCTTAAAAAAATATTTCCCCAATAAAAAAATTTTAAAAATATATTCTACCATTAAAAATATTAAAATATCACATTAAATAATATTCCACACCATTAAATATTAAAAAAGTACTATGACCCAACTTGTATCCACCATAATATTTCCACCATTAAATAAAAAAAAATTATAAACTCGACGTGTACAATGAACAAATTGAAAAAATTAACATAAACCCAATGTGTACATTATATATATATGTGTAGATAGGGGTAATTTTGTCTCTAACTATATTATTTGTTTATATTCTCATGTGAAATGTAATCCAACCAAACATTTATATATATATACACATAATCTTTCATTAATGGCGAATTAAATAAATACATAGGATTATCATTACATCATATTACATTACATTGTATTATATTCAATTACATTACTTTCGATTCTATAAACCAAACAGGCAAAAAGTGTTTTTGTGGTCGCTAGGACGTTTGTAAAAATACGTTTGGTTTAAATTATAAGTCACTTATAGCATAAATGTAACAAAATGTGTTATATTATGGATAGGAGAGAGCAAGTCACTTTCAAATACCTATTAATGAGATTTCAAAGGGAGGGAGGAAAATACATGGAGTTACATTTTATTTAAATATTAATTAACAGTGTAAAATTAGTAAATAAGTATATTTTTATTCTCCAAGTGATTTATATTATGATGCAAAACCTTTCAAAAAGTTATTTATATTATCATAGGGAGTAAGGTCTAAACATTTTCCCCTTGTTTCTCTTTTTACTTTTATTTTTTAATTCAAACTTCACAAATATTTCCCCCTTATATTTATTGTTTTATGAGAATTTTATTTTTCCAATTCTTTTAAATGCTTCAATTCCACTCCAAGTTCTGCCCACACTTTCATCATTTGGTCCCCCATGCATGTTCAAGCTTTCAACACCTGGTGCTTGAATTGGGCATATGACCACCACTAGCATTAGGAGGGGAAAAAGACTTCCAAGAAGAAAGAGATATTTTAGGATAACATTTAGATTAAATTATACAAAATTCCGTTAAACTTTATAAGATATGAAAATAAAGTAGTCCCTATAATACTACTATAGAATCATGTATATGTTACGCTCTATGTATGGCATTTATTGGATGCCCCGCCATATATAAAGAGAAGGGAATTGAATCGACACTTCACCTTGATATATATGATAGTTTAATTAAAAAATGTTATATATATGTGTGAACAATATATAGAGAGGCAAAATTTGAATTGACACTTACCTTGACATCTATGACAGTTTTATAAACAAATACCATATATATTGAAACAATATGTTGTGGTTTTTAAAAAACTGTCATATATTGACTGAAAATATGTCAAAGTTTTTCATCAAAAAACTGTCATACATATGATACGCACTATTATAGAAGACCCTTTTAATGTCCTTTTTTGGGCATTTTAACATCCCTTTTTTTGGAGGGGCACATATCTGGGGGATGTAGAAAGAGGGGAAACAATGTCCCTAAGAAAGGAACACATAAAAGATTTACGGTGTCCTTACCGTAAAGGTGCACTTACTACATCCCTAAAACGTGATTTAGGGACATCGTATGCAATAAACAACGTCTATAAATAATGTTTAAGGGACATAGTTTGTCGCTTTGAAGGGATATATGAAGTCCTTAAATCCTTAAATCAATATTTATGGATGTCATAGGGATGCCATAGGGACTC
This sequence comes from Acacia concinna, assembly GCA_037177275.1. NCBI lineage: Eukaryota > Viridiplantae > Streptophyta > Magnoliopsida > Fabales > Fabaceae > Acacia > Acacia concinna. The sequence goes on from JBAGKO010000010.1 coordinate 30,346,334, forward strand.
TGTATGTCCCTTCATCCCTAAATTTAGTTTGGGAATGCCATATATCCCTCCCAGAGCCGCATTGCGTCCTTGATTTGAGTTTTTGGGACATCATTTCTCTATACAACGTCCCTATTTTTAATTATGGATGCTAAAAGTGTTTTTGCCAAAAAGAAGATGCCCTGATATTTTTAATTGCCCATCAATTTAGTTTGTACAAAAGAATATCATTTTCATAAAGTAAATAGCAGATATCCAATCAAGTACATAAACACAAAGCACTAACTAATCAAAATGTTAGTTACTACACTACCCTATACAATAATCAACAAAAATGTTTTTAAAACTTCTAAAATGAACTTTACTCATCATCCATTTTTTCAAGAAGATATCCAGCTATAAGGTCTTGAATTGTATCATTTCATAATGAAGAAGGGATTACCTCTTCAAAATATGCAGTAAGTTCACTCTGAATTATATTATACATATAAAGAAAAACATAATATCCACACTCAGTTCCCCTTATTTGTTGAAGATACTATAAACCAAAACAAAATGGTTAAAATTAATGACCGCGTATCTAAAACGATTGTTAATGAAAGAACTTGAAATAAAATTGCTTACTTTGAGAAAAATTCAAGTAGTGGTGTTTTTTTCTTGCTATATCTCGCTCATGATTCTATATATCTTCAACACCCTATAAATTGGAAATCAAAATACAGTAAAATAATTTATTTAAGTCAAGACTCACTGATAAACAAACAATAAAACTTTTGTGTTAAATACATATTTTAAATCTCCATTTGGGTATTTATTCAAGGGATCAAACTAATAAACGATGTTGATCATAGAGGAAACAACACATAAACTCCAGTGAAAAATGTAACAACATATACAAATTAAATTGAAGTTAGATAACACAATAATCCTTAACAAGCTGAATATGTTTTAAATAGACAATATTGAAATACTTACTCTTAAGCAATTAGAGCTAAACAACAAGGCAACTTGGTCTCTCCCATTGTGAAACCTATGTAGCTCATCCTAATTAAGTTCCACTTTATTATTTTCTTTTGTCATGTGCGCTGGACATAGGAAACCATATAGATTGTTTGTACATATAAGCCAGACAAGCTGTGAAAGTACCTATTATGTGTACATATATAATTGATTGGAGCTAAAAACCTAAATAAAAATGCATTAATTGAAATTAAAAACAAAAGAAAACTTACATGATGCCAAACTTAACCCATGATATGGCAATCTCTTCCAAATTTAGGAACTCCCTAATATTCTTCTTGTCAACTACAAAAAGATAGGTCGTGCTATCACCTACAACCCCCATAGACATCGTCAAGTCAATGTTGCTAATTTTTTTGAAAAGCTTATACAATCTTACCAAGAAGGAATACCTCTCCTCGTCTTGCTAGTCCTAGTAAATATAGAATACAAATTATAAGTAGGAAATCCTAAAAAATTCAAATAAAAGTAAAGTGTTTCATACTATTAAAGGTG
>JBAGKO010000010.1:30357823-30388459 GCA_037177275.1 Acacia concinna
ACTTATCAAGTCCTAAACAAATCCATAAGGGTATCAATAACTAGAAATAACATTGATAAGTTTCTTAGACCATTTTTCTGAAATTTCCCTGATTCTAACCCTATTTTAAAAATTCATATCTTTAGTTCTAGACATCCAATTGCTATGTTTTTTGTCTCATTTTAAACCTTAGGATGTCTAATTTAATCTCACAAAATTTCAGAGCAAACTAAATTGTTTTGCCTTAGCAAAACATAGCATAAAACTTCATTGTCAGACTTATTCCAGAAAAACAGGACATACTTGCAAAATCCATAAATAATTCCAAACAATACCAAATGACATGGTTCTAATACCACAATCAATTTTCACATGTCATTTACATTCTCCTAAAATTTCATGGCCATCCATGATCATTTAGGTATATTTTCGAAGGCATATATCTGATCAGACAGAACTCATTCTAGACAAGCATTCTGAACTTAGAAAAATCATAACTCATGCTATACATATCCAAATCATATGGGTCCAAGCTCATTTTAAAGCTTTTCATACCATCTTGTTCCATATAAAATTTCATAAAAATACAAGCTCATTTATATAGGCTTTCGGGCAAATTGGGTTCTGCCAACAGGATTATGTTCCAGACTGGAACCTCAACTTCTAAAAATCATATCTCATGATTTGCAGAACCAAAATGCATAAACTTGGACTCATATAAAATATTTTCAAGTCTACTTTAACACTGTAAAATGTCATAAAAATTGGACATCATTTGCCCCATGAAACAGGACACTTCCACTGACCAGACATTAGAATTTCCAGAAATATACCATAACTTCAAAAATCTGTAACTCTTAATCCATACATCCAAAATTCATGTTCTAGGACTCATTGAAAATCTTATCATATCTACTTTAACTCTGCAAATTTTCATAAGCAATGGACTTCATTTTGTCTATCAAAAACTTACATGAATCGTACCACATTTCTGATTTCCAGAATTCAGAATTCAAGACCAACACAACTCCATGCATACATACATACACTTCATGGTTTCTATCCAAAACAAAACCAAAACCAATTCCATTTGTACATTTCCATTTACAAAAACAGAACTAAACATATGCATACACTCATTTACAGCCATATACACCTTCCAGAAATCCTATATTCTCATTTCTCAGAACAAACTCTTCGGTCCAGACAAGAGAATCAATTTCCAAAACAGAACCGAAAATAACCCATTTGATTCCATACATGTGCAACAACATTACACAACCATACTCATTCGGTTAAATCCCAGAAACAGAAATCGAAGGTGAGAAGAAGTTGAGACTCACCGATTGAAACCTTCAAATACTCCTCTGATTTCTCTTCTCGCTGAAAACCGAAATGAAATGGGGAATGGAATGAATCTTCACACGTGATTCTCTAGCTCTGACTCACGTGCTTACTGACTGAAAGAAATGAGAAGAGGATGGAGATGCAAACCAAAATGAAGCTCTCACTCTCTGATTTCTGATTCTCTCGATCTCTGTCTCTCAATTTATTGCCGTGGAATATGACTGAAGATTAGGAAATAAACTGAAACTAAGGCGAAGAATATGGCTGGCATAAAAATGAAATGATTCTCCCTCTCCTATACCGTTGAAATGGCTTGAAAGTTAAAGGAAATGGCAATTTGAAAAGGCTGAAGGAAAGTTAACCGATGGAATTGATGGTATAATGGTTGGGCATTTGAAACTGAAATTTCCTTCTCTTGTTTCATTCGTCATTCTCCACCCAAGGAAAAATGAAATGAATGCCATTACTCCCAATAAAAACTGAAACCGAAATCTTACTCCCTCTTCTATTCCGAAATGGCAATTCGAAAGTTTGAAAGAAATGGTCTTCTCTTGCTCTTTTTTTCGGCATTACAAGGCAGGGGAAAAATGGGTAAAGTGAAAGCAATATTCTTCCTTTATTTTCCTTTGTTACGTGGGTTATTAGGGAAATAAAATGAATTACTTAATGTACAACATTTTAAAGTGTACATATAGGAGAATCATACTTTATTATCTCAAATTTCATTCCCCATATTTTTAACTTCATCATCATCTTCTCAGGTATTTTTAATTCCATAAAATAATGTGATAAGTCAGATGAATTTTTAGTAAAGTCAATATCTTGACTGTCTCTAAAAATTCTAATAAGACTGTCATCAGTCTTTAAATAATCCAAAAGTATTCCCCAATCATTATTAGTCTTTAATTCCATCATTTACTATTTTTTCTAGAATTTCTCTAAATTTAAGCTTTTACTGATTAAATTCCAGATAGAAAATCTTAGAAATTCATTCTTCATAATTTACCCCAAAAATTATACATAAAATAATAAAATTTTAATCTTATTATAACTTGAAGAATTTACCCAAAAATTAGAATGTTACACATTGTTCCGCATTTGGCTTGAAGATCAAAATGAAGCAACATTTGGCACACTGCCTCTAAAGTACCCATCATCTCTGAGTTGTTAACCATCTCTGTAGTTGAGTTTGTGTGAGATAGAGAAGGAAGGAAACCGCACCAATAGTGATGGAAGAGGGAGAATCGACGGTGTTTGCATGGTGGTGACTATTGATGGATCGAATGAATGGTGTTGCTGAGGAGAGCAAAAGAAGACGGTGAATGAAGTTGGAGTGGCAACCCATATAGAGGAATTAGGGATTTAAGCGTTTAGGGAAGGAGATTCAAGTTTTTTTGAGGTTCTTTACGGAAAATAATAGGTTCTGGCAGGAATAGTGAAATTTTTATGGGAAGATTAAGTTTTGCCTTTTTGATGAGGGAGGGAATGTGATTTTTTTTTGGAGGGAGCTAGATTTTTCACATACATAACTAAAATACTCAAATTTATCTTTTATAATATTTTAATTTAGAGACTAAATAGACAATTTACTAAAATTATTTAAAACATTAAAATTGTTGTAATTATGGTTATGTATATGTAGTATATATAATACATAATATACAGTTAATATATATATATTTGAGGAAAAAACATCTTAAATTCTTATACTTAAGTAATGTTAGTAATTTTATATTACCAATTCAAAATAAAATTAGCTGGATAGAGATTTTTTTAAAAAAAAAATCATAAAGTGCTCCATTTGCAAGGCATCATCAATCTTTTTTTTTTTTTAGTTTTGGCCAAATCAGCAATCTCATTTTGATCTCTATTGATATAAGTAAAATGCATTAATTCAAAAATAATATGCCTATTACAAATATTGAAGAAAGATCAATATGAACAACACAAAAGAAGGAAGATGGTGCCTATTTAGTTAAATGATGAGATTACGACTGAACCCACAAAAGTACTTATAAATCATGTTTGTCCTATTTAGGTAATATTTAAAAAACTTGATAAAGGTACTTATAAATCACGTTTGTCCTTCCTATAGAAGAACCCACAACGAGTGAAGAATTAGTCCTTGGCCTACCGGGTTAAGGGATACTTTGCGAAAGCAAAAAAAAAAAAAAAACTTGATAAATTGTGTTCAGTCGTGATTTGGCCCCCATCTCTTGATTTGACGATAGGTGACAGAAGAAGCGCTTATATGTTTGAAAAATCCCAATTAAACTTCATCAACCAAGATTTGTGTGATTTACCTTCCTTAATCTTTTCTAAATTTCTCTCTCCAATCTTCTTGCAACAAATTTTCCTATTATTCTTTTTTTAATGTAACAAAATTTTCCTATTCTTCTTCCTCAATTAAATGAACTGTGGCTTGTTCTAGTTTGAGCTTGGAAATTATCAAATATTTTTATACACAATATAAACTAGCTGCTTATATTACAATTGAAATATTCATGAGGTTTTCTTACAATTTATTATTTATATATTTGAGTCTACCTTCTTCTATGGCATGTTTTCTACACTTTTCTCTACAGTAAGTTTGTTATGAGGTATTTGAATTTGATAACTAAAAAAAAACAATTTTAGGGAGAATTTTGTATAAATCCAGTTAAAATGTCAAAATCTAAATTAAGACCTACACTTTAAAAAAATTATTAATGAGGCCAAGAGGCCTATTTAGGGATTTTGAATGTTATTAAAAGACTTTAATACCCTCCTATAATTAAAAAAGGAAATGAACGTAGATGTAGCGTTTTTTATTTCTAGGTGATTTAATTAAGTTTTTCTCTTTATTTTTAGTTAGTTTGTTAGTTTTATGATTTGTCTAAGAATATATTATATAAATATAAGAATATAATGGGTAGATTCATTCTTATGTTTCATCAAAAAGTGGTGATGGTTGGGTAATTTAATTTATTCCATTACTCTAGGCTGGTTTTATATACAACAGAGTTGTCTTTTCTTTTAAAGGAAAATTAAATGAAAATTGATGTGCCTATTAATGAACATTGAATTAGAGTCAAATTATGGAGTAAATTTTGTTTGTTTTTAATTAATACACTAATAATCATAGCTAATTAAAAATGAGAGAGCACATAGAGAATTGAATATAGCCCACTAGGTGATTTGAGAAAGAAGAAATAACTTTGAGGGGGCAACATGGTTATTTAACAACATTCAGAAATTCCTAATTAGGCTGCTTGGCCTTATTAATAAATTGTTGAAATGGAGGCTTAAATTTAGCCATATAGGTGGTCATTAAACACGAAGTCAACAAATTATTTGTTAAGGAAAATTTGAATCATATTTTTTTCTAATAAAGGAAGTATATTTTATAATATTTATGATTAAGTATAATTATAAAAATAAATAAATATACAACTGACTAAACAAATGTTTTAATAGAAAAATTATAACTTTAATAAATTTAAGAAAAATAATATAACCATAATGAAGATTTGCTCATGTATTATATTATTGGCAAAAAGAGCCCTTGTATTATTTTTTTGAACACTAATATTCAATAGATTTTAATTTATTTAAAACCTTCGAATTTTATAACTAAAGTGGCAATTTTTTTTTTTAAAAAAGGGGAAATAATCATCAATAAATTATATTTTTTTTGCCAACCAATAAATTATATTAATTGATTAATGATTCCAAACTAAATCACCTCATATTTATTACTATACTGATTTCCATATTTTTTATTATGTTTTTTTTTTGCCAAAAAAAATTAGAAAATAGTCATCAATAAATTATTTTTATTGATTAATGGATCCAAACTAAACCCCTTGCTATTTATTATGCTTTTTTGGTGAATATATATATATATATATAGTAAAATTATGATAACTCCTTGATTTATCGAGATAAAACAAAATTTGATTATAAAGGAACATATAAAAACAAAGCGGTGTTACTCAATAAAATTTAATATTAGGGTACTAGTTAAAAACAAGACAACAAGTATTATAGAATATATAGATATAGATAGATATTGAAAAGAACTTTTTTTTTAATCAAAATGAAAGGTCGATATATTTGACTTCATTTGTATAGTTATATTGTTTCATATATTTAAATGCGGATCATGATATCACATTGTGATCTTTAATAAGAACAAGAAACTAAGTTCAAATAAATGTTGGAACTAGCACAATGAAACTTGTTTGTGTGTGTGTATGATAGCTCAATTAGACTATATAAAGTTATCTCAATTTAGAAATTTGTTTGAAAAATAATTGAGAAAATTTGAAAAAATATCTAATTTTGAACTATGAAAACTCCTTAATTTACGGTAATAAACATTTTTATCTATTATATTTTATTGTGAAGTAAACGGAAAATATTATAAAAATTTGGAATATATTGTGTCAGTCAATCTGTATGGAGATTTATCATCATATTTTCATATTTATATTTTTATTCACAATTTTATGGCTCCAATTTAAATTTTGAATCTAACATATTGTATATATTTTGAATATAATCCATGATTATTATATACGTATCCAAAAGAGGCCTCTTTCTCTGTGTTAAAAACTAGGGAGAATTACATTGAGGTCTTAAGTAAGAAAATTTATTTTTTGACAAGTCCCAACTAACTCCTCAAGTTGTTAATATAACTTTTCAGCTTGTCAATAATAGCTCCTCAACTTGTTATAGGGACCTTTTTTATTTTAATTTCCTTATTTGAGACCTCAATATAATTCTCCTTGAAAACTATCCCCTCTCTCATGCTTGTATTCCCCCCTCACACACACATTAATGGTCATGTTTGGTGTGAAGCACTAGGAAGTAGGGATTAGACTACTTGTGTTATTTGATAGGAGGGACTGAGAATAACCAGGGACTTAGAGTACCATAGTGCTAGCTAGAGGGGGCTCCTCTCTATGGCCTTCCCCTCCATTTTCTCTAATTTGGGGGAGTTCCTAAATGTTTTTTTGTGTGGTTCTTTTATAACGAGATTCTACATAAAATGAGTGACATTTTTGATATATTATAGGTGAAAAACGGATCTATTTTCAATTTTTTATGATTTTTCAAAGATTTACATGTAAAAAATTATAGGATTATTTTTTTAATTTAGAGTTTTAACTTTGAAAAATCATAAAAAATTGAAAACATATCCTTTTTTTGCCCATATAATATATCAAAATGTCATTCATTTTAGGTAGAATCTAGTCATAAAAGAACCACACAAAAAAATATTTAGGAACTCCTCCAAATTGGAAGAAATGGAGAGAAAATGGAGGGGAAAGCCATGAAGAGGAGCCCCCTCCATCTTAACCCTCTCACCTCCTCACCTCTGTTCTTCTCACCTCCTCTTCTCTCTCCCTCAAAATCTTTCTTATCAGACACTATTAGCAACTATGACTTTGCTATGAAGACCAAAGGCACCCATGAATTATAGATAAATTATTTTTATTTATTGTATAAGGTATTATAGGCATTTCATAATTTATATATGATTTTATTAAAAGTATAATGCAATCATTCCCTTTAAATATAGCTTCATACCAAACCTAATTTTTATAACTCAATCCAGTCTCCATCCAACAAAATTTAAGTTTTTGTACTAAACAATGCCATTGTATCTTTAATTCTCTATGTCACACAAATATACATCATTATAAACATAATTATAATTTATCTCAAATAGAAACTATACCATCTCCCCATTTTATCCCTCTCTTCTCTCCCACTCACCATATATTATCTCTGAACTCTCTTTATCTTACAATAATGGGAGGAATTGCTATATTTAACAACAACAAATTATATTAATAAACATATTTATCACATAAATATCACAAGTTTTTTTGCCAAAAAAAACAAAAAGTTGAAATTTTTTTGAGAAAGACTTTCTGCAGCGACATACAAGTCGCCGCTGAAGCATGCTTTAGGTGGCGACATATGAATGTTGTTGCTGAAAGTTAGACTTTCGGCGGCGGCTATGTAAGGTCGCTGCTGAGAGTTGCACTTTTAGCGACGGTCAAAACTTTCAACAATGACATACAAAGTTGCCGCTAAAAGTTGTCGTTGAAAGTCCATTTTTTTAGTCATTGCCAAAAGTTGCACTTTTAGCAGTGATCGAAACTTTCAGTGGCGACATTGAAAGTTGTCACTGAGAGTCCATTTTTTTTATAGTGAAACTAACTTTTTCAATCTAATCAAATTAAATAAACATATCTTAGGTTAAGAACTATATGACATATGGGCTATCATTTTGTGCTTCTCCAGTCCTTTTCATAATGTCCCAAATGTTGAATTGGTTTGATTCTTTATATAATATCCAGCTTGGGATTGTTTGGACATTGAATGTTTTTACCAATTTTATCCTTAATTAATTTTATTATCTCTCTTCATCTTTTTTCATACATTTCCTTTCATCCTTTTTTTCACTAATATTTCTTTCTCTTGCTTGTCCCTTTATAAATGTGGGGCATGCTTGAAAAGGTTTATGTTTATTTTACATATTTATTTCTTTGAATTATTTTTTTAAAACTTTGTAATTCAGTTAAAAGGATTTTATAAAAGGACTCGTGGGAATTTTTTGTTCAATCTTAACATTTTTTTATCAACGTGTTTTTAAAAAATTAGTGGAAAAGAAAGCAGAAAAACAAAGCAATCAGTCCGTATAAGCTCTTAACATTTATTCTGCCTGAAAAGCCCAATGGATCAACAACAAAGGCCCAGGCCAGTTTTTGCTAAATATCTATGTAAAACCTAGCTCATTTAATCTTGTTGCAGAATTTTCTCAGTGCATTCATCCCAACAAAGAGAATACTAGTCTCCAATGAATGAAAATATTTTTTCAAAACATCTCGTGCATAAATATGTTTTTTTTTCTATTTTTTTCTTCAGAAAAGAAAGAATTTTACAACCATCTTGATGCTATATATTAATACAAAATTGAGTATCCTTAGGCTGTCACATATGTCCTGTATTAGTTTAGAATTTAGATCAACTTATTTTAAACAGATTTTCATTATACCGAGTAAATATGTGAAAAGTGTTTTATCCCAAAACATATAAAAAAAAACTTATTTTAAGTGCTTCCAATCTCATGCTAAACATATATTTGGGTGTCCGTTGTGAACACCTAAACTTATATCATTCTCATTAATAATTTGGTACCAGAAAGACAATATATCAATATCAAACTTGATTTGAGTCAATCAAATAATTAGAGTAAAATATTAAAGAAAACTATACTATATAGTTACTGTTAGTGATGATACTAAAAGTATCGTGTGATAACTTAGATTATTATAACAATAGTTACTTCCTACTGTTCAATTCATATCTGATTAAAAACCCTAGCCTCTCTAGTTTTTTTTTTCTATAAAAAACATTCTCTCTCATGAGGCGTTTTTTAACTAAGGAATAAATACTATTTTAATCTTATTTTTCTATTTTTATCCTCATTAAATATATACCACTCATTATCTCTCTACAATAAATTTCCACCTATTGTCTTTTATGTACACTCTTTCTAAATAAGGGTATAATTGAAAAAAAAGAGAGAGCATAAGTTACACTTTAATAGTTGTTCCTTATAAAAATTATCAGAGGGAGTATATCTTACAGGCAAAAAGTTTTTAGTTAACTAACACTAGCATACCCTAAATCATTAGAAGATGTTCCAATGATTTTAATTCTATATTCTTGTCGGGATTATTTACTTGTACTAATCAATAAGAATATGTGACAATATGATGCCATTTTCTGTCATGTAATTACGCTAATTAAGCATATATACTATCTAAACCCTTTTTGACTTCATGGTTGTAAAATTCCCAACACTACCAATGTACAAGTTATGTCAAGTAATGTAGCTAATTTCTCTTTGATCAAGCAAGACAAATAATTTAACGACCAATCAATTATTTGCTTAATTATAAAATAATTCAAACACAAATATTAACTAGTACCACACACAATTCTAGAGGCAGCTTAGAATTATTAACCTACTAATTATCTTGGTGAACTTTATTTTTGCTTGAATGCTTGATAAATCACATTCTTTTCATATTGTAACTCATTTAATCTTGACTTGTGTCCTTGTTTTAAGGGTAATTTTGGCATATTCGATACATTTTTGTGTTAGATGGCCAGAATGGCAAATTTGGAATTTTTGGACTTTATTTCATATTTTTAATGGTTTTAATTGTCAATTAAATGATTTTCATATTTTATTTGCTATTATACATATTTTATTTTCAAGTGCAAGTGACAACTGCTAAAATATCACAATTCAAATCAATGTCATTTATTTTGGACATGTGGCGTCATCTAAAGAGCTTATGGGAAATTAAATTTAATCCAAGCATGGAGGTTACAAGAAAAAAGGAGAGAAAGCTAGAGTTAAAGGATCCATCGAAAAAACAAGAGTTTTTTTTATCCACAAATAAAAATAAAAATAAACAGAGTTAAAGGGGACAATGAAAATTTCTTTTCTTTCAGTTTAGTTCGTTAGTATTTAACACAGCTTTGATTACGTCCACACTCATTCACTTTTTAATTCCTATGTGCATTTTATATTTTTCTTCCTCAAAGAGAGCACGCCTCCTAACCGTAATGATATCTTATCAAGCTACTTTTTAAAAGTAACGGGCAAAATACATATGAGCTTTCATGAAAAGTTCATCTGTCACTTTATACTTTCGAATGTGTGTGTATAATAAATACAAGCAAAATGCTAGTGTCGTTAAATACATCATATCACGGGTATATATGCATAAGCAAAAATAGTGTAGGCGTCACAACAAAAAAGCCATAGTGTTATGCTATACTTCCCCTGTTCTGATTTATAAGACTATTTTAGAGAATCTTAAAAAAATATTAAAAAAAGTTAATTACATTACTTAATAATATTATATGTTTTGTTTTATTACATTATATAGTAGTTTATAAGTTAAACAATATAACTTGAAGAAAAATGACAAACTTTAATGTCTTAAAGTAATGTAATTATCTTTCTTAAGATTTTCTTAGAATTCTCTAAAAATGTTTTATAAATAGGAACGTAGGGAGTATTTAAGAGTAATGACATTATTACTTTTATTTTAAATGTTTACAGGTATTTTTACATCTCCGAAAAGTATATAGTGCTGGACACACTTTAAGTAAAAGCTTATGACTATTTTTGTACTTTAACCCTTTTTAATACTCATCCGGTTCTTAATATAAAATATGTTTGGGGAGTTGATATTTCTTCTAAATATAAAGTATAGTTGTCATATTTGTCAATCATTTCCTAATTTACTTATATTGATACTTCCTTAACAATAGTTAAGAAAAAGAAGGAATAAAAGAATTAAGGAAAATAGTTAGAGTGTATTAAGAAATATATGTCATATTAACTAACTTTCTTAATTTAATTAATTAAGAAAATGTATTTTATATCAAACATTGGAGAAGTAGGAAGATATCTCATACTTGTACTTGCTTTCTGAATCACTTACCATTCCTTTTTCCCTAACGAATCACTTGCCATTATTCTCCTTGTTATGAGAATATTTTAATTAATAGATAATAGAATATATCACTCACGTCCTAATGAATTGGGAAAAAAAAAGTCCTACTGAAGATCCATCTATAAAAAAAGTCCAATTGAAGATTCCTCTCTATATATAAAAAAAATCCTTAGACCTTAGTGATATAAATTCTAAATGTAAACGTACCTTATTGACAAATGTATATAACTATATTGATAAGTCAAAGAGTAATTATTAACAAACTCATATATGTTAGCTAAATGAGCTTTAGTTGACAAGTGTATATGATTATATTAGTAAGTTATAGAGTAGTCATTGACACAAACATCTTTGTTAACCAAACCATCTCCTATTAACAAGTATATATAACTATATTAATAAGTCATCTTTTGATATTTGACAAGCCTAACTAAAACCCTTTTTGTTGAAAGTGTATATATTCACATTGACAAGTCATAAACTCATTTATATGAGTAAAATAACTAGGGACTTTTTTTTAGAGGAATCTGTACTGAGACCTTTTTGATACATAATTTCTAAGTAGATTTATATTTATGACAAAAAATTTGTCTTCTAGTGGATTTATAATAAGTGCCAACAAAAAAAGTGAAGTAAGAATTAGAGTTGTATAAAGTTATCCAACTTGTTTGGGTTAACTTATTTTATGTGATTTTAACTTGTAAAAATAAGTTTGAGAGAAGTTTTGTCCCATAAAGTGTAAGAATATATATGTGAATGGGAAGACATAGAGAGAGATATATAATTTTTCTCCATGGAAGAAAAAAAGATATAATTAATTGAGAGTGAAAGTAAGAAAAGTACATAAAAATTTTGTACAAACACAAGTAATTATTTATGTATAGATTTAAAGAGACGTGATGAGTAATTCCTTACAGAACTTGGCTTCAGATACCTATGGTCCTTAGAAATATTCCTATATTGGGCACCGATTAATTAAGTTTAGATAAATTTAATGCTTGTATATGTTACTCAATTTGAGGTCTATTTGTTTGCTAAAAAAAAAGGTTTATTTTAATTTCCCTCTCTCCCATAGTTCAATTAAAATTTTAGTATGATGGTAAAAAAAAAATTAAAATTGCTAAATTTAACTCAATAAGTTATCCAGACAAATATAATAACAAGAAAAACCACATTATGCAAACCTACATACGTGTCAATACAATCAACCGGGATGCGTGCACACAAACCCCTAAATAATAAAATGCAATTAGCTTCATAACAACTCTTAAGCCAAAGGAGTTTAGCAATCCATAGGTTCCAAACATTTACCAACGAACATAAAAATCAAATCAAAATTTAATATTCTTCAGAACATGCATTGTGTTAATTAGGATCAAAAAGTCTTTTTTTTCTTAAAAAAAAATTCCATCCAAATCTGGCTCTGGTCGTGTCTGGTAAATTTACATAACCCCATCTGGTTATTGATTTAACTTGAAGCTAACTTTTGAGGATGACGATAATGTTGGAATTTTGAAAAGTTCAAAAGACGGAAGAGTTGTGGCTGTGTTGTAGTTGTGTCTCTTAGATTTCCAATGCATCTTTAACAGACTGAATTGGTCATCGTATGAAAATGTTATGATTAAAATACTTGACCAGTGTCAGATTGACTCAGCATGAACCATTTTGATGCTTTTATCTTGTACTTCTGCTTGCATTTAGTGGAGGGTCATTATCATTACTGGTCCTTAATTATAATGTAATTGAGTTTCGATTTTGATAAATGCAGTTTCAAATTGGCAGTTTTATTCACTATACTTTCATAAGGAATTTAGTATGTGTTTAAATATAAAAACTAAGACCAAAACTCTATCATTATAAGTATTGGTGTTGCTGTTAAACTAAGACAACATTTTTAATAAAAGTATTGGGACTAAACCAATAATTTAAGATTATAGCGACTAAAACAAAACTCAATAAAATTGTAAGGATCAACAATAATATCAACCCACAAATCCATGATTGAAAATATAACTTATCCGTGCTAACATGAGGTTCTCATCTAAATAATACTCCCTTTGTATTAATCGGAAATATCTAGTTAGAAATTTGATTTGGTCATAAATATAAGACCCCTATCTACTTTGTCTCCCATATTTAACCACTTTTTTCTAAACTATCTTTGTCAATACTCCCTTAACGATAATTAGACACCACATTGATTTTGAATTTGTAATTTTCCTTAACTATAACTTCTATTAACTAATTTAACTACTCTCCTTAATCTCTCCAAAAAAAGTCAATTGGGTTTATATTTAAGACGGAATATATTCATGAGTGTTTAGGGTGAATCAATTCTCTTTTAAACATTATCCATTTGATTAACAATATTCTTCTTTTGCATTCTTACTTTGTTAAGACATGTTAAATAATTTTACTCATAACTTCTGTAAGAATATTGGGCATACATGAGGTGTGACTAAATATCTCTAATACCAACCTTAATGGAATTTCCATTATGGATGTGATTATAGACGCACAACAAATACACAGCCTATAGAAAGAAAAGAGCTTTATAATAAAGGGAAGAGTGATAAGTTTCTACATATCCCTTTCCTCTACTAGCATAGCATATAATTTTTTCAGAGACATATTGTATCAGTTAAACAATAGAACTTGCGGTAATTGGGAAACACCCCATATATCCAAACTTTTATACTCTGACCACGTTACGATTGAGTTTGGATCTAATCCACCAAGGGTAGATGAGACTTTTTTCCAACAACTTCAATTGAAGGTCCAGCCTAATGAACTTTTCCAAACTCCTTTAAAATACTCTAATATGCCTGGTCAAATTTATCATAATCAACTAACATCCATATCATTAATAGAATCAAAGTGAAAAAATCATTATTAATATATCAGTCAAATTTTTTGTAGTGTTTCCATACACAAAATATATGAAAGAAAATAAGAAATTAACAATCAGAGCTGAAACCCTATTTGAATGATCCAATTACAAGTAGCCTCTCTGTCTGAAGATATTGAAAAAATATGTTATTATTATAATATATATATATATATATATCTCAAAGTTACCTTTCATTCTTTCTCTTTAAATTACACAATTAATTTAAAAGAAAATTCCCGAAGATGGATCCAGTTTCTCATGATCTCATCCAGTCAAAAGCCAACACTTGTTGTCAATAAAAAAAGATATATAGGTATGGCAGAGCGTGATCTCTAGTGAAAGTTCTTAAAATTGAAACAAATATTCATATTCAATTTTTTTTTTAAGAAATAAGTTCATATTAGGTTTTGCTCCTTAATGGAAGAGCCCTTTAAGAAACAATATATAGAGATGAAGATCTGATATACACTTTTCCAAGGTCTATTTCTGGAGATATATGGACCACCCTATATATATATAATATACATATAATATATATACAAGATTTACAAGCATGATCTGTAATATTACATTGATACTTGCACTAAAATTCCATACCAACCTGCTTTTGTTACTCCCGATATAATCTATCCCCTCCTAACTTTTTGAATCCACAGATCTGTTATAGTTCTGGAAGGTATCACAATAGACAAACTAAAGTGACTGATAGACAAATTAAAGTATGATATTTAATTAACTTAACTGTGGTTATATAAAAATAATTGTAGCACACTAGGTTTGGAACGGTCCACTGAACTGTGTCTGAATATTAAAGCTACTGATAAATATAGAAATCACACATATACACATTATTGAAGCCTAGAAGAGATGTCTCTGATATATAATTGTTTATAAGAGACTTGGGTCTTCATATATTATTATCTCTTTCGTAATAGTTTACTTTTAATGCAATAATATGATTATGTTGGTTTCATTGGAGCTAGTTATGGAAACCTGGAAATTTGTAATTCATGATAAAAGATAGGTATCATTATACCAGACTGAGATATTTTAGAGTAAATAATAGACAATTCATTTCATAATGAGAATGAGACATAAAGGAGAATATATGAGTGTGTTAGAGCTAAGTTAATTAGCTCCTCTATTTTGACGGCTATTTTTATTTTCATTTTCAAATCCGTTAGTATATTTACCTTCTAAATATACACAAATATTTGAAACACAGGTTATCACCTTAAAGGTTGTTAATCATGCATGCCTGAAGCTTCGACCTCTCACTTGAAATACTTCCATTAAGCTAAGCTCAATCCCACCAATTAATTAAGTTGATGAGAAGCTAATTTAAAAAGGAGATCAAAATTAAATAAGTAATTTAGGCTTTAGGCACATTGGAAAAAAGCATTACCAGAATCACATTCATCACATTTACATAAACATGTATGTTAGTTACCACATTAGGTTCTTAATATAAGATTTTGTTTGTAGTGTAATTTGCACTAGAAATGAGATTTTATATTAAGTACATGAGGTAATATCAATTATACATATGTGTTCATATGTGTGTATCCAATTTTCCTGCCAAAATACTCTATATAGATATGTGTGTGTCTGTGTCTGTGTAATATGTACATATTTCCATGCGATAATCATAGTTGAGAGATTTTACAGAAAAATCAACTGAACGGTTGCTACAATGTAGGATGAACTATGGATTGTTGGCCTTAATCCAATTGTTAAAAAGAAATTTTATGTAATTATTATGTAGTACATAATCTATATATCTTTTTTAATGAAAAGCATTTAGGTGAGTCGAGTTTCCAAACTTTTAAGATTATTAAGATAGGTCTCGTGACTTCATTAAAATTGAGATAATGATGCAATTTCTTCCCTTATGAATTAAATAGATTCATATATGAAAGGTGTTGACCAATAAGTTTTCTCATAATTGCCTGTTTGTTCTTGAATTGTTAGAGGCGTTCCAGAACTGTCAGCATTGAGTCAATAACTCTACAAACAAATGGATCGGATCAAAATGGAAAATGGAAATATATGTATAAATGATACCTTTTATCACCACTTTGCAAAAAATCATTAACAAGTACTTAATTACACATTAAAATTACTTAAACAAAATATTTATAAATTAGCAGCTAGCTAGTTAGTACTGTTATAATAGAGACAGGTGGCTGGTGCTCGCTGAAGAAGTAGAGTCGTTTATTACCCTCAGTCTTATTCATATTTGAACAAAAATGTTAGGTTTACACATAAACTAGAGAAAATGTCAGAACTAATTATAATATCATTTCCTTGCTTTCTTCTCTTTAGTTCTTCTGAATTCAAACTAGGACAAATAAATTAATGGGGCTCCTAAGGGTTACTCCTCTGGTCCTATATATAGGGTGTAGAAAAAATAATTTCTTTTGTCCTATATATAGGGCACTTCATTAAAGTTTTGATATGAATGTACAATTTTACCCTTAATTTATTATTGTGTTTACTTTATTTTCATTTGGTATTATACATATTAAAAAATGATAGAGTTGGAAACTTGTTGAACTTTATAGAATAGTTAATAATATTTAAGGTTTTCTTTGATTTCTGTAAAAAATGTTAGAAGTACCTTATATGTAGAATAAGAGAAGTATATGCCAAAATCTGGAGCAGTGCATGTAACCCTTCTTTCTAGGATTTAACTTCTGGCTTCTAATTTATGAACATAACAACACAGCAAATGAAAATTAACAATTAATTAATGTGAAACGAGAATTAAAATGATGTACTAATAACCAAAGCAAAGTGAGCATACCATGCATGAAATCATCATTAAACAAATTTGGGCTGTAATTTTTTCTTTAGAAATTTTATAACCTCTTTGAACATCAACTAACCTAGCAAAGCTAGAATAATACTTCAGATTTCGGATAAAACAAGTTGGGTTTTTAAAACATCTAGTGTCTTGAAATATATAAAACTATTGAAAGGACAATATTTTAATTCTCCGACAAATTAAGAAAAATTATCAATCAGTTCTATGGACAAAGATTTATTAGGAAAAGATGCTTCTGAGACAGATTATTCTTTGAAAACGATGTTACGGATAAGAACGGATTCAAAAACAAATTGCTATGGAGTAGTAGAGACAAGATATATTCTGTCCCTGCACTTCCATCTTTAAAATCAGTCACTTATTATTATTATTTTTTGAATTTGAGGCACATGTACTCGCAGCATGAGATTAGAAGCTAGATCGAACTCGCGATTTTCCACTTATAGCAGTGGAGCTCTGCATGTTGCTAGGCTACAAGAGTACTAACAAGTAGATAACTGATTAGAAGGACATATACTTAACAGCCTAAGCTTACAAGTGGAGATTGAACTTGTAACTTCCTACTTACAAGAGAGCTCTCAAGCCATTAAACTCTAGCCATTGGCAATCTGCTGTTTCACTTCAATGGATATGTAATTGTACAATGACAAAAAACAGAGAGATATATATATATATATTTAACAAACAACAAGAACAGAAGATATGAGAGACAAATATACATATGTGGTGGCAAAAAACAAAAAACAGTGAATATATGAGAAATTAGCCAAGGCTACATGGTTTTGTGTTAGACCAGCTAAACCACATAGTGCGCGAATCCAGAGACAAGACCCCAGAGAGAGGCATCCTAATCAGATAAGTAGGTTGATAAACAACTAATAATATGATCCAGAATAAGCACTGGCTACTGCGCACGGTGTCCTAAAGGTTACAGTGAGAATATTATATAAGGAATTAATATTGCAATAAAATAGAGAGAGAGAGAGAGAGTAGAGAGGCAGATCAAGGGTGATGACAGAAGAATAGAGAGCACAAAGGAGTGAGATGCAATATTTTTTGTGCTTTCAGTGCATTTCATCATCTGTGCTCTCTATCTTCTGTCAACAACATCGCCATCCCTGCCTTTCCTCTCTTTCATCTAATAATAGGAAATTAAATAATTAATCAATGAAATTATCCATTCGAACAAGAAAGAGACACAACAAGAACTCGAACTCATCAAATATTAAATCTGCTCACCGATCCAATATCTATTACCTTAATAACCATCAGCGTATATATGTTAAACCTATTAGCCTGCATAAAGGGAAGAATGAGAGGATTTATACATATAGAGAGAGCGAGAGAGGGAGAGAGAAAATTTATTAGAAAGGAGAGATGAAGAAGTAAGTATTTACGATGACAAGGGAAGAGAACCCTATGGAGTGTATTTATAGGGGGAAAATAATGGAGCAATAATAATATTAATGTATTTGCCCTTAAAAGATATGAATATGAGCCGTTGCTTGCACCTATTGCCTTTCTTGTCACTTATCTGGCTAAGAATCAACACGCTTCACTATGCATGTCTGACCTTCTTATCAAGATTAGAAAGACAACTCATTTCTTTCAAGGCCGCACTTCAATTTTAGTATTTTAATTTTATGTTGTCATAAATCTCACACACTTGTACTATGTTTGGATGGGGAGAGAAAAGTAGAGTGAAAGGAAGGAAAAATGAAAACTAGTTTTGAAAACTTTCATTAATGATAAAAAATTTATTATTTTTAAGAGTTTTTTCCTCTAATTTTCTTTCTATCCAAACATAAAGTTAGTGTTATTGGGTTACAATGCCATGACATTTCAGTTTTAGTATTTATTATTATAAAGTTTTACATTCTCTCACCAGTTCACAATATAAAACGTTTTTTAAAAAAATAACTTGTTTTACAATATAAATTACTTATAAGATAATTAAGGCCTTTTTCAATTATTCACGTAATTAATGCTCATTTTAAATTTGTGCACTCATTATCTTTTTAAACACATTTGTCAAAAAGTTATAAGTGTAAAAAATTTCAATTTATGATGTATTTAATGAGTTAATTATAATTTTTTTTAAGTAAATTAGTTAAAATGCCTTATATTATGAATTGTTTGTTTTTTATTTATCCTATATGATTATGGAGAACAACTTTTATGATATACATCTCCATACTTGCGGTGTGGAATAGAAGTGGAAGCTTTAAAGAAGGAGATGTGCTCCCTCCATCTACATATAAGACCCTTTCAACTAAATTGAGGGATTTTAGAAAACAGTTAAAATTGGTTAAAATGAATAAATTTGTAGGAAATAAATTTTTTTTAAAAAAAATCCATATTTATGAATGAGAGAGACAATAATTATTTTGGATGTACACTTCATCTTTTTTTTTCCCTCTTTAATTTTAATTTATAAGCTACGATGTTGACACAGGCGGTGGGATGAATATTACGGTTAACACGTGTTGATATTTTCACCTCCTTATTAATCAATTAGGAATATGCAAATTATTTTGACAAGGAGGATCGTAGAAGAGAAGTAATAATAAATATACAGAAGTAAGAGTAATATAAATACTTATACGAGAGAGCGATTGTGTGGTGAAGATAGATAGTAAGTAAAATATTATTTTTTATGGTTAACTATAAGTATTTTAGGGGCTGTGCCGATTTAATACATTGAAAAAAGATTAAATTAAAGAAGAAGAAAGAACCAAAACATTCTCTGAATGTTTCATATATTCTGAAATAGAGAATGTGTGACAGTTGTTTCTTATAATTTGAAATGAAGGGAGTAAGAGCCTAACAAGAGTTGTTTGAACATTTATTTTTTGATTTTTGCCCCTCATTTATTATATCAATTGCATTAATTAGAAGGTTGATAATACATATATTTACTATATTTCTCTCTCTTACCTGCTCCTTATAAATGATGGCATACTTGAAAAAATATTTATTTCAAACACACTTATTGTTTTAACTAGTATTAACTTTGTTAAACCCCGTAATTTGGCTCTTATAAATAGAATTAGAGAGAGTAATTCATAGCATAGCAAGACAGGTATGCATTAGGCTAGTTAACTTCTTGCAATTTTTACTCACTGCATTTAGCTAAGTAAGAAAGAGAGTTATCTCACATTTAATGTGTCTCAACCCGATCTGAATTTAAATTAGGTGAACCTAGTCCGATTATTCCTCTTTGATAGTCTAAAATATGAGTGCTGAATGTATAAAATTTACCTAAGGGTGCTTGGTCTAATCAAGGATCAACTAGACTACAAAGTATGTGAATTGAGTTTGAATCTTACCTGATTGAAAAAGACTTATGGGAAGAGACATCCTAATTGCAAAGCCTTGATCTAGATGAGTCATGCTCAAATACTTGATAATAAGATTAAGAAAAAGTGTCACACTCTGGATGACCCAAAATGTTATAAAAATGATAAAATTATGGGGAGAATATCAAAATGCCAATATCTTATTTGACTCAAATAAATTGCATAATGCTCAATGTTTAATTTAGACATCAAAAGACGGAAAGTGATTACATGAACCAGGGCAGAACAATATGCAGGATGTGACCCCTGAGGAATCGATTTCTTGAAGAAGCTCCTTGCCTATAATGGACCATCTATAGGCATAACATGCTATATTTATCCTACTTCACTTTATTTCGTCATTTGGAAAATTCTCAGCCAAAAGATGTGGGGAGAAAAAAAGAAGTTATTGAGAGTGTTGAGAAAGAATAAGAATGTGAGTCATGCCATTAATTGGTCTCATGATCAGTTATATCAATCCATTACCATATAGTTACATTCTCTTATGGACTGTCTTGCAGGTAAGTATTTCTGAGTGCTAGATTCGGAGAATAAAATAAAAAGAAGAAACCCTAATCAATACGCATATACAACATTTTATATACACAAGATTATGTGTATGTTGTTCAACTTGCATTCGTCCTTTAATCTTCCAATTAAAGATTTTGTCTGAATTGTGTTTTCAAAGCATCTTTTGTGATAAAACCATTGTGTGTCGAGCAGGGATGCTATGATGAAAAGTTTCATTTATAAATAATGCTATTCAAAAAATTAGTTCTCAAGTTTGTGCGTCGGTTAATTTACTTGTTGATAGGAGTACTTTGTTTATAAATATAGGAGTTAGACAATGGTATTTAATTTAATTCTAAATATAAAAATCAATCCACTATATTTTCCACAAGAAAAAAATCCACTATATTTCCTGAATTTTTAGTTTTTTCTCTAAAATATCACTACGGATTACACATATTTTAAATGGTTTCTATCTTGAGTAGTTCCGTACATATGATTTAGTGGAGTATTTTGGAGAAATCAACATACATTTCAATTGGTTTCTATCATTTTATAACTAAACTAATTTTCTTAATATCTGTAAATTAATTATAAATGGGAAAATGGTATAAAAATACCATTTGAATTACAAAAACTCCAAAATGTCTACTAAATTAGCAAAATGACAAATAGTTGATTTGGTAGGAATATAAGATTTTGAAATTTGGGTGTTAACAATTTGAGTATATGTAATAACAACATTAGTATATCAATTAACAACTTAGGCATACACAATGACAAATTAGAAAACTGAAGTTGTCAATTTCTATACTAAAGTTACTAATTCATATACTCAAGTTGTTAACACCCAAACTTCAAAATCCCATATTCCTACCAAATCACCTATTTGTCACTTTGCTAATTTAGTAGATACTTTGAGGGTTTTGTGTTGAGAAAATTCTATTTAAATACCTTTTCAATTTCAAAATCTCAAATTAATAATTTGCTATAAAATTAAGTTTTTAATTGCATTATAAGTTTGTGTAATCTCATTACTCTTATGGGTGGCAATACTAATATGGGATTTTGAAATTGAAATAGTATTTAAATGGAATTCTCCCTTTTATATTTCAAATGTTATTTTTCTACCATTTTCCCATGATATATTTAGCATTTTTCTATAGAAATAGTTAGCGCTTATTTATATTAAGGATCTGAGATAGTATGTTATTAAATTTAAATTAGTTTTTAAATAAATATACTAACTTAATTTTACTCCCTCATTCATATGTCTTTGTTATAACATGAATTTAAGAAGGAATATATGATACTTGTTATAAGTCAATCATAAGGTAGAATATTAATTATATATTTTGAAATTTTTCCTATGTAAAGTCTAATGCACAATTTTTCTTTATGACCTATCAGGGTCTAATTCATTTTTTCCAAATATGGATAATTTTCTTAAGGAGAAGGACACAAAAATATAATTGAAATAGATAAAAGAAAAATAAATTTTATAGTTGTTAATAAGATACTCAGAGTGTTAATATATATACTTTCACATTTTCAACATCTTAATTCACAACTACAAAACTTATTTGTCTTTTACATATTTTAATTATATTTTTGTGTATTTTTCCCATGTTTTAAATTTATTTTAAATAGTTAATGACTTAACAACCCGAAATTTAGTGATGATGATTAGAAATTAGAGGTTTTTTTATAATAATAATATCAAATGGAATCATATTTACCACATAAATATCTTTGTTTTAGGTTTATGATGTTCAATTATGAAAGGTATTTTGTTTTGTATAATTGTGAAAGATATTTTAAATACAAAACACGGGGAAGTATAATAAAGTTAATTACTTCCTTATTTTGATAGATGAAAAGTTGGGCTTTCCACTTCTTTTAATTACTTCTCTCGTGTCAAATAAAATTTTGTAAATAGAAGGAAAATCTATATAACTTGACAAAACTTATGTGTGTGTGTGTGTGTGTGTGTATTTGACCCGAACAAAATTTATATTAACTGAGGTTTATATCGGCTTTTAAAATTAAGAGGATGTATTTGTCATTAAGGTGAATTATGGTATATGATAGAAGGAAATATTTTCTTGGAAGAGACGAAATGGGGAATCATACAGCTGTCTATAATTGGGATTTCATTGTCATATGTCAGCAAATCAATATGGTAGCCAATACCTAGACCTATCCCATTTTGGTCCACAGCTTTCTACACATAACTAGTGTACATTGCCCATTTTGGCAGGCAAATACTTACACACACACATAATATGAGAGAGAAAGAGATTGGTTTTTAGGTCAGTGTTTGGAAGAAGATGCCAGTGAGATACATATATGGGAAAAATATTGTTGATTAATGAATTAAATTACATGATAATGCATATTATTGCACTGCTCCTATTGGTTTTGTTGTTAAGAATATGAATAATTAAGTAATTGAAGGTGAATATTTTCTTAAAATTTAGAGATCGAACATACTAGAAGCCAACATACATATATATATATATATATATATATAGGAATGAATTCAATTACATTTAAGCAATAAAGAGTGGCAAATGGATTTTGTTAAAGGTGTTGGATTTCAAGTTCGTATCCACGCGCCCTTGATAGGCTGGATTATCTGATTCATAAATAAGAAAGCTTCCTCATTAAATAGGAAATTATATCAGCATTTAATCCGATAATTGTTAATTAAGAGGCAGAGCATAGATATATTTCACAAAAGAGACACGACACCGTTCACTAAATGGTCACCTTGAACCTACAAGATTGCTTCTTTTAAATTATTCCTCACTCCAACCATTGAGTTATCAGCTCGCAAGATATGAGGTGTTAGGCTCTCTTTCTCTCCCTCCTCCTTTATTTTCTGACAAAAGGAGGAAATTAATTAAATAATGTAATTATTTGAAGATGAAGACGGTGGTGGTAGCTAGTGGAGGGATCGTTGAAGAATATAATTTTGAACTTTGAAAGAATGAAGAATTTTGCAGCAAGTGTTTGGCAGCATCAAGTTGGCATTGATTGAGTTAGCTTTATTCCAAAAACGTCGCTTTACTTTGGATAATATCACTAACTATTTGATTGGTCTTCTTTAATATATTGAAACTATACACAATGCATGCATGCATGCTATATATATATGTGTGTGTGTATGTATCATTTCTTTGACCACTTTCATCACTTTTGACTAGTTGCATAGTTGCATGTGTTTGGTCACGTCGCTTCTTCTGTTCTTGTGTTTTATATATATATATATATATATATATATATATTGTTTTGGTTTTGTTTAGGGCACACTGCCCCACACAATAATGTAATGAATATCTTCTTATTCTACACGTAGATATATAGTGGAGAATGGCTGGGTTCCCAATTCCAATAGTATACTCAAAAGGCTTGGCGGGCCAACTTCCCAAATGTTTTTCCTTCGTTTCATCATTAATTGTAATAAAATAAGTGATATTTTATTGTATTATGAGGAAAAAAAAGGTGCATTTTTTCAATTTTTAAAGAAAAATACTCTAAATTTTAAAAAAACTGCATTATTTTACAGTCTTTTCTTTGATAGATCATAAAGAATTGAAATCTACATCATTATATTTTTACAAATAATGTATAAAAATGTTACGCTTTTATGTCGGATCTAATGATAAAAAATATTTAATTAAAATGGACAGCCAAGTGCATAAAGCTCCTATCATGTAGGGTCTAGAGATGGATAAATTTACACATCCTTACCCCCACAAAATTAGAGAGGACATTTTTAGCATTTGAACCCACAACTTCTAAATCACATGATAACATCTTTACCGTTGTGTGAATCATTCAAATAAGTGTTTTTCTTTAAATACATATTGCGTGAATCGCTTTCTTGACAGGTTGATTCATGGTGAATTCAGCAAACACTCTGTTCAATTGTTATTTTTAATACTTTCATACTTCTATATACTCCTCTATTCCTATATATAGGGCAGAGAAAGAAGAAGTCTTTTTGTTCTATTTATAAAGCACATCATTAAAATTTTGATGTAAATGTACCATTTTATCATTCACTTATTATTGTGTTAACTTTGTTTTCAATTGGTATTATATGTATTAAACGAAGGTAGAGTTGGATAATTATTGAATTTTATAGTAGAGTTAATGAGATTTAAGATTTTCCTTGATCTTTGTGAAAAATGTTGGAATTGTTTTATATATAGGATCAAAGGAGTATAAGATATAATCGTCCTATTATTTAACATTATTTCATATTGGGTTTGGAAGAAAATACACCACTCTGGCACTTAATTCCTTATTACTATCTTTTTGTTTTTAATATTGTCAGAAATAATATAAGAAAATAGAGGCAAGAGATGTGTACCGAGTTGGGTCTATCTAGTAGGGTAACACACATATAAGTTAAGACTATTAGAGTCCAATTAGGGTTTGCACAACAATGCATCAAAATATGAAGAAATTATAGAAGAAAATAAGAGAGAGCGCAAGAGAACTCAATTACTCTGATACCTTTTTTGCTCGGTAGGAGGCTTATATCCTTAGCTTGCACTTCAAGCTATAATCACTAGCAATAAATGCTAAGTTATTTCCTAATCTTTTCCTACTTGTCCTTGTTATCACTAGCAATAAATTACTCAATAATTTACTAATTATGAGAAAACCTTCCACACACACACACACACACTAATTTAGTTGCAATTCATTTTAGGAAATAATTGCATGTCAAGTCTTTTCCTTTATTCATTAGGATTTTATCCTAAAGCAATCGGTTAGGCTTATCAAAGGCGGACTTAAACCCAAAATCCAACAAATATAATACTCAATTTGAAGTATAAGTCTACTTATAGGAGAAATTTGTTGTCTTGGCCTTGGCCTATGTTATTCTTAAAGTGTACGATTGGAGGCCTTGGCCTATGTTATTCTTGTTGGAAATTAAATCATACATAATTCATATATTGTATAATTCATCCAAAAGAAAAACAGTGGAAGAGTAAATACCTCTAGCCATTGCTAATTCTTGATAAGAAATTAAATCACCGGACAAATGAAAAACTGTAAAACAAACTCTGGTCAGAAGAAACAATTTGTCAGGACACTTTTGACTAACTGTAAGGCACAGTGATGGAGACTGTGAGACAACCGTAGCCAGTCAGGAAACCTCAAGAGACGGTTAGGGTTTCTGTATCTAACACTCTGTGTTTTTGGCCCTGAACTTTTACACATGTGTATTTTCACCATAAGTAAATCACATAAATAGCCAAAACAAAAGCCCTAATCTTATTGGGCCTTTTTAACTAACTAATGGGCCACACTCATAGTATTTTAATTACCATAATTAATAGCTATATAATATAATAATATTAATAATAATTAAAATATCTAACATTCTCCCACTTGGCCCATTAGTATATGCTAGTTTCCCTATCAAGATCAACTAAGGATATATTGCAAGAATCATGGCGGTAAGTCTTCTTAAGTCGAGTATTACCTTCCATGTATTACATGTAACACCCTTACTTAATAGGTATAATCTTTATGGATAAATGTCAAATGTTTATTTGGTTCCTTCTTGAATATTTGTTAGTTTCATATGACTTGGTACCAACTTGAGACAATAAACTTTAACTTGAATTTCATCATTAGACAATGTTGAAATATGCCTGGTCTACCCTTGGTGGATTAGAGGTTATTATATAAATATGCAAAATATATGGCTGCAAGAGAATAATTTTATTATTTTATTTAAAATTAAAATTCAAATCAATAACTTCCCATTCGTAATATATGGGAAGACATTGATTGAGAGCATAAGGAAGTTCTCAATTTTACATCATAGAAAACATTCTCTGTAGTTCTCATTTTCTCTTGGTGCTTTTGCTCTATAACGTGATCAGAGTCCATATTGGTGCTTCGATCTCATATGGTGATGAGGACTTTTTTCGTTAGCCTTGGGGTCCACAATAAAAAATAAACTAAGGATTGCATATAGGCAAATCTAGGATCGTTTTCTCTTCTCAAGGAGCCTTTTATTGATTCCTAAGTAATCTAATTGCCATGCAAATGCAATGAAAAGAATATAAAATTGATTTGGGGTTTTGTTGAATGATAATTAAAAGAAGAATTCAATTTAATTAAAATCTTAAACTACTGGTTTTGGTATTTCTCAAATAAAATGGAATGGGATATGAATGAAATAAATCTCTTGAGAAATTGGTTCAATGGCTATCCTAGTTCACTAATGATATGGGAGTCAAAATCCACCAAGTCTTAAATAAAAAGAACCGCAAGTAATCACATTGGGTCTAATACTCCTAATTAATAGCTACTCCTACAATCGCATTCATAGCTATTAATTAGGAATGTTATTAAATAACCACTTGATATGTGAAATGGATCAAATTAATGCAATTGTTTCCTCTAACATGAATGCACAATCAAGACATTCAAATTAATCTAAATCAACTACACAAACTAGTATCACATAGCAAGCATAGTCTCAATGAATTAATAGGAAAATACACAACTAAAAAATGCAATTGTAATAATTCAAATCCAATCACAAAATAAATAGTCCTAGTTCAACATTATGGAGTCCAATTAACTCACAATAAAATCCTGCTAAAACTGCCTTTAGGTTAATTTAGGAATTACAATAATAATAAGAAATTTATAAAATAACAAGGATCAAGAAAACCTCCCCAATAAGCTCAAGAACTCAAGCCAAATTCTAATCCTCAAGAGTTGAAATTAGCCAACCATATTGCCAATAACCACAGCCACCATTTCAGTAAACATCAAGGCCTCCATGATCAATGGGTGACAGCCCAATGTGATGAGAATAGTGAGAATGAGTGGTGAAGAGAGGAAAAATGGGTCTTGTTTAGTAGAGACTAAAGGGTAAAGGCTGAGGTGAGTTGTAGATGGTTCACGGTGGTGACTATCAGAGGTGATCGCTAGTGGTGATGTGGTCTTTCACGATGGTAACTGGGTGGTGATTGATTACTGCTTTCGGTGATGATGGTGGTGGTAAGGATGGTGGGTGCTGTTGGGTTCACGGTTGAAGCAGAAAATTGGAGAAGGCAAGGTGGGTCTGTGAGGAAACAAATCCGAAACAGTGGTGGATGTCTGTAATGGCAGTGGGTGATTCATGGTGGCTGTTAAAAAAGAAACTAGTAATGACGGTGGTGATCTGCTGTGGTGGTGATCTCTCTCGGCTACCTCCTCCAATTCGCAACTCACGGCTTTAACCTTCCCTCTCACGATCCAGCCCCATCTCTTGCGGCAACTCTCAGCTCGTGATTTTTATTCCCTTTGCGGCATTGCACTCTAAAACTGTAGCTGCTCCCTTTCCTTTTAAAAACTCATACTTGCCTTTGTTTTGGCACCATTCCAACCTCATTCTCGCCGCCACTGTAGCTGGTTCTATTTTTTTTCAAAACCGTAGCTTTCCTTCTGTCTTTGACTTGCCAATAACCTAATCCCTGGTCAATTGTGTTTTGACCAGGGACTCATTTGCAAAGTCAGAAGTTTGATGGCTAAATTGCAATTTCTTTTTCTTTTTTTTTTTCCTTTAAATACCTACAATGCAAAATTATCCAATGGGTAGAATCAAAATTCCAATAAAATCATTTGCATAAATAATTAACAAATTATGACAATTTAATCTCAAATTGGACTTAATTTAATAGTGTTTTATTTTTCCAAAATTCATGCTTAATCATGCCATAAATTACCTAAGAAATCCATCAAATTTCCCAAATTAATTATTAAAAAGCATGTAAAAATATGGTGCAATCATTAACCCTATTGGCTCAAGTAAAGATGCCTCTTACTTATTGGGTTGAAGCTTTCAGTGTATCTTATCAATAGATTGCCAACTCCAACACTCAATAACTCTACTCCATTGTTTGAACTTTATAAGATTGAGCCTAATTACAAGGATCTCAAACCCTTTGGATGTGCATGCTATCCTTGTCTCAAGCCTTATAATTCTTACAAGCTTCAATTTCATAGTAAAAAATATGTTTATCTTGGACCAGCCTCTCAACAAAAGGGTTACCGATGCTTGAGTTCTACAGGGAGAGTATATGTTTCAAGACATGTGATTTTTTACTCTAATGTTTTTCCATTTCTGTCAGGTTTTCTGAACATGCGACAACCTGAAACTTAGGCCAAGAATGATGATTCCATTCCTCTATTTATTCATTCACCAAAACATTGTCAGTCTCGGCCCACTCTTTGCACTTCATCTTATGAGTATTCAAGGACCACTAGTCCAATAAGTCCATCACCCCATACATCACAGTGTAGTAATTCCTCTTCATCTGAATCCATCTTGGCCTAACAAGATTTAAGCCCAATTTTTGAACCAAATCAAAATTTACACCCTATGATAATAAGAGCCAAGTCAGGCATTAGCAAACCCATGTCTGGGTTGTTGCATATGGAAGACTCTTTATAGCTGAAGCTTGCGGCTAAACCCAGGAATACTCGCGAGGCTCTCTCGTGCTCTTAGTGGCATAAAGCAATGGCGAATGAGTTTAATGTATTGCAAAAAAAATAGACTTGGGTTCTTGTGCCCCGTGCTCAAAATTAGAAAGTGGTGGATTGCCAATGGATCTTCAAGACAAAGTATAAAGCTTATGGATAAATTCTGAAACACAAGGCTCGGCTTGTGGCGAAGGGCTTCCAACAACCCCCAGGTATTGATTATGGCAGAACCTTTAGCCCTATAATTAAACCCACAACTATTCATATTGTATTATCAATCACTGTGACATTCAAGTGGGAAGTAAGACAACTAGATGTAAATAACACGTTTCTCAACAGTTATCTGCAAGAGGATGTGTTCATGAAACAACCAGAAGGCTTCACTGATCTTGATTGACCAACACATGTCTGTAAATTGATTAAGGCCATCTATAGGCTGAAGCAGGCTCCACGAGCTTGGTTCGATAGGATGCAACTAACAGTTCTTCAATGGGGATTCAAAAATGCTAGGAATGATATCTCCCTATTCTTTTTTAGAACACGACTCACTGTCTATATCTTAATTTATGTAGATGATATCTTAGTGACTGGGAATGATTCATCTTTTATTGCCCAATTTATTCACAAATTAAACCATATGTTTGCCTTGAAGGACCTTGGTTCCCTCTACTACTTCCTTGGCATTGAAATTCATTGCAATCTGTCTGGTTTTTACCTGAATCAAGGGAAGTATATTTTAGATATTTTGAAGAGATTTAATATGCTTGATTGTGCTTCAGTGTCTACACCAATAGTGACAGGAAGAACTTTCTCTATCAATGAAGGGACACCTTTAGTTAATCCGTCTATTTATAGAAGAGCAATTGGCTCTTTGCAGTACCTCACTTCTACCATCTAAACATAGCATTCTCAGTGAACAAACTGCGCCAATTTCTGTTCAAACCAACAAATTTACATCTTCAAGGAGTAAAAAGGATTCTCAGATATTTAAAGGGAACATATCACTATGGTTTACATATTTCTACAGTTCATTCTCCTTAGATCACTGCTTTCACATATGCTAATTGGGCTACAGATGTAGATGATTGCCGTTCAATGGGTGGTTGTCTAGTTTATTTTGGGAATACCTTAATCTCTTGGGCCTCACGTAAACAAAAAGTTGTCTCACACTCTAGTTTCGAATCAAAATATCGAGCATTAGCAGACAGTGCTTCTGAAATTAAGTGGATCTCATCCTTACTATTTGAACTTGGCTTACATCTGAGATAACCAGCAACAATTTGGTGTGATAACTTAAGTGCTAGTGCTTTGGCGGCTAACCCAGTCTTGCATTCACGGAGCAAACATATAGACATTGATCTCCATTTTATTCGTGACATGATACTGGATGGAACCTTAAAAGTGAGTTATATTCCATCAACCAAGTAGGTAGCAGATTGCTTAACCAAAGCACTAACTAGCACTTAGTTTACAAATTTTCGTACCAAACTCGAGTTGTGTATTACTCCCTCTCGTTTGAGGGGGGATGTTAGAATAAAATAGGTTCTTTCACTGTAATTTATATAAGTCACTGTAAATCAAGTATATTTATCTTACAGCTATATATGTAACGCCTTACTTTTTTATAGCGAAATCCACACCGTAGTATCTTTAATATAACCAGTCAAGGATGTTAAACATCCTAAACATCAAAATACATAC
>JBAGKO010000010.1:30400674-30414610 GCA_037177275.1 Acacia concinna
ACAATTAGCTTTATCAATTTTCAGTTTTAACATTAGTTTTAAAATTCTCTTTCCTCATCCAAACTTGTTTAGCTTAATTTGATTGAATGCATTAGCCTTTTATTTGATAACTTGTTTTACAAAATTTTCATGGGAATGATACTCTACTCACTACTTTATTACTTGGCGCAACCCATGTACTTGCGGTGCGAACAAACTTATATCACAATTATTTATCTCAAACATGTACATTGACGAAATTGCCCTTAGGGGTACCTTCTATTTCCTTTTATACCCAATATAATTCCACCATTTTGAAAATTATGATCCGGACTACCCCTATACAATTTTGTGTGCTAAATCCATTTATAGCCTCAAAATTATCAAAATCTAACTTCTTCCCCCCTTTCCAGGCCCGAACTGAAATGCTACACATTTTAGGCAAAAATGCCAATTTCAATTCTAATGCTTCCAAAATGATTTCCCTACCTTTACTACATACAATTTTTCATTCTAAATCCATTGAAAGCTTCTAAACCATCAAAATCAACCTCTATCATGCCCAAAATATGTTTGGACGAAAACAGGGGTTAATTATGAAAAATGGGGTTTTCACATTTCTTTCAATAAAACACCCTTATTTCATTTTAAATCACTTGCTTAACCCCTTAGATTCATTCTCCATATGATCAATCTAAATTTGGGCAGCACCTCCTCTTAGGGTTCATACTTCCCAAAATGCAAAGCAAGTCCAGATCAACAATAAACCACAACAACCACCATAAACAAGTTCAACTACTAAGAAGCAACTAGAATCAACCAAAGATTCAAGATTTTGAAGATTACCTTTTATCTTCTTCGCTTCTTGAGCTGTACTCAACTCCTCTCCTCAAGAAAATAAAACTACAGGAAAGCTGTTCTTGATGAGAGGAACAATATTTATAAAGACACTTTGAGCTATAAATGTAGTTTTGGTGGTAAAAATGGCCTTAGAACTCTTTCTCTAGCTCACTCTTAATCCACAATGAGAGCTTAAGAATTTCTCTCTCTAGCTTCTTCCCTCTCTTTGGCTATAAAAAATGAGGCCTAGAAGGCTGAAGAAGCTCTTAGGGCTCGTTTGGTACGCTGGAATTCATTTTGATGGAAATGGAAATGGATATGGATATGTAAATGAGGTTAAAAAGTATGTTTGGTATGTCATGGAAATGAGGTCTATTTTTTATATGAAAATACCAAATTGCCCTTTTAAGTAAAAAAATCTGAACCAAATTCTTTCCCTTCCTCCATCATCCACCATCATCCATCACCACCATACAACCACCTTCGTCCATTGTAGAGCATTGAAGATTTGGCCATGAAGACGGAAAGGACAAGCGCAAGATCCAGATCTAACATGGTTGGATCTGATGAGTAAAGAGGATGAAGAGAGCTACCATGATGGGAGGAGAGCTAGATTTAAGGTCGTTTGCAAGCCGATGTCGCCGCTGTGGGTTGCCGAAGGTCACCATCGTGGGTTGCCGACGGTCGCCGTTTGGGTTGCCTGAGGTCACTATAATGCTTGCTGGTCGTGGGTTGCAGAAGGTCGCTGTGGTGGGTTGCTAAAGGTCGTCGTTGTGGGTTGCCTGAAGCTATCGTCTGGGTTGCCTAAGGTCATCGCCTGGGTTGCTTGAGTCACCGTAATGCTTGCTAGTGGTGGGCATATGTCTGGTATGGCTGGAACATGAAAAAGAGAGAAGGGGAAAAAGTGAAATCTACCTATATGGAATTACAAATTTGAGCTTTTTGGATGGAATTCATATTGGTGGAATTGGCATCAATTGGCTTCTACATGGAAATGGAATTTTTCCAAATTCCATCACACCAAACATGCTCAAACCATGAAATTGGACTCCATTTCCATTTACATATGTTCATTTCTAGCGTACCAAACAGGCCCTTAAAGATCATATAAACAAGTTAACACATGCTTAATTCACATTGATCTAAGTGTCCACATGTGTTCATCCCTCATTGGTCCACATGTCTCCTTTTGCTTTAATTTTATTTGATCATCCCAAAGTAATTTCAGCTGGCCCAATCTTCCCCAAAATATCTCAAAAATTAGGGGAATCAATTTACTCTTAATTATTTTATAATTTACCATTTACCCCTACATTTTTGAGATTTCAGATTTCTTGACAGAATTTTCATCCAACTTTGCATATTCATAACTAATTGTACAAATTTCAAATTGAAGTGATTCCAAATCCAAAATGTCCCTTATTGAGTCTAGTGTTAGTGAAAAATAATTTTTTTGATTAACTAGAATCATAAAATTCCCAAAAAATTTATTTTTGAACACTACTCTAGAAAAGGGTGAATTTCACTGGACATACTTAAAAAATGCATATCTCTAATTATATCAATCCAATTAATTTGGTTGACCTACCAATTTAAATATTAGAATGTCTATTTTTGTCTTGTAAACTTTTATGATTTTTGGACATCATTTGTCATTTAAAAGTTTACAACAACGTGGCTGCTTCCACAACACTTTTTCCTAAAAATTCCCCAAATTTTCATTTTTATTGAAATGGTTGTTTACTAGATTTCCATATAAGAAATTTTTGGGGTGCTACCAAAATTCATAAAGCACAACTCTCGGGAAAATGTTAAAAATAATGTATTTCATAGACAAATAAAACTTATAATAAGGATCGGAGTAAAAATTTTGGATTGGAGGGGGTATGATAAGTTGATATCCCTAAC
This sequence comes from Acacia concinna, assembly GCA_037177275.1. Taxonomy (NCBI): domain Eukaryota; kingdom Viridiplantae; phylum Streptophyta; class Magnoliopsida; order Fabales; family Fabaceae; genus Acacia; species Acacia concinna. The sequence goes on from JBAGKO010000010.1 coordinate 30,403,402, forward strand.
TAGGTTAAAAAACAGAGACTACCCTTCCTAATATTTAAGTTTTGGTAAAAATATAAATAACTACTCAACTTTAGTGCTCTTGCATATAACCCCTAATCTTTAAGAATTTAAGATTCACACCCCGAACTTTTAATTCATAATTTGGCATTTAAAACTTTAAAGTTCCGTTAAATCAAATGGAATACAGGCAACGTCATATTTATTGGAAACTATGTAGCAGGTGACATGTAATTTTGCATAATTTCATTAATATATCCTGGACTAAATCTATTACTTACATTAAAATGTATTTTTTTAGTTATACAGCAAAATCCCTAATTCATATGATTTATGTAGGTTAGTTGTGTCCCTAAAAAAATCACGAAAACTAAGCTAATGTAATATAGTAGTTAGCTTAGGCCATTTTCCACAAAGAATCTTAAAAAATTAGCATAGTTCGTAAGAAATTTAATGAGCTACAAATTAAGCTAAATACTTAAGCAAGTTGAGAGAAATTTGTTTAGTGCAAAAGTGAGTAAATCTTAAGCTATTGTTTGTGTAATCCTCTGATTTTTTATGCAAGATGTAGTATGAATGAAGTGAGATAACAATGAGACATATATGTTCCTTTAAAGGTTGTTTGGTATGAGGGGAGGGGAGGGAAAGGGATGGAAAATAATTTTTTTAGATGAATTTAAATAAATTGAAGAAATGGGGTTATAAAATTCTAATAAAGAAAAAATATAACATAAAAGTATGAAAAATTAGTTAAAAGCTTTTATCCCTACTTCTCTATTTTTTGTAAATTGAACTTATAAAAATTTCCCCTCCCTTCGCTTTCCTTCCAAATCCCTTGTACCAAACAAGCCTAGAAATTAACTCAAAACTACCATTGTCCACTAAATTTTGGAGTGAAGACTAATTCCAATTAGAGAGACTAACAACTAGCTAACTCTATAACAATTGGACACATAACTCATGTGAATTCAATTACTAACAATTAACCATTTAGCTAAGAAGATCATTGGATCAATTCTCCTATTAACAAGCCGAACTATGCATTGCTCATGAAAGTAAATAGACAAAAAAAAAAAAACTCCGTTACTATCTAAAATGAATTCCAATTTCAAAGTTATGAGAAAAGAACTTAACTCAAATTCAATATGATTTAAAATTAATTAATCTAAAATCAATTCAGATCCATTTAACAAGTAATCAAGATGACATGAAATCGAATTGCATAAATTTTAATTCTTAAAAATCCATATAACAATTTCACTGACAAAATTGGATGCTCAAAGATTCCAAGCTCAACTGCTCATCAAGGATTCAGATTGGTCTTCAGCTTCAAAAAAAAAAAAATACAAGGAGATTAGTCACACATCACTTGGAGAGAAATTTCAACAAACTCCATTGAAGAGTCTATGACGAAACTTCTTGGAGGTCTCAGCAGAATGGGAAGAAGGAAGACACGTTTTAAAGGGGGGCTGATAGGGGATGGTGGATTGTGTGTGTATGATCGATGGTGAATGGATGATCAATGAGTGGTGAACGAATGGTGAAGATGGTGATGAATGAATGGAGTGTGTGCTGTAAATCGGTGATAAATGGTGAATGAATGGGTATGAAGTGGTGGGTGGGGACGGTGGATGTGGGTGTGGTGTGAGTGGGGACGGTGGTGGTCTGGTGGATGTGAAGATGATTGCGCAGTTGAATTGTGACGGATGAATGATGATTGAAATCTGAACGCGTCTTCCCCTCTTTTCTCCATGCGGCCAGACCTAGAAGCCAGCTGGGAGCTCTTCAATCTGGTCTGCAATATGGGTATTTGGAGCTCCAATTGGGTGGTGTAAATATACCATTAATAATATTTTTAAAAATTCCTTTTACGTCCCTGAAAGCACTCCATTTCTGTTTTTGCAATTTAATTTCTATTTGCTCTTCTTTCCAATTTCTCCCAAGTTTCTTACAATAAAACCAAACAAAATATAATATCAAACATCTTCAAATTAAATAGTAGAGAGACATGATAAAAATGCCCTCTTAGCCAAAATTTCATGTTTTCTAAATTAATCCCACATAATTTTAATTTATTCATTTTAATGCACTTTAAGTATAATATACTCAAGAAAAACCTCCAAATTGCATGGAATTAAATAATAAAAATATTGATTACCACCCATCTTCCATATTCCTCTTGTTCTTTCCATTCTTCCCACTTGAAAGTCAGCCTTGTTTGCAAATCATCGTCTTCATTTCAAGCCAAGAATTATCTTCGTCACATTCTTCTTTTTTCTATGAAACTTTTTCTGTGAAATCTTTTTTCTTCATACTAGCGTTAGCGTCATCATCTTTAGATCTCTTGCAATTGTTATAGAAATCTGTAAAGAAATAAGAAAATATTTGGTTCAACCAAAGACACTATCCTTAAGAGTAATTCAAAAACCCTTTAATAGAAAGGAAGTAGTACTTCGAGGATTAAACAAAATCTTCCTGCAAGTATATATGGTAATAGAACTGGCGAAAGATAAATAGCTTAGCAAGAGATTATTTAGACTTCTTATCCTATTTTAAAAATGGTGTCACGATGGCAATTTTTATAGACAATAAGTTGATGCCTTAAAGTGATATCTCTTTACTTACTATACATCTTCAAGTAGAACTCATAACTTTCTGTCAAATTCATAAACCATGTTGATTCATGAACTTACTAAAATCCTTTAATTTATTAGGATATGATTTCTTAAAACACATATTTTCATTTAAAGTTGTAAAAGTGAAATGATTAAGGGAGAATGGGTAGTGAATAGTAGAGCAGAAGGGCATTTTGTGCGCGGGATGAATTTGCTAGACCTCTAGTAATGGGTGAATTAGTAGCGGTAATTTTTTTTTAAAAAAACCCCTCTAATGTAAATGAAATATTTAATCTAGGATAAATTAATGAATTAATGACAATTACATGTCATTTTCCAAATAGTTTTCAATAAATATGATGGGGAAGAGGCCTCTCCATCACTCCCCTTTCCGTCTATTCCCCCAACTTCTTTATTTACATTGTCAATCAACTCTGAGGTTCAGATTTAATATCATATACAAAGTAAAAAAGAGTATATATAATAATTTAATAAAAGTATAAAGATATGCACCATTTATATTAAATTGTACTGATTTAAATTTATTTATTTACATTTTGGGATAATTAATATTATAATAATATTTTAGTGTGTGATAAAACATTATTTTGTATGATTCATTGGGATTATTTTCTGTGTTTAATTGGAACAAGTTGAATTAGAAAATCACTTTAGGCATTAAATAGTGAAATATGTGTATAGGGGCATTATGGTCATTTAGGCACTAAAATGACATAATTAAATATTAAATGAAGAAGGACATGACTGCAAATAAAGAAAATATGCTAAAGAAGGACTAGAGGTATTAAAGTGTAAAAAGGTCAAACTTCGCAGGGCCATTGTGAAAGGTAGGAGAAATGCTTGGAGTCTTTAGTGTACCTTTCTCTTCGTAGGGTTTCCAGCCGTTGAAGCTTGATGGAAAAAAGCGACATGGCACTGCACTAAACAACATTTGCTGGAACCGGTCAGATGCTTCTCGTATGGGTTTAGAGGGTTGCGGGAGGGAGAGAGCTCAGAGATTCAAGGGTTGTGGAGGCCCGAATCGTGTCGGAAGGCTCGCAGAGTCCTCTGCTTTTATGACTGCTCCTGAACGTGAATTTGGAACTCCAAACCAGCCATTGAGTGGCTGGTTCATCATTCCGGTGGTGTCTAACTGGAGCATAGGATTGAACGATAGATCTAGATTTAATGTTTTTGAGCTTGTGTATCCGTTGAGACTATGTATGCTTTCTCTGTTTTGCTTTTATGAGGATGGATTTGTAATGATTGGCTGACTTGGCTTGTTTTATTTGATCTGGATGGTAGGGGTGTGTAATTAGAGTAGGTGTAGGCTGAGGGCTGTAATCAACTCGGTTGAGTCTTGATTGAGGGTCACACTGACTGAATTAGTGTCCGATTGGTTATTTGACTCTGTCACATCTAACTAGATCTGAATGCATGCCAAGTATCGAATGAGAGTTAAAATTCATTGAAACTGATCTAATATGGTGATGCAATGATGGTGAATGCTGGACAATCCTAGGTGGCTCGTTTGATTGCTTACAATCACCTAAATCTGTTGCACTTCTTGATATGTTTTTCATTTTTTTCTGTTTCTTTTATTTCCAGCAAGCTTCCATCCCTTTTCTTCTCACCATTTGCTTCCTTAATCATGTTTAAATATTGCTAACTTACCTAAGCTAAGTTTCATAGCTGTTAAGTCCAGATTTGACCGATCAAAGCTCCTTGAGTTCGATATTAGGAATTGCTATCTATACTGTATTTCTCTTGTATAAAATTATGTGTAAAGCGACTAGCACATCAATATGATATTAAATCTCAACTGTCAAAGTTAATCAAACAGTGTATATAAAAAAGTGGACGGGAGGGAAAATAGAGAAATCCTCCTCCAAATATGATGTGAGCATGTGGCATTCATTAAATTTAAGAGCTATTTTAATATTAGGGTGTTAAATGTCAAACTATGAAAGTTTAAGGTGTAATTTTTAAACTTTTAAAGATGAAGGGGTTATATATAAAAGAGCTAAAGTTGAGGGGGTTATTTGTATTTGGGCCTTAAGTTTTTTCCTTTGCACAAATATCCTCTTACTTAGATAATCCTATTCAAGGACAATGAGTACTGTTGAACATTAAATATTGACACATCTTTTAACGATAATTTAAACTTTGACTAATCTCTTTCCAACATGTTGAGTAATTGTATTCATTTAGGGGTTATTTGTTATATAGCCCAAGCATCATGTGGCCCACTATAGGAACAAGTACCAATTAGATTTTGAATCCTACATACTTTTTCATGCTTAATCTCTTTAAAATCTTCTAAAGATAATTATAAAAAATACTCATTTTTATTTGTAGAAGAAATATCATATATATGAGAATGATATGTATTATTGAGGAAAAGTGTCATTTAAGGACCCTCTACATCGATTAATTATTAATTAGCTAAGCTAAAGCATATGTTTGGTCTTTTATATTTGCATGAAGTTACATTTTAACACCTTAAATTTATATATTGCATGTTTAGTCTTTCAATCTTAACATCGTTAGTCTTATCTAACAAATAACTTTGATCCATCAAACTTAAGTGATGGCCGTGAATTAATTGTTGACAAAGCATGCTTGTATTTTAAATTTAATATTTTTATATTTAAAATTTTTTAAACTAAAAAATTAAAATGACTCTAGTTTTTGCGAATACTTTATTAGTATTTAATTGCACATGTAACACTTACGTTTAATGGATCAATGTTTTCTATTAGGAAAAACTAACTGTGTTAAGATTGAATGTCAAGCAAATGCACCTTATAAGTTTAAGGGACTTCAAGGGATCTTTTAACTCTTAACATCTATAGTTTATTTGTATGTTTTTGAAGTGACGGGGTCTTATCATTTTAAAGGAAATAAAAAATAAAATGGAAGAAAGGCTTTCATGCTTATTTTCCCAAAATATTTAAATAGTAGTAAGAAGTTTGATAACATGTTGGCTTTATTTTAATTTAAGTGAGTGATAAGCTAGGGTGGCATTATTTGATATTTTATAAATCTGTGATTTTTTAAACATTTAAATACCCAAGATATTATGTTCTGAGCATTGAGCGATAAGCTAGGGTAGTAGTATAGTAAAAAGGATCAGATTGGTGTCATCTTTCGTTCTATGGAAGAAATTGAACACCTCTCCGTTGTCCCAACTTCCCCAAGCGATGAGAAAGAAGCATACTTTCCTATTATCCTAACTTATGATAAATTCATATCATCCTTAATTTTGTAGGTCATATGAGAGAACATGTCTAGTTTTAATGCTGGGGCGAACTCATCACACTATTATATTACTGAGTTCCTTGAACTGGGACTTCATTATATATGTCTCAATTTTTTTAAAAAAAAATGCAGACGGGAGGTTTAATCAATATAATATAATGTTAAGGGATTTCACATTTTAACTTCTCACACAAACTGCAATCGCTTCAGTTTCATTCAAGCACCAAACAGATCATACAAACATACATGATACAAAAATCACAAGTTTAGAATGAGTACATTAAAATTTCAAATTCAACGATTTAAACAACCAGACTATCACTAATGAAATTCAATCCCTCATGAGCTCTCCAATTGTGATAGTGTGAAATTGATCGAGCAAATCAGATTGTGGAGTCCTTACAAGCTCCCTAGATACTTGTTCCATTGTTGGACGAGACTGAGGATTCCGATTCAAGCAAGAAAATGCTATTTTTGCAACTAAGATGACCTGCCGTGGAATTGGTTTTCTCAAGGTTTCTAGTCTTGGGTCCAACACCTCCTTTAACAACAAGTCATTAGTGGTTGAATTCTCCGCCATAGATAAAAGAAGCTCTGCTGGATGCTTTCCCATAATGATTTCTAAAGTCAATATTCCAAAACTATAAACATCACATTTCTCATCTGCTTTCATAATAAAAGCAATCTCTGCAATATATTTAATGTTATATATATAAGTCCATAATATTGTAACAAAAAAAAAAAATATCACAATGAGAGCAGTATTTTGGAAAGAATAGACAAAAAATGTCTTACCTGGTGCAGCATACCCAAATGTGCCAACAAATCTGGTGATGTTGTTTGAATTAGGATTCAGAAACTTTGCAGTTCCAAAGTCAATGATGTGAGCTTCTTCATATTCAGAATTTATAAGAACATTTTTGCTTGATATGTCACGATGAACAATAGGAATTGAACAACCATGATGCATATGGGACAAAGCATTCGCGACACCTTTAATAACATTCATCCTCTTTTTCCAACCAAACTCAATGGCTTCGTCATCATTTCTTAGTATTGTATCCAACCTGCCACCTTCCAAGAACTCATAAACCAAAATGGAGAATTGTGAATTGGATAAAAACCCATATAACTTCACAATGTTACGATGTTTGATTTCTGTTAAAGCTTGAATCTCACTTGTAAAAGCTTTGCGATTAGAGATTTCCCCACTTGACATCGAATGAAGCTTCTTTACAGCAACAACATCTCCTGTAGGTAATTCAGCCCTATAAACACTTCCTTGGCTCCCTTTCCCAATAAGATATTTATCATTAAGCTCCTCTGTAGCATTGATGACATCTTTGTATAATATTTCTCTTTCAAGACTCCACACAAAATAAAAATCTTCTAGTGGAGCTTCTCCATCCTTTTTCTTTGCTTTTGTTGCTATTCGATAAAAAATGAAAGATGCTCCAGCAAGTACTATTAGCAGTATGGCCAATGGGAGGAATATTATCAAGAACGTTTTGTTCTCATGGCCAGGATGATTTTTTGGTGAATCGCCGCAAGGATGTAAACCAGTTACGTTAGCGCACAAACCTTTATTATTCCTCAATGAATCAAAGTTGTGAAAGGCTGACTTGATTGGAACGGGACCTTCTAATTGATTGTATGATATGTCCACAGTAGACAAAGCTGAAATTGGTCCACTGAAACTGGAAGGAATGGTGCCAGTGAGATTGTTACGTGAGAGGTTCAGTATTTGCAATTTGGGTAACATGCCTAGTCTTGATGGTATTGTTCCAACTAGCAAATTGTCACTAAGATCAAGTTGTTCAAGATCTTGGAGCTCACTAAATTCAGGGGGAATGCTATCATCAAATTTGTTGTTTCTCAACTTCACGACCCTTAAGCTTTTTAATTCACCCAGCTCCCTTGAGATTGAGCCATTGAAATTATTTGCTGCTAACTCCAAAATTTCAAGCTGTCTTAGTGATCTTATATTTGAGGGGACATCACCAGAGAAGCTATTGTTGCTCAAAGAGAGTTTTTCCAAAGCTATTAACTTCCCTAATTCTTTTGGAATGTGTCCAGACAAATTATTTGAAGATAAGTTAAGCAAACCAAGCTTAGTTGCCTCTCCTAGTTCTGGGGGTATATCCCCAGAAAGCTTGTTATTGTGAATGATCAATTGTGTGAGTTCTTGACACATCCCCCACCTAGATGAAAGGTGGCCATACAATTGATTTTCACTTAGATCGATGTAGTCCAACATAGGATATACACCAAAGGCATCCGTCATATTATCAACTAATTGGTTATCTTGAAGTTTAAGCCTCTTTAGACTGGAACAATTCTTTAAACTGGTTGGAATAGAACCAGTGAACTGGTTATCTTCAGCAACAAACCTGGATAACCTCCCACTTTGACAAATCTGTTGTGGCAAGTTGCCATGGAAATGATTACTACCAAGTTGTAAATTATACCAACTTATGTTATTCATTTCTCGTGGAAGTTGACCACTGAGTTTGTTCCCCATCAATACTAAAGTGTCGAGGTTTGTCATGTTTCCTATAGTGGAAGGAATTAGTCCTGAAAGATTGTTATAGTCTATAAAAGTTTCTATCAAACTGATCATGTTACCAATCGATTGAGGAATTGGACCAGAAAATCCGTTGATAGAAAAAGCCAGTTCTTCAAGATTTGTTAGGTTTCTTATAGAGGGAGAGATTGGCCCAGACAATCTATTATCATATAACTGAATCTTAATGAGAGAGGAGAGTTTCCAAAATTCAGTAGGAATAGGACCCGAGAGATTGTTCTCATAAAGATAAAGATTTTTTAACTTGGTCAGGTTTCCAATTGATGATGGAATTCTCCCTGACAGAGCGTTGCTTGCCAAAAAAAGCTCTTCAAGATTGTTCAACTTTCCAATCTCCTCAGGAATGGGACCAGAAAGGGAATTTTCTCCAATCCAGAGGAGATTCAAATTCCTCAAATTCCCAATTTCATGGGGAATATTTCCTGTGAGATTACTTGTACTAAGATCAAGATTATTTAAAGTGGTTAGACTGCAGATTTCAGGAGGAATGGAACGCCCAATTGGATTAAATGACAAATTCAACATCAAAATACTGGATAAGTTACCAATTTCGTTGGGAATGTGTCCATAAAATTTGTTGTTGCCTATGTCGAATTTGAGGAGATTGGGAAAGGAAGCGAAGTTGAGACTTGAAAGTGTACCTTGAAGGCCAAGACTTGACAGACTGATATTGATCACAGACAAGGATTTGTCACACGAAATCCCCTTCCAGTTTCTGCAAGGATTGGTGCCATTGTTCCAAGAGGACAAGGTAGCTTTGCTTTGGTTGTTAAAGCCAGCTCTCCACTTCAACAGAGCTTTTGCTTCGCTATCTCCAGCAGCAACAGATGCAAAGGAAGCAACACAAGAGAATATGAAGATGATTATACACCATAATGCTAGAAGCTTAGTGGAGTATTCACCTTCAAACATGGTTTGTGGAGAACTTTTTAATCAGAGACTGAACTTAGTTGGGAGGGTGAGATAGGTGATAGTTCTTGTAAATGGTGGGGAAGCCTGAAAAGAGTTTGTTAATGCACAAGTTGATGATACGGGCCTTATAATAGAGTGGATATGGGCATTGCAGTGAATGATTTCTCATTCACGACAATATTTTGCATTCAAAGACAAAAAGAACCTATCTTTATTGTTTTCCAGCACTCCATTAACTTTTTGAAAGAACTTGATAAATGCAAAACACATTGTTCAATTGTTTTTTTTTTTTTTGGTAAATAATACTATACGGTCCTAAATATAAATTCTTGTTGACTTGCTTTAAAGGTTTTAAGAAAAATAATAAAATTATTTTAAAGTATTTATGCTTCTCCAAATTATTGTACCTAACTTGTAATATAATAATACGTAATTTTATATTATTAAGTAATTTTTCTGACTTACTTAATCTAAAAAAAAAGTTAATTTGATTATATATTTAGAACTAGGAGAGTAATACATAAAAAATAATAAAAATATACTACATAATAAACCCCAACTTTGTAAAAGAAGGGTGCCCACGTTTGAAAAGAAAACTGTCCATTTGCTTTTCTATAAATCATTGTACGAGACATATATTAATATTCTTTTTTCACCTTATTGTAATAGTCATAAAAAAAAGTGTAAAAAGTTCCATCAATAAATAATTATTTCTCTAAAGGTCAAACAAACTAATTAAATCTTGAAAACATACCACCAAATCCCAACAAAAAAAAAACTACTAAAAAAGTCTACTTGTCAATAATAAGTGAAAGAGTCACCATTAACTAATTATGGACTTATGGGATTTTCCTAACATTATTCTCCTTACCTTGGTGTTATTTTCCCTTAAATCTTTTGCTTTAAAGTCTAAAACATGAGACGCGATCCCGTCCTCCCTTCCTTATTTTTCTTCCTCTTAATTTACAAACATCTCTACACTTACTTTATAAAATGCATTAGTTTTTATTCTGACAACTAACATTGCAAACAAAGTTAATCATTTAATACATTATTTAATTGTACAGCGTTGGAATGTTCAGTGGATGTTTTTTTTTTTTTTTTGCGTATGAATGTTTTGCATTACTATTAAAGGATTTAACTTACTCGATGCTTGATATTTGTTGTTTAAATACTTAAATTAGAAAATAGTGACTTGTGACGAGAGACGAAAGTGGAACTAGCACTTAATTGTCTTATTAACATGACTGTCTGAGAAATGTGTCAATTATTTGAATGTTATTTTAAATTCAGAAAATTAATCTTTTAGTCTCCAAATTTTTACTTATTTATAACTGTATCCCTTAACTATGACTTGGTGCGACTCAATCTCTAAACTTTTAATTTGGTAATAACTCAGTTCTTGAACTTTTCACATTTAATAATTAAATCCTTACATTATACTCCCTCCATTTCTATTTATAAGACCTTTTTAGAGAATCATAAGAAAATACTAAGAAAACTAATTATATTACTTAATAATATTATATGTTGTTTTTTATTATATTATATAGTAGTTCATAAGTCAAACAACATAATTTGAAGAAAAATGATAAACTTTAATATCTTAAAGTAATATAATTAACTTTCTTAAAATTTTTTTAGGATTCTCCCAAAAGGTCTTATAAATAGGAACAGAGGAATATATAATTTATTTGGAGTCATTGTAAATTAACTAAAACCACCAAAAATTGCAAATGTGATTTCCATCTCAGCAAATTTTCTTTCCTCCGGGGGCCGCGCCCGCGGCCGGGGGGGGGGGGGGGCACCACCCCAGAAGTTCTTCCTGTCCAAAAGAAAA
>JBAGKO010000010.1:30418287-30431277 GCA_037177275.1 Acacia concinna
ATTTCCCGGTCTTGTTCCCGGGAAAATCTGGTGCCCGGGGTTTTCCCGGGACCGGGACCGGGACCGGGAGTGGCAAATCCAGGTCCCGGTCCCGGATTTGCACACCCCTAATTTTTATCTTAATCCCTCTTTATTTTCTAAAATAATCTTATATATTTAACCTCAAGATGATTTATTGATCTTATATGTCCATTAACTTCTTTAATTCAATAATGAAGTTTTCCTAAAGATATTAGGCCAAACAATAGTCTCTAAATATTTTTCTTGAATTATCTTAAGAAATTTGGCATTTAATTTTAAAAATAGCTTTTAAAATATTTGAGTTATGTTTTGGGGAAATTAAACCCTTCCTTAATTTTCTATATCCCAAAATAAAATTATATATTAATTCCTCAAAATTTGGGATATTATAAATGGTGAAATGAGAGAATGAAGATAAAACCAAAGCTCCCTCTCTTTCTCTTGGCTTCTCTATGCTCTTGGGTTTCTCTTAGCTTCTTTCTTTGCTTCAGCGAGAATAAAATCCCAGAATGAAGCTTATGTTCTGTCATCCAGCAATGACCGTGGCAATAAGAAATGGGATGGCTGAAAGAATAATGAAGAAACCGTGGCCTTTTCTCCAGCTGTGATATGGCCTTTACACGTGGAGAGCAATGGCAAAAGGAGTAGCATGCACTATCACAGCTGGCCGTGTAGCTTGCACGTGGAAGGGGAAGAGAACTGAATATATGGGTGATAATATGAGAGTGGGACAAATTATACATTGGGTCCTCCCAATATTTCTCAATTTTTATCTTAGTCTCTCTTTATTTTCTAAAATAATATCTATAAATCTTTCCTTATCACATGATAAAAGATTTCTTCCTCATTTAGCCTCTTTTATCCATAAGAAAATTTTCTTAGAATATTAGGCAAAACTATAATCTTTAAATATTTTTCTTGAATTATCTCAAGAAATTTGGCCTTTAATCCCAAAAATAGCTTTTAAATTATTTGGCCTACTTTTTGGAGAAATTAAACATTTCCTTGATTTTCTATATCCCAAAATAAAATTATATACTGACTCCTCAAAATTTGGGATATTACACATTTCTTCTTATTTAAATCTCATTTGAATTAGTAAATTATAACTTCCTTGTAGGTACGACCCTAGAATACTCTATGATTATTACTACATCGATCTCATACACTTGTGGGGGCGATCAACTGAATCCTGATATGTATGCTACTATTATGAGACATGCTTTATGTTGAGAAACAAAAAAAATAAATTTACCCGCCATTTGGCTGGCACGAAATACTAATAGTGGTTCCAATTGCCACGGTAAGATAAAAAAAAAAGCGAGGGAAGTGATATCAAAAGTGGGATGTGACACATTTAATTTTTAAAAAAATGAAAAATTAAAAAATATTCAATTTGATCCATTCAAATTATATCTAAACTGTTTAACAAGGTGATTAGCTATTAAAGCTCATCATTGTAGTAAGCAGTGAAACTAGTTCCGTCCTTGCTATATATTACCTTTTTATGATGCAAATTGCAAAGAGAGATACCCTTCGCCTTAATTGAATAGGGGAATTTTTGGAAGTGATATTTATTTGTGACAACTTTAATTCATTCATGACTAGTTTATTATATGGGTACTTGATAATAAATTGAATATATTGTTGTTCCTTTTTATTATGATCTTATTATAAGCTGCTTCTGTATTCATCAATTAGAAAAAGAATAACAATTTCAAGCAACAATAGCAAACTATTTACGTATTAAAACCTCTGATCGTTGAAATTACATTGAAGCATCAAGGTTTTTTTTTGTTTTTTTGGTGTTTTGTAAGTTGATTGATGAAAATGCCTTTAGATAGTTGGCATAACAACTCAGTTGAAAATCCTGAAACTTAAGCTGCAAACATTGAAATATCAGTTACAAATCAGTTGCAATTTGTGAATTGAAAAAAATGAAAAATTGCACTTTTTTTTAATGGAAAAAATTGCACTTAGGTTTTAAGGATTAGAAAAGAATAGTTAAAAAGTCCCATGGCAGATTCTACTATAAAAAAAGTCTCTAGAGACTGTAAGGATATAAATTATTCCGAACGTGAAATCAACTTATTACCCCCATTGATTAAAAAAGGTAAAGAGAAGTAGGAGGAATTTAAGTATGTTATTTGACAAATGTATGTGCCTATTTTAACAAATTTTAGAGTGGCAATTGATAGGTACTTGCATCTATGTACTCATATATTGCTGCTTTTTTTTTCTTTTTTTAAACAATGGCGTCAATAAAGTAATTTCACAATAAGAATTTATATCATTACATGGACTTTTTTGATATTGAAATCTACTATGTGACTTTTTTCTATTCTTTGCGGTCCTTGGGCCCAAGCACAGTTTTGTAAATCTTTGAACAACAGTTGTGAAATTTCATAAGCTTGGTTACGTTGCAAATCTTAAAGATCAATTGCAAGTCAGTTGCAATTAAACTGCGGATCCAATTCAAGTACATAAAAAGTTAACCAATTTAGGTCTTTAAAATGGAGTCTTTTAATTTTATAATTACGATTAAGATTTTGACTCCATAAATTTAACATTGATTTGGCGCAACTCATCTTGTAATATTTGCAATTACGTTTTCAGTATATACAACTATATGATATTTGAATATTTACAAATTTTTCATAATTGACAACTAATTTCCAATTTATCTTTCAAGATTACAAAAACAATTTGCAACTTTGACAAATGAGCAAGTGCATTTTGTCCACTTAGTGGTCCCTGAACGTCTCTCATCATATCCTAATATGATCTCAAAGAGTCATTTTCCCTTTCTACTATGGCCGTTGGCCAAGACTTGTAGCTCCGTTGAAATAATACCAGCTCAAGGAAAATCTATACCTTTTACAATGAAATCCATTACAAAGTTTACGAATTGATTGCTCGTCTAAAAGTTGGCCACGTGAAGGAAACGTTCCAATCAGTTAAACATAGACACTAATCGTCACAATTTTAAAGTCAATGGTACGGTGGAGCATACTTTGTTTTCTTCTCGCACGCTATGTGTATGGCTAAAATGACGTTTTGGATGCATTTTATTCAGCAACTATGATTCAGGGGCCTGTATTAGTCAATACTTAAATAAACTCGATCAGTTATTGAATCAACAATCAATGCCATGGTTCAAAGAGTAGTTAGAAAAGTCATTATTAAAAAAAAGATATCATACAATTAAACAAACTAACTAACACAATTGTTAAACGAATAACCCAGAGTCATTAATTTCTTATTAACTTCATAAATCTTATTTTCACTTTATTAATTAGCTTCAATATCAATTTCGTTAATCTAGAGTATAAATAGATATAAGTATCTCCCAATCACTTATACCCATCTCTCAAGTTAAAATTGTTATCCCTAATATAGTTACCCAATAGGCAATAATAGTTCAATTTCACTATAATATGATTATATGGGTCCAATAGGTATATTCCTATCCTATTGGCAAATTAGAATAAATTATAATCCCACATTATTCAATCTCATGGTCCAATTAAGATCTCTCTCCCAAAACTAATATAAATTCCCCAAACTCATACTTCATGGTGATCAAGCACTAGACAGGAAAGAAGAAGTAAATAATATTAAGTAATTAAAATTAACATTAAATTATAACCAATATATGAAAACATAGTCTAATATACTTATAAGTTTATAGTTACTCAAGGTTGTAAGACAAATTAGCCACACATGACTTTATTTATAAAAAAGAAGAAGAAGACAAAGAAGAAAAGAGAATCAATAATACTAAACAGAAATAGAGACAACAAATGGGTTCATTTTGTCCTCACTCCTCTAGTTCTTACGTGTCGTTTTAGTTCTTTGCAATGAAGATAATCCCTTTCTTTCTTTCTTTTTTTTTAATTATATCCAGTTGCCTCTTTTTATAAAATATTAAGTATTCCTTGCCTTCTAAGTCATTCACCCTCTTTTCCTTAGGTTTCAAGTCTCCATCTTTCCATTATTTTCAAAACGGCAACTTTCTTATCAATCAAAAGAAAAAGGAAACAATATAATGATGATGATGATAAAATGAAACTTTTTATTTTTATTTGAGAAAACTTTCCATGATTATTTTTCTTCCCTAAACTTTAAAACTTCCATCCTAAGTTTAAAAACTTCTATTTTCATTTGAAATCCCATAAATGATGCACTAAATTGATATTTATCAAATCTCAAGAAAAATATCTTTAATTTAGTATAGATGACTTACTAAATATATCTAGATATATCCCAAATCTATTCAAATCGGTCAACTTTTGGCTGTCAGTGCAACTCCTAAGGCTCGCTCCTCCATATGCAACACCTGAAGATCTTCTTCATGCCACTTATGAGCTTCATCACACAGTTCAACTTACCTGAATAAGCTGTACGCATGGACAAATGACTTCTTGGATGCATTTTATTACGTAGTATTAACAAAAACTGGTTCCATATTTGGGTGACTCATCAGGTTTACTTTATTTTCTTCTCAGAAGTTGTCTGTATAAATAAAATGAATTGTTGGATGCATTTTATTTTGCAATTGGGGTTTATGAATTTTGTCTAAGGACACTCTTTAAGAGTTATTCTACAACCACTAGTAGAGCTAGTAGAGAGTAAGGGGCAATCCCTAAGATAAAATGGATCCATATTTCAAGAATAAGGTGAGCATAACAAGGAAATATAATGGAATAGCATGTATAGATTGAACAAAAGAAAAGAAGAGAAAACTCAAAAAATTCAGGTGTCGTAATGAGTGCCTGTATGAATCACAGAATTTTTGAAGAAACGTCATCAAGATGTGTGTGTGTGTGTGAGTGTGTTATGAGGTTTCGTGGAGAATTCTCTAATAAACTTCATATAATTGAGTTATAAAGGCTTCTAATTAAGTCATATTGCAAAATGGGATACACACAACAAGTCGTCATGCAGCCTCCTTTAGTGAATAAAGGAAGGAGTTGGTGAAAGAATTTATTATGAGGGAACATGACGTGTTGGACGAACTATTGGAAGGAGAAATTTTCTTAGTTTTTATTGGTCAAGATTTCACCAAACATAAACGTGTAATTAAATCAAGAGGCAAACAAAAACTGTTTCCATATTTGGGTGACTCATCAGGGTTACTTTATTTTCTTCTCACAAGTTGTGTGTATAACTAAATTTGTTGGATGCATTTTATTTTTCAATTGGGGTTTATGAATTTTGTCTAAGGACACCCTTTAATAGCTATTCTACAACCACTAACGGACAGGAAGATGGGGCAATCCCTATGATAAATTGGATCCATATTTCAAGAATAAGGTGAGCATAACAAGGAAATATAATGGCACTTAGAAAAAACTATCATTTTTTTAAAAAAAATTTGCGATTAGAAAAAGTATTATTCTTTTTTAAATTGATGCAAAATTATTTGAGAGTCACTTTGGGTTCAATAAATGTAAGGAAAATTAGCGTATGAAAGGAATGAATGTTTAGAAGAATTATGCCAATTTTAGTGGGGTTGGAGTTGGTAAAAGAATTTATTACGAGGGAATGACGTGTTGTATGGACTACTGGTCAAGGATATATTTTCTTACTTTGTATTGGTCAAAATTTCACCAAACATAAACATGTAATTAAATCAAAAGGCAATTGTGGAAAATTAATGGAACCAAAATTTTATTAAATACACTCAATAAGTATGCGTTAATCGCACATCACAGCAAAACCGTGAGTGAGGGAGAGGTGAAGAGAAAGGGAAGAAGAAGAAAGTATGTGAAAACACTAGTATAAAATTAGTAAAAAAACATAAAATGCAGAATGTTAATATATTTGTAGCTTAATACTTTACAGGTAAAGAGAAGCACTGCCAAATATCATTAGGCATAGATTGCGCAAACTTATATTTGATAGTTATAATAAAACCAGTAAGCATAGCTAAACAAACAATTATAGAAAACAACCATAAACTATTCTTGTGATATATTATTTCTTAAAATATAAAAACTTACTTGACAAGCAAAAAGTTTTATATCAGCTTCTGTAAACTTCTTTATATAAGCTTTCATTCCCGGTGGACTACTCAGTCTCAAACGAAACCCTTCTCTTTCACTTTGACTCCTTTTAAACATCGGAACTTCAGCTTCACTTTTCCATTATTTCGTACTTTTTTAACAGCCTCCCTTCCGCTCGATCAAGTTCTATATTTTCTATCATTTGATCGCTATAGACAAACGCCTGAAGATCTTCTTAATGCGACTTATGAGTTCCATCATATACCTGATGAGCAAGCATGCATGAACGTCACCCTAAAGGAACTCATCGCTCTTGTTCACTCTCCAGAATACTTAACAAGGTTGAAAATGAAGTTGTGGATACATTTATCAGTAAGGAACACGAGTTATGCTCGTGTCACCCGCACTTATTACAAGTAACACAGGGTACATACTATTATTCTTTTGTAATTAGGTAGAATTTGTTAGATGAACAGAGAGAGAAAGAGAGAATCATATTTTGAATAAAGGATCACATTGGAATTTAAGAAAAATACTCGGAAATATTATTGATCCGCCTTTATATAAGTAAGAATAAACTAATCCTAACCCTAAAATTTATTATAATCAACCTAATCAAATTTTATTAAATCAAATCAAATCATAATAATATTTAATCCTAATTAACAAATAATAGACGATATCCCTAATAATAATAATAATTAAATCAATATTCTCAACAGAATTAATTGAAACTGGTTCCGTATTTGGACGACTTATCAGGGTTGAACAATCCAAAATGCTTCTCAGTTTCTGCACCTGGCTTTTGGTTTTCATCAAACATGGCAAACAAGTAAGTCTGAATAGGCCCATTATGCTTTGGAGTTCCACCCACCTTGACGTGATTAATCAAATTCTGATAATAACTGCCTGCGTTATCAACACTAGGCCCTTTATCTCCTCCAGCAGAAGGCCACCCACTTTCAGACACAACAACCTCCAAATTTGGTCCTCCCATCTTCTCAAGAGCATAGTATATAGAATCCAACATTGCATCAAACAGGTTTTGATAGCCTTGGTCATTTGTTCCTTGTTGTCTCAACAAAGAAAAGTCAAGATCAATGTTGGAATTTGGGTCACTGTAGGCAAAATAGGGATAAATATTAGCAAGAAGTGGTGCCCCATTATTGACAAGGAAGTCAATAATGGGCTTTATGTATGGAGTTGCAGAATCTGTAAACTTGCCATCCGTTGGAGGGTGAGTGTTTTCAAGTAGATCCATTCTTATTGCCGTAGACACCTTAACTTTGCCTTGCAAATTTGCTGCAGAAATTGCCTGCTGAATGTTTTGCATTCCAGGTAGAATATATTTTGCTTCATTGCTGCCTGGACTAACTTCATTCCCAACAGAAACGTACTTGATGTTGACATCTGAGTAGGATACTACAAACTTTCTGACCCAATCATTGGCATATGAAGGATCAGATAGTGAGGAAAGTGTTTCCCCAGCCACATCAAGCAATACTTCAATGTTTGAACCTCTTAGGGCTTGAAGGGCTTCTTCATCTGGATAGTATATGCGCATCCCACTAATGCCATTGGACTGGTATAAATCTATTACTTCTTGTCTGCTTGGTAGATTTCCTCCATTTATGCCATAACAAACTCCTATGGAGTTCACAACTGCACGATATATATATATTAACAAATTGTATTTGAAAAATATATTATGACTATAGATTTTCTGTTCAAACATATGTTTGAGGTGTTTATAAATGAAAATAAAAGCAAAAATCAATAAAAAGGTTAATATCCCATTTGTTATTCTTCTACTTAATGAATGCCTTGATCACAGCATTAAAAGTATTTGAAATTGACTGATCTCGACGAGTATGAGGCTGAAAGTAATTGTCTTAGTATGCACCATAATAAAAGTCTAAAACTTCATTCAGCCTCCTACCAGTTGAAACCCTCCCCAAGTTGCTCTCTCTAGCTAGTTGTGGGCACAAGTTTTTGGGAGGACAACACCCAAAAGCTAGTTGTCGGTGCTATTGATGAGACCAAAACATTATAAGGCTACTAATTCAAGGCAACTTTCTCTTAGATTAAAGCCAATTTATAATAAAGTAGATGAAATTGGTTCTCAATGAGTAAGAACACAATTATGGCTCTGGTGCATGATTGAAGTAATTTTCTTAGTACAGCAGGATATATAGCCAAAGGAAAAAGATTTAGCAAAAGAAATACTTGAAAATAATATATGCATCAATATAATGAATTGAACGAGAGATGGGGCAGCAGTAATAGAGATGAGAGAAATAGAGAGAAGGAGGGAGGGAGGGAGCGCACCTGTAAATTGTATTGCTACGGACGATAGTATTAGAAGAAGAAACATTATGGAAGGCATGATGTTGACTAACTCTGGTATTCCTTAGAAAGATTCTTGTGGTAGATAACAAAATATTTTGTGCACTTCAAGGCTACTCATAGAACCAGCATTTATATATATAGCAAAGAGTAAGGTAAACTAAATTAATGGCAAATACTAAACTAAATTGACCGGCAGCGTTGAGTGCTGAGAATAGAATTTTTTTCTATTATTATGATTAGAGATATCGTTTAGTATTTATTAGGATTATATATTATTATGATCTGATTTTATTTGATTTGATTTAAGAAGATTTGATTTGATTAGATTAGATTATATTATGATAGATTTAGAGTTAGGGGTAAGTCAATTCTTACTTATATAAAGGGCTACTTGTATTTTCTTATCCCAAGAATCAATCAGTTTTAGCTTATGTATTTTGCACTTCAACGTGATTCTTTATTCAAAAATATTAGTGTAGAGTGTTGAGAATAGAAAACTTATTTTCATCATCTTCATTATTAGGGACATCGTTTAATATTTATTAGGATTAGATATTATTATGATTTGATTTTTTTAATAAGATTTGATTATATAAGGTTAGATTATGATAGATTTTAAGGTTAGAGTTAGTCTATTTTTGTTAATATAAAGGCTTTCTTGGAATTTCTTATCTCAAAAATCAATAATATTTAGAGTATATGTATTTCTCTTATAAATGTGATCCTTCATTTAAAATATTAATCTCCCTTACTCTCTATTTATATAACACGCCGCAATTACTAAAAGGAAAAATGTGTGCCATTTCACATTGCAACTAAGTAGATGAATTTATTGTTCATCTTGAATCAGCCTAGCTAGGCTGCTTGAAGAACGAAGTGGTCAATGTCGGTGATGAGTGGCGACTTGCTTTGTTTTCTTCCTCCCAAGTTGCGTGGATAATAGACTAAATAAATTGTTGGATGTCGTGTGTGTTTGGGAGCTCTGATGAAATTTAATTATTGGATCAAAAGTCTAAAATCAAGATTTTAGGTATAACTCATCTAAACAACTCCCATCCTTTTTTTGTTTTTGGCCAATGCCCATCCTTGAAATTGATTAGTTGACCACAACCATGATTTTGACCGAATTTATAACTCCACTCCTTCCATCTTTTTTTTTACTGAAAAATTAGAATAAATAACCTAAAAGAAAAGATATTCATTGAGAAGCAAAATAAAAGTTATAATTATTTATAAGAACCAAATACAAAAATATTAAATTTAAAATACTAAAATATCCCTAACAACATTTCTACATTCTTTCCCATTTCCTATTTTAAAACTAATACAAAATTCTAAATTTCAGAAATAAAACAAAATGTTCTCAATTTTCATTTTTAACAACTTTCAAAGATTACCCATTTTTCAATTTTTTTCAACTTTATAATTTTTTATAAACCAAGAAATTGGATATTATTTTTTTTTATTTTAAGAAAACTTTACATGGGTTAAAAATTGGTTTAATGTGAATAAAATTAAAAATATAAATAATCTATTATGTCTTGAAAAAATATGAAACGAGTTTAGCTTTTATTTTTATAAAAAGTGCTTAACTAATTTTTATTTAAAAAAGAGCTTAATTGATATCGACGTTGATAATATAAATTGTACAACTTCTTGATAATTTAATGTCATATTGATTATATGAATATGGAATTTGGTAAAATATAAAAAATTTAAAAAAATAGATATGATCATATCACATTTGAATGATGGGCATATTTCAATTTAATTTTAGTTATTTTCTAATTATGAACACAATAGATAATATAGGAGGTTTTGTTATGGACAATTTAGTCATTTTGAATTTCTATTATGATAATTACAATTTTTATGGTCTTTTACAATAAATATTATTGTCTTCTAGGTCATTTATTTTAATTTTCCCTTTTTTTAATATATTCTACTTGAATTATTTTTTGTTTTCAAATCATATACTTCAAATAAAAAATAAAAAATAATAATAAATATTGATTCTGTTTGTTTAAAAAACTATATGCAAGGGTGAATAAATAGAATCAAAATAATATATAAAAAAATTTAATAAATAATATATAGTTTAAAATGAAATGGAGATAGCATAATTTTTTGGGGGGGGGGGGTGTTTGTGTTAGATATTTATCATTTATATACTTGCTTTGTAGTTTATAATTGTATATACATATATTTGTTAATTTACATGCTAGTTTACATTCAAATGCTTATTAGATATTTTAGTAAAAAATGCTCAATAGATATAAATGATCATGCATAAATTGTAAACCTAGAAATTATGGTTTGAATTTAATAAAACAAATAAAAATGTAAAAAGTTAACAATTCAACAAGTTAATCAAAAGTTGTCAAACTTACGAGTTTAAATAAACTTATGACAAGAATATAAATTTGTATAGTGGATTAAAATTATAAACTTGTAAATAGTTTTTACAAGTTTAATTTTATTAATAGATAAGTGTTAAAAGTATGTAATAAAATAATAAAAATATAAAAAATGACAATAATTTAATTTAATTTAATTATATTTTAAATAAGAATAATTAAAATTAAACCCATAAACACTTATGAATTATCATACTAATAAATAAATTTCTATGAAATTTATATATAAAGCCATTGTGTAATATCCCAACTTTTGAGGAATTAATTATAGAATAATGAAGGGGAATATTTAGAGAAATTGTTAAGTTGAAAGGTCTAAAAGTAAATCATTGGTCAAGATAATGATTTTAAGCAAGATTTTCTTTAAGGAAGTTGATTAACTAAAGATTTGTTAAGGGCCTATAAATGATTGAGAAATAATTACATAATCTTATTTTGAGATTTAGAAAATCATGGAAAGGTTTGATTTTCCAAAAAGTAGCTCAAACAATTTAAGAGCTATTTTAGGAATTAAATGCCAAATTTTTTGAAATAATTCAAGAAAAATAGTTAGAGGTTATCGTTTGTCCTAATATATTTAGGAAAATTTCGTTATGGAAAAAGAAGCTAAATAAGAAAGAAATCTTTTATAAAGTGATAAAGAAAATTTTCAGATATTATTTTAGTCTTTCAGCATTGAAGAAAAAGGATCCAACTGAAAACCCGAAGTATTGAATGGTAAAATATCTAATATTTACCTTCTCTCACCAATCACCTTTACTCATCCGAGATTACACTCATTTCCTCACCTCATTCCTTCGGTCCAGCAGCACAGAAACTCGGAACAGAGATCAGAGATCAGTGAGCTGCATTCGTGGAAGAAACCAGAGGATTATTCGAAGAAGGAAACTCCTTCCTCACATGCAATCGCCGATTTCGACTAAGGTGAGCTTCTTGGATAAGTTCCCATTCTTAATCTCTTCCTGTTTCTGTTTGGGTTTGACTGAAATGTTGGATTCTGGTTTGAAGATAAGAAATTGGTGATTAAGGGTATATTAAATATGATTTTCGGGTTGCATGTGGTCTGATCGCTCTGTAATGAAATCGCATGTGTTTGTCACAACCGAGAATATCTATTTCAAACTGAAAACGTCTGTACGAAACCGAGAGTGGCTGTCTGGAAACCGGTTTTGTCTGTCTAAACCGAAAGCCATTATTAGCAAATTAATATATAATTATCAACTGCTGCTGTCTGAAAATGTATGTGTGTTTGGAAACGAATGAATCTGTCTGAAATCGAATATGGGTGTCTGTCTGGAAACGAAACCGAAAGAAATAAATTGGAGAAAACCGAATGGGTCTGTCTGAAAGCCGATTGTGGCTGTCTGGACCGAAATGAAATGTCTGGATATTTATATATATATATATTAAATTATGCACGTTGAGTTCTGAGATGAATTAAGGGATACCGAAACAGGGGAATTAGTGAGTTATTTGCTTCTAAGTTTATGTTTCAGAATTATTACAAAGGCATCTTGTGCATTTTTATGGTCTGATGCATGTTCACAAGGTTGTATCAAGTGACTCCCCTAATTTAAAAATGAGTTTACCGTTGTGAGCTGCAGACAGAATGGTTTAAAGTCATATATCCATGATTTGACTAAGGTATTAGAAGAAAGCTTGTGAATAAAACAGTTATTAAGGGTTATAGTAGTAGCTCAAGGTAGATTAAAGTTGCCCATCAAGAATATGCCTGTTGCATGTGCTTGTTTGGTTCTGTTTTGTGATGGCAGAACCTAGGCTCTTTGTTTTGTTGAAATTTATATTAGTTTCTCTAATGAAAAGGTCAAAGGAAGAGTAAGTTATATAATAGCTGTGGAAATTAAAGGTGTCTGAAGCTATGAGGATGATATTCGAACCTATAAGTTTTAGGATATGCATGCTGCAGTTCAAATGCTTATCTTGGGTGTTAGAGTGCTGGACAGATTTCCTAGCTTATTAACGATAAGGGTAAAGGAAGTTAGAAATGCTATTCGATGGTGAGTGCGTTTAGGATCTGTTTTGCTTGGTCAAAATATGACTTGGAAATACAATCATTGGATTGTGGTTTAAGTGTTAAGATGATGTTAGAATAATGATTTAAAAGGATGTTCTTGAAGCTGGAATTTTCCAGATTTAAGTAGGACATACACTTTGATACATACAAAGGAAATAAT
>JBAGKO010000010.1:30447852-30464370 GCA_037177275.1 Acacia concinna
TTTATATTAACTACCACAAATTAAGATTATTTATATTCTTATAATAATTTTTTAAACCTTCAAAATTAAATTTATATCATTTAAATAAATTATGACTTTTTCCTTTCATTCAAATTTACTATTAAAAATAAAATAAAAATATTATATTTATCCCAATTGGTAAAAAAATTGAATTATTATTTTTTCTCTGTACTCTATTTGTAGCGGTTTAAAACCGCTACAAAATATTCACTTTCGCGCCAACTTTTGCGCCTTTTTTCAAAAAAATTTCAAACATTGGTAGCGGCTTTTTTTAAAAACCGCTACTAATATTTTATTTCAAAATTTAAATTTTTCACCATATTTTTTTTACATTTGTAGCGGTTTTAATACCGTTACAAAATTTCATCCCAAATTTCAAAATTTTTGCCCCAATTTTTTACAAATTATGTTAAACAATTTTTTTTCATTATTTTTTATTTGTAGCGGTTTAGAAACCGCTACAAAAGTTGTAGACTTTGCGGCGGTTCGAAAAACCCGCTATAAATTAGTAGTGTTTTTGGGTTGAGGAGTAGCGGTTTTTTAGAACCGCTACGAAACGATTTACAATACACGATTTAGTAGCGATTTTTTTAACCACTACTAAATCAATTTATAGCGGTTAAAACCACTACAGATTCTATATTTTAACCGCTGTAAATATGTTTTTTTTTTTTTGTAGTGGCAAGGAGATGCATTCAACATAGCGCACAATTGAATTACAATCTCATTGAAGGCAACATCATTGATGGAGGAGAGGGAGAGAGAATACCTGAAGATAGAGAAGACAGAAGGGAATAAGAGTTGGCAACATGGTCTTTTACACCAAATATTAAAATCTCATATTCCTACCTTCTTACGTATTCGTCCTTTTACATATTCACATGACTTTTTGGAATTTTGCAATTCATAGTATATTTTTGGAATTCTCTCAAAATACTACTCCTATATGTTACTAGAATTTCCCAGAATTTTTTTTAAAAAAAATCTTATCAATGTCATATTAAGAAGCGTAAATGTAAAGTCAACTGGGAACGGTGTCACGATGATTCAAGAAGAGAAGAGTCTCACGTGCTGACGACACCAATCGGATCTCGCACGCACTTTTGAGTTTTGCCTTTGGTCATGTCTTTTTCTGAGATTTGAGACATTTCTTCTTCTTCTTCTTGTTTCAATTCTTTTCAGGTCGCATGTCCATCGCCTTCAATTTTGATGGGCAACTTCTCGAACCTAACGCTGAAGCGAACATCCTCAAATGTCACGTGTGAGGTGCCACCTCCTTCTTCCTTCGTTCCGTTCTATGCATTGTAATCGATGAATGCGTCGTAATTGTGGTCACGGAGATCTGAGAGCGTTTCTTCTTCTTTGTCTTTAATGTCCTTGGATCAGCTACGGAGGTGCTATTAGGTTTTTGATCTGAGGATTTGCTATAGAGAGAGATGGATGTGGGGAGGTCGTCCCTGTGTAATTTCGTTGTGAATTTTCTGTTGGAGGAGAACTACTTGCTCACGGCATTTGAGCTTCTTCACGAGCTTCTTGATGATGGCCGTGATGATCAGGCTATTCGCCTCAAGGAATACTTCTCCGATACCTCCAGGTTCCCTCCTGATCAGATTTCTCGCTTCAATTCTCTCCGAGGTTCGTAAACGTTGCACGTTTTCCATTTCATTGTTCTAATGTTCTGTTCTTGCATTTTGGTGCTGATTGGATTTACGGGTTAAGAGCGATATTCTTCTTTCCTTCCCCCTTTACTTTTGAATTCGGGCACTCTGAAATTTTTAAGCTTGGAGTACGATACATCTTGTTTCTAATGGCAGTTCCTCATTTTTACCTGTTAAATGTCAGATATTCCTTATTTCCGTTGACTGGGTCAACTTTGAAGTTCGGATTCTTTCCATAGGGATTGTTATTTTGCTTTGGTGGTCAATTGTGTGTTAATCTGAGTTAGCTGCAGTTAAAATGCTAACAGAATTCGTCGTCGAAAAGGTCTTTCGTAGGTTGAAGCATTCATCTTATATTTTTCCCAGATAAGTGGGGTATATATTCGGTAATACATGAAAGGAAATTTCATTTAAATGCTTCTGATAGACTAGCTGAATGGTTTTTAAAGTTTCTGCCTTGTCCTTTATTCATTTTCAGCGGAAACAAGATATTTAATAGCTAAATTATTTAGATTAAATAGAAACATCTACAACATTGTTCGTTCTTTTTCTCTCTCTCCTCTTCCTTCCATGTTTCTTTTTTATTTCTGAACTTTTCTCTTGTGTTGAATTTACAGTCTCTGCTGCATCTTATTTATCCTTTACTGTTAAGTTTCAGAAATTCTGTCAACACGACAGGTATATTAATTCTGATTCTTAAATGAGTGCTAAGCCCATCGCTGCTTGGAAATAATGTGTTCTGAAAGATGCTACTATTATTAGTAACCAAATGGTGTGTAATTTTGTTCTCTATGTTAGAACACGTTATTCAATGAACCTTTAAGTGCTCAGATGCGTTTTATGTGATCTCATTTTTGTCAAAATATTTATGCTTGGCTGGTGGCCCTTTGGCCTAGTGGCACCAAACGTACCCCTCTGGTGGGAGGTTGCGGTTTTGAACTCTTTTAAGCTGTAAGCCTGTCCCTTTGTATTAAAAAAGAAAATTATGCTTGTTACATTTGGATGTTGGAGTTAGAATGAGTTATAATTTAAATATACGTTAATTAATTTCATATATACTATTTTAGGAAGCTGGATTCCCTCCCAATAATTGCAATAAGAACAATGCAGTAGAAATGAAACACAGGAAAGGAAGCAAACTCTTAGCTCTTCAGTTCTTTGTCATCCCACAAGAATACCCATTTTTCTTCTTCCTCTGTCTCAGCCCTCTATTTATTTTCGTGACAGATTTATAGTTTCCTGCATAAAAAGCTGTGGTCAAACGGCTACAGTAGAAAGGTAATTGAAAGAAAAGCGAGTAAACTCCTAGCTATCTGGGGGACTTGGTTCTCCCGCAAGAATGCCCAATTCTCTGTCTGCCTTCCTTTTTCTCTTGCTCCTTTAGATTCTTAATTTCCTAAAAAATTCCCATTTGATTTCCCTTGAACTGTTTCTCATCCACTTATATGCTATTCAGTAAGCACAATGGAATGAAATAGAAAGTAAAACAAAATATAAAACATGATTTTAGAGTAAAAAATGTAATGGGGGGCGTCCCTCAGGCCAGCATATCCCAGCCGGTGCTCAGTCCTACAGTTCTGCCTCCCACAAAACATTGCAAATTATCATTTAAAGTGGTGTGGCGCCTATATCTGACCCAAGAGAACGATCTGGGGGATTGCTTTGGTTTCACTCTAACAAAACAACGCAAATCCCTGAACACAGTAGGCCACCTCTGTTCTGAAAACAAGTGGTGTGGCGCCTTTCTAACCTTTGTTGTAGTACTGGGCCCTGGGCTCTAATAGCAATTGTTATAAATATGAAATTACGGTTGTGCTCCCTGTTTTCATAACTAACGTAGGAAATTGAAGATGACAACCAAAAGGAAATCCTCCTTGCCACAGAGAGTCCAGGCCAGGCCTGTTCCACTGGATTTTAATCTGTCACTATTCTTTGCTTTTACCTCACTTTTATTCCTCTAATAGTTTTTGTTTTGCCCAACTTGTAATTCTCTAATAGCTAGATACTAGAGAGTAAACAATGGTTTCTGGCAAAGTGAACTGTTAAGCCATAGTTATTAAATGTCCTTATGGTACCTGCCTTCCAGGTGTATTGTGCCACACCTTTATGTGGAACGGATACCTCTAAGGAGCTGCAGCGTAGTATGCGCTTAGGGAGACCTTTTTTGTTGGTGTTGTTTTTTTTTTCCCGGTGAGAGGGGGCTTTTACTTATAACGTTGGAGAAGCAGAACATATTCTCTAAGGACAACTTAGATCTGAAGTAAATATTTAAGGACAGAAATGAATAAAACAATTTTGAAGAATTGTACGAAAAATATAAACTAGGTGTTCATCTGGCATTTAGGTTTTCTTTGAGGAAATCCATTACAATGGTTTGTATTGTGCAACTACACCATTTCTTATGTGGGCATTCTTGTGTCTGTCCACTAATATATGGTGAGCTGAACAACTGATAGGAAGCTTTACTTTGAAGTAAACCACTGTACTTTGGCAGAATTATGTAAGATATAGTTTGAGGCTCTGATCATGTTTTCCTTTATTTTGTTTGTGCAAAGCAGTGGCAGATCCTCAAAGTTTGCTGGAAGAGAAAGAAGCAGCAGAAGAAAAGTTAGCTATTAGTGATTATGAGCTACGGTTGGCTCAAGAAGACATCCTGAGACTTAAAAGTGAATTGCAGAAAAAGACCGATAGTTTAGATGAACTAAATGGTATTTTTTTTATTGTTTTCAATACGTCTTACCTATTTGTTTGAGCATCTATAAATGTCTATCTGGCGATGACATAAGGATGATGCCTGACCCATATATCCTTCAAAAATTTTGCTAGCAATTCAAATCGTTGCAGCCTTTTGATCTGCATTACCTTCATTTTGTATTGGATACAGCTGCTCTACCTAGTAAAGATGCTTCCATAAATGATGGACCAAAAATTCAACAACAGAAAAGGAATTCCTCCTTCATTGATTTGGGCCCACTGAAGGATCAGGAACGCCAGGATCTTAACTGTGCAGTGAAGGAATATTTGCTTCTAGCAGGTTACCGTCTTACCGCAATGACATTCTATGAAGAGGTGAATGCTTGTTTATTAGCATTTTCCCCTTTTTAAAGACATGATTACTCCTTATGCTATTATTCTTTATGATTACTCCTTATGTAATCATTCTTTATAATTTTTTGATGAATTATTTACATTTATTTTTATTTGACAGAGACGTCTGCTTTCTTGATAGATTCATATTTCATGTTGTATAATTGATGAAAACACACTAAAATTGAAACCCATATTTTAGTTGTCAAGTTGTCATAATAATCTGGTTCGTTTATGATTATGTTGATGATTATAATATCTTGAAGATCCTCTAAGCTCAGTAATTATTTGGGCAGGAGTTATTAGGATTAGAAATGTAAGAAAGTTGTTTCTTCAATTTATTTAACTTTTCGATCTATGGGGTACTCTACCATTTTTCTTGTTTTTTTGTATTTATGGATCAGTTTTATGCTATATAGGGAGTGCCAGCCCTTGTGCGATTAGAATAAGGATTTAGTCCAAATCTCGTTAAGAAGTTAAAGGAAGGCTAGTTAAAGTATGTAAGTCTCCCTTTTAGATGCAATGATCAGATTTATGAAGTATTTAAACAAATCGCTTAATTCTTTGTTGTATTATACAGTCAACCCTCTCTACACACCAATATTTTGTGGGGAAGACATTTTCGTAATGCCCACCAATGGCATATGCATTACTGGCTATCCTTCTAGAGATAGGAGGTGCGCCTGTCTTATATATGCTCTCTCTGGTTTTGCTATTTCTTAATATTTTTTTTCGTTTTTAATTATTTGTGTTGGCTTATGTAATCTCTTTCTTTGTTCTTCCCTATAAATCTGCTCCTACCTATCCTCCCCTATGACAAAAACAGTCGGAGGGAAGAAAGGAAAAATGGAAGTGTATGTCTCATATGAAGTTTTTTTCTTCTGGTTTTTGTGTCTTCAATTAGAGAATAATTGTTTGTTCTAAATTTCTGAAATACTTGACATAATTCCTGAGTACCTGAATTATTTTAACAGATTTTTGTGTTTCCAAACATACAATGGATCATCTAGGGACACCATCTGGTGGTTAAATTTTTATATTACAAATCACGGTTGTGCAGGGTCTTTTTTGGATCTATATTTTAGACAGCTATTAATCTGTTCTTGTAGGTTACAGACCAGAACTTGGACAATTGGCAGAATACACCTGCGTGTGTACCAGATGCCTTGCGTCATTATTACTACGAGTTCCTTTCATCAACTTCAGAGGCTGCTCAGGTAATTACTAAACTGCTGGTATTGGCAAGTTTCTCACTGCCGTCTGCCTTAATAAATGCTCAGCAACAATGATAGTCATGGTTACTATTTTAAATAATCTATATGCTTTACTTGGCTTGTTTTATTGTTGCTTAACTGTTTCTCAAACCATATGATGTTGGTGATGCCATTTTTTACTAAAAATTATATCACAATTTTAACATGTGTATGAATTTGTTTTTTTGAAGATATGCATGGATGCATATTTGAAGAGTTGGCCGTTGATAGAAAACAATAGCATTGTTTGATCCATGTAGACTTTGTTGTTTTTTTTTTTTTGCCAGACATGTAGATAATCTTACTTAGTAGGTTATTTTTGTATACTTAAATGCAAATAATAAGTTAGTTAATGTCAAAATATATTGGCACAAAAAAAAAAGTTCAAATATGTATGAGAACAATAAATATTTCACGAAATAGTACTTGCTTGCAAAAAATTTGACAACTTAACCAGATAAATATTTTCGTTTGTCTGATTTTTTTGGTGATTTTGTGTTGTTTGTCCTCATTGACATTTGAGTTTTCCAAAATGGTTCAGCAATTTAAAATTTGTTAGGTCAAGTTCATTTAAATGTTTTGGCTTATTTTTTAGGATAAAAGGAAAACACTCAGCGAGGGAGATAGTATGAAAAGATTTATTCCATAGTTCCCTGTGCTTGTACACGAGAGATTTTGGCTAATAGATTCTTTGTCTAGCATAATATATATGTTTATCAATATATGCTTCTTTCGTCTATAAAAAGGGTACAATACTACAATGGTTGTAAGCAAAACTGGTGGCCTTGGTCAATGTAATATTTATTTCACATGAGATTCTGAAAGATCGTGCTGAAAATAAGAGAGATTCTACTCCAGAAATTACATTTAACACTTCATGTATGTGTGTGGTTTTTTTTGTCAAGTTGAAAAGAAAATTTTCAGTTAAAGATTTATGCTCTTAATACATGAAATTCTTTGTTTTATTCAAGTTGTATTGCTTCCTTTTTTGAAATTAGTGTCAACATCAACTGACTCTTGTGCTGAATCACATGTGAATGTTGGCCCAGGAAAAAATTGCTCTACTTCGTGGAAATGAAACATTGCTGCAAGCAAATAAGAGGTTAACTGAAGAAAGGGAGAACTTGTTGAAGAACAAAGAAATGATGGATGACCAAATAAATGCATTAACTAATTCCTTAGAAGGTTTGAAGAAAGATCTTACAGTCAAGGAGAACCTGGTAGTTCCATCTTAATTCTGAAAGATTCTGTCAATCGATTAATATAATTATTAATGTACTAATTATTATAACTTTCAGGTTCACGCTTTGAAGCAGTCCCTTGAGCGCCAAAGACAGGAACTTGATGGTTGTAAGGCTGAGATTACTTCACTGAAAAAGCGTATTGAAGGGTTTCGATCTGGAAAGAATTTGGCAGTCAGTGACAGTGACGGTGTCCAATCCGTGTCTTTAGAGAACTATAAGGAAGAAATCAAGAAATTGGAGATGGAAATTGAATATTTGAAAGCAAAGAACGTAACAGCTCCTGAATCTTTAAATTTGGTTAGTTCTGAAAATGAAATAATTCAGACAGAAGACAAAATTATTGAGATACATGAGGATAAAAGTTCAGTCTCTTGTCCTGTTGAAGTGGTCTCGGAAGCTGTACACAATGAAGGCACTCAACCCTTTGATGTCCATGGTCATAATGAGTGTATAGATAAACGTGAAGATGCATTGCTTGACTCACTGAATCCTACAAATGCAAACGGTGCTTTAGGAAATGGTGAAACCGACATAGAACACAATGGTGGGCTGCAAGCCGAGAATAGCAGTTTGTTTCCTAAATCAGATGGTGCAAATAATGAAGTGGTGTTTGAAAAGATGGCAAGTCCCTTTGGCTACATTTTGGAAAATTTTCTAGTATTGTTACCTTTTTTTATAAGTTTTTCTTTTTCATTGAATTTGGTAAAATGAATTACTACGCTGATTTCAATTTGGGCTTGTTCTTGATTTAAAATGGTGTTTTAGTGTTAAAATGATTGGTCTCTATTGTCAGTAATGTAGTGCTTATTTACAATCTGAAGAGCAATGAAAAGCCTTCAAATATGATAAATAATAAGACCAAATAAGGAAATTCAGACTGATGAGATTTTAGAATAAGCTATGTTTGCTGACTGAATTATTATTCGTTTCATCTTATATGTTTATATTTTAACAGGGATTAGGAACCATTCAAATACTTGCGGATGCTTTGCCTAAAATTGTTCCTTACGTGTTGATCAACCACCGTGAGGTAGGTTTGCTAGTTTGACTTTCTTCATTTATGCTTGTAGAGCATTCTACATTGCATTTGTGTATTGCTTGCTTGCAGGAGCTCCTTCCCTTAATAATGTGTGTAATAGAGCGCCACCCTGATAGTGGCACTCGAGATTCATTGACCCACACATTGTTTAATTTGATCAAACGTCCTGATGAACAACAAAGGCAAATAATAATGGATGTAAGTTATTATTTTTGTTATTCGTTGGGCTGAAGGTTGTGTGTTTCCTTCACTGTCTTCAGTGGTTATGGTTTTAGAAAATGCAACATTGGTTGCCTTCTCATCATTACAGGCATGTGTAAGCCTTGCAAAGAATGTTGGAGAGATGAGAACAGAGACAGAATTGCTTCCTCAATGCTGGGAACAAGTAACTTTTTGTCTCAATCTTCAATTCTACATTTTGCCATTCTGTGTGTAGAATCAGTTTTATAGACTTTTCGCATTATGGATTTTAGATAAATCACATGTACGAGGAGCGTAGGCTGCTTGTTGCTCAATCATGTGGAGAGCTTGCAGAGTTTGTTCGACCTGAGATTCGCGATTCTCTGATTTTGTCTATTGTACAGCAACTAGTAGAAGATGCTGCCACTGTTGTTCGGGAGGCTGCAGCTCATAATTTGGCTTTGCTGCTTCCACTTTTCCCAAACACGGATAAATATTTCAAGGTCAGCCTCACTATATATGCTTCGAGGCAATCATGGAGAAGATTTCTGACTTGAGAGAATTTGCTACAATGTAAGCTCTAGAACAGGTTGATGAAACATGGTCCTAGGGAATGGAGCTTTTTACCCTTACAAGATATAACGACTTCTAAGGAAAAAGAAAAGTAAAGATGAGAAGTTATTTCAATTTTTTGTTATATGTTTTGACAGGTGGAAGAGTTGATGTTCCAATTGGTCTGTGACCCCTCAGGAGTGGTGGTGGAAATTACTCTCAATGAATTGGTTCCTGCAACTTTAAAGTGGGGAGACAAATTAGAACATGTTTTAAGAGTTTTACTGTCTCATATGTTAAGCTCTGCTCAGGTATACATGTTCTTTTGCACTGTTGCTATTTCATGACTGAGGACTTACCCCCATGTACAAATGTTTTACTCAATGGAGTGTGGGTTCATCAAACATTGCAGCGCTGCCCACCACTTTCTGGCGTTGAAGGGTCTGTGGAGGCAAATCTCCTTGTGTTGGGTGAAAGAGAGCGCTGGAATATAGATGTTCTGTTGAGATTGTTAGTGGTGTTACTTCCTTCTGTGCACCAGAAAGCAATAGAAACATGCCCCTTTTCTACCACTGCTGAAACTACAGAAGCTGTGTTATCTACCTCAATGCTTGAATTATATGCTAGGTAAGCTTTCCAAAAAGTCTAGCTTCTAAATAATTTCATTTTGACATTTGTAAGCCTTTATGACACTGTCTTTGGGGTCACTATGTTACTTCTGTTCACTCTTTAGGCACCTTTTTAGGAGAAGGGAAAAAAGTGGCAAGGGACCAGGACATTCGCTCCCTTGTCCCCTCCCAGTCTTTTCTAGTCTTCTTGCCCCTTTCTCTAGAACAAGCTATACAAAAGAGGGGTGATGATTGCTCCCGCAAGTATATGGGATCAGTGTAGTAATAATCTGTCGTTGTACCTACAAGGAAGTTACACTTATTAATCCTGATAGTTAATATCAATCACGATTACACTTTGCAACACTTCACTAGACTTTTTTATCTCCAAATTTGATAACAATCAGTAGGCACTCAAGTGGGATAGGAAACCCTTCACAAAAACTAATTATTGAGGTGGGAAAACAAATCTTTTCAAAACTCTCCATTTAGTATTCCGTATTACTCAACTTGAGACTTTGGCATTCCATAATCCATACCACCAAATTCTCCTTCATGCTCCACTAAATTATCAAAGCTGCTACTTATGTACTTGTTTCCATTTTTGCCAGTGGACGTGTTGAATGGGCTGCATTTGAATGGATGCATGTTGAGTGCTTTCCTAATTTGATTCAGTTGGCTTGCATGTTATCACATAAAGAAGACAATTTACGGAGTCGAATTTCTAAGGTTACGCTGTACCTTTTCACTTCTTCTGATTGGCTTTTGTCTGATCTAGATCTCCTTTATTTGAATTGTAATTAATAAATCTTGTGTGAATGCAGTTTCTGTTAGCTGTTTCTGAAAAGTTTGGGGATTCCTACTTAACATGCATAACGCTGCCTGTATTCTTAATAGCAGTTGGGGATGATGCGGATTTAACATTTTTTCCAAGTGCCATCCATTCAAGAATTAAAGGTATTCATCAAGGAGAAAACTGTATGGATGTTTGTTAGGCATTGTGCATTCGTCTCACTGTATTCCCAAGGAACTTTTCTGATTTCAAAATTTTTATTTTCCAAGTTTGTTCTCTTTGTAACCATGCATCATAAGAGAATAACCAGACTTGAAAATAATGTCAATCTCCATGAGAA
Source organism: Acacia concinna (assembly GCA_037177275.1). NCBI lineage: Eukaryota > Viridiplantae > Streptophyta > Magnoliopsida > Fabales > Fabaceae > Acacia > Acacia concinna. Next base: position 30,458,628 of record JBAGKO010000010.1, read on the forward strand.
GTAAATGCTTTATAAAAAAACTAGTAAATGTAATAACTATACTTAAAACTTTTTTTTTTTTTTAATGAGTTAACACATACTACTGACAATTCAATTGTAAAGGAATGACTACTAATATCTGAACTGTGGAGACTTTGTTAGAAAAAGTGGTTATTGAATGGGGATCTAGGGAAACATATAGGGCAGCACAATATTTAACAGACTCTTGAGACGTCAAGTTAGAGAGAATGTCTGTCTCATTGGCCACTTCACAATAATTTTGCCAGATCATCAAATGATTAGTGATATTATTCTGACATTGTTGCTTTATATATTCTGACGGTTGATTGCAGGTTTAAGACCAAGATCTGCTATTGCTGAGAGGGTGTCTACCATGTGTGTCCTTCCACTGTTGTTGGCTGGTGTTTTGGGTGCTCCGGCCAAACATGACCAGTTGTTAGAGTACTTGAGGAAGTTGCTGGTAGAAGACACTTCCAAGGAGCACCAGTCAACCAGACATATGCCTGAGATTATTGAAGCTGTTCGCTTCCTTTGGTATGCTTGTCACCAATTTAAGCACTGATCTTAATTTGATTGTCTATATCCAATGTTTTGATCTAAAGCTTTTTATGCAATGCAGCATATATGAAGAAAACCATGGAATGATTATTAATATACTATGGGAAATGGTTGTTGTACCCAACATTAACATGAAAATAAGTGCTGCCAAGCTGCTGAAAGTTATTGTAAGCTTACTATTTACTTTGTTTCCTGGATCATCTTGATGTAGATGTCAAAGCTTATATATCTGTCTTCCTGTCTTCATTAATAGGTGCCATATATTGATGCAAAGGTTGCTTCCATGCAAATTTTGCCTGCCTTAGTTACTCTTGGATCTGACCAGAATCTAAATGTGAAGTATGCCAGTATAGATGCTTTTGGTTCTGTAGCCCAACACTTCAAAAATGATATGGTACCTTTAACTAGTATCTCTCTTTGTCGCTTGTTAGATTACATTATCACAGGCAATGCACCATTAACTTCAAACTTTCTAATCATAGTTGGCGTGTTTTAGATTGTTGACAAGATTCGCATTCAAATGGATGCTTTTCTTGAAGATGGATCCCATGAAGCTACTGTTGCTGTCATTCGTGCCTTGGTGGTTGCAGTACCACATACAACAGAGAAACTAAAAGATTATATCCTTGAACTTATTTTAGGGGAAAGACTATTTTAGAACATTTTCAAATTTTCCGAAGTTGATTTCTCATTCTCCTTAAGCAGTTACATTTTCAGCAGCCTATATGCATTTGTTTCCTTAACGTTATCCACATCTTTTGTCCAAGATTTTCCATCTGACATCCATGCCAACTTCTACAATTGATTTGATGCGTCGACGGGAGAAAGCCAATGTATTCTGTGAGGCTATCCGTGCTCTGGATGCTTCAGGTTCGTTCTTTTGAAAATTGTTGCTCATACTTTCTTCTCTCTTTTGAAAGGAAGATTTTTTTTTTCTTGTGTTCAAGTCAAACGTTTTTGGACATTAAGGGGCAGTTACTAATAGCCTGGGGTTACAAGTGGGATTAAACCCATGATCTCTCACTTACGATAAGAGCTTACATGTCACTGGGTTACAAGGCCATTGGCAAAGTCAAAATTTTCTAGTGCAACAGCGCTGTTCAGTTTCCCTTCATACACCTAAAAAATTCATGGGCCAAAAACCTCAAAAAATGCTTGTTAATCAGTCATCTATATGCCCATAAAGTTCCTCCTATATTTTTTCATGGGTTAATGTGCTTAAATAGCTATCAACTTTTTTTAAGAGTGCAAAAATAACCATGAACTATTTTTTAAAATAAAAGTAATCATGAACTTCTGAAAAGGATGCAAAACTGTTAAGTCACTGTAGCGTCGTTAATTTTTTATGAGGGCTTTCTACAGTAACTTAATGGCTTGCTACAGTAACTTAACAATTTTGCATCCTTTTCGGAAGTTCATGGTTACTTTTGTTCTAAAAAATAGTTCATGATTATTTTTGCACTTTTGAGAAAAGTTGATGGCTATTTAAGCACCTTGACCCTTTTTTCATTATGGTGGGCAAATATACTGTTCATACTCTTAGCATTCGACCTTAAGGGAGGAATTTATTGGCTCAGCTGGTTTTGGTTTGATTTAATCAATTAAATAGCAATTTTGAAATTTACAATCCTGATTCCCTTAAGAAGTGGCGATGTCATGTAAGATGTTTCCATTTTACCTTATTTCTTGTTCATCAAATTTGATGTCGATCCTTCAAAATGCACCCATTCCCTGATGACAAATCCCATGTAAATTCCAATTTTATGTATTATTGGATAAACTTCTTCCTCAACATATGTCTAATTCCTCGCTGTCACCTGCAGATCTTCCTGCAGTCAGTGTTCAGAACTTCCTCCTCCCTGCCATACAGAACCTGTTAAAGGACTTGGATGCATTGGATCCAGCACATAAAGAAGCCCTTGAAATTATTTTGAAGGAAAGATCAGGAGGAGCCTTTGATACTATAAGTAAGGTGATGGGTGCTCATATTGGACTTTCATCAGGACTCTCTTCTGTGAGCAGCTTCTTTGGTGAGGGAGGATTACTTGGAAAGAAAGAAACTACAGAAACAGCTGCCGAAGCCCCTGTGCCTCCAAGGGTAGTCCCACCCACAGTGACTGCGGCGGCGGCGGCGGCGGCCGAGGACACTAGATTCAGGCGCATTATGCTTGGAAACTTTGGGGATATGCTTCGTGGCAAAGCCAAAACCCAGGAAGACTCTCAGACCCAATAGAATTCATTCCTGCATCATAATTTTTCTGCCCATTCTTTCACTCAAGGTGAAGGTAGATATTTCCCCTTGTCAAAACTTCTCCGAAGCTGAAGTAATTTATTAATTCGTTATTCGTTTTATGGTTATTCTTCTTATAGGGTAGATAAAATAGAACGACCTTAAAAGAAAGGAAGAGAGAAAAAACGATTCAAATTTTGTTTTTGCCATGGACATGTATGTAGTATGAGTTCAGAGTTTGTGTGTGTGAGTGGATTTATATAGTAGGGTGAAATCTGCACATGGATAGAGGTACATGAATGCACTTGTTCTTATTTTTATTTGTAGTGTTTCATGTCTTACAAATTTCTTGCGTTGTAGTTTTATTTTTCATGATTTGTTAGCGTGTAATGTGCTACTCCTTTATGATCCTAACCTATATTATGGTCATTTATTCATAACCTCAAATTTATGAATTATTTGTTCATAAGTAGAATTCTGTATAGCTGAATCTTGAATTTAAAAATCAAATGACAATAATAATAATACCGGCAGTTCAGTTCAGCATTAACAGACTATATGATGATGCAAATGGAACTGGGAATTTTTTGTTGATACAAAAAAGTTTACATGAGTTGAGTTTAGGGCTCATCAAGATCAAGGCATGCCTCTAAGTTTAAAGAGTATTTACAAATATATTTATAAATAGCCCAATAAGGTCCTCACATAAGTGGAATTTGAGCTGGTTATGAGCCAATTCTTTTATCAATTGGGTTAACCTTTGTTGGTAAATTGTGAATTATTTTTTCCATAAAATGTAAATACAAAATATGGTATATGGACTTAAAGCAAAGGAACTCCTATTAATTCTAGTGTAAATAATGAAATATTTTGGTCCTTTTGCTCTACTTTTTTTTTTTTATATGCTATTCATTGTACTTTAAGAAATCATTTCTACTTGAATACATTCAAAATGCAATCACAATTTGCGCACAATTGTGAATAGTTCTCTCCTAATTATTGTTATATACACACACACACATGTTAGCGAAGTGAGAATTTTAAGTTTCTGCATCCACATGGGATGATCCATATGCTGTGACATCCAACACACCAGCGTATCGATTAAATTGTATAATGTTATTCAATTTAGGTTCCAACTACCCATTGTTTCACTTTGACATTTTATTAAAAAATAATTATTAAATATATATCTCATGATGTTTCTTGGAAAAATTCTAAAAAAATACTATATGAATTTCAAACACCTTAAAAAGTCTGTTGAATAAAGGAAATAACATATTTCTAAAACTCTATATTTGTGTATTTTGATATAATTGATTATGAAAATAACTGGAATAGCAGAAATAACAAATTTTATGCTTGTATGTTTTGACATAATTGATAACAGAAATGACAAAACTTACGATCTTGTATCCGAATTTAATAAACCCAGTCATTTCTCTTATTCAACCGACTTGTTGGGGTTTTTAAAATTTATATGGTATTTTTTGAAATTTTCTCATGTTTCTTTTTAGTTTTCAAGCTAGTTTTTGACAATTGTAACCTCAATTAGATGATAAGACTATTCAAATATCTTATTAGGTGCTCACAATGCCACAATAGGATTGCCTCAAGTAGGGACCTATACTTCATTTTTCTAAACAAAAGGGTGAAATTATATGTTTAAATAGGATAAAAAAGGAAAAAAGACAAATAAATACCCTCTAAACATTAAAAACCATGAAAGATGACTCAAATTTGATAAATAACAAATGAGGATCTCTAAGCAAAACTCAACAGAGAATGATTAAACTTGAGCAGATAATAACTAAGACAAAATGACTAAAACCCAACAGAAAATTATTAAAAATGACTAAATTTCTGTTCTTCATTTATCTTTTACCAAATTTAAGTCCTCTTTCAAGGTTCTTTTTTGTTTTTAATATTTATGGGGTATTTATTTGTCTATTTCCCATAAAAAAAACTTCTTTCTACCATATGAATTTTTCTTACACCCATCTAATTTTTCTTTCCAATTTCCCCAATATACTCCGACATTTTCTGTTCATAGGACAAAAAATTTCAGGGTGATTTGCTTCTATTTATAAGACAAATTTCAACATTTGAAGATCTACGTGCAAATTATGTTGCCTCAAGGTACCCTTTCAAATGCATGACAATTTTGTGCAATTTTTAGAGAGTAATGTAAGAGAGGGATCGAATTTTATTCTAGAAACAATAGATGTATACCAAACTCACGGAAAATGATTTCCTCTCACTTATTCTCTTCCCCAAGGATAGTTCTTGTACCAAATATGGTTTCTAATTCTACAAGGTATATGAATGTACAAGTTTAATTTACATTTTTTCCCTTTTTTGACAAGCTCATATATCTTTTTATTAGAGGGAATTATAAACAAGACACTATCAAATATTGAACGGGAACACCTTTTCCTGCGTGATATTCAAATCTTAGTTTGTCAATGTTGATTAGACATAACCCGCTAGTTCATCTTTCCTTTACCTTTATGGTAGAATGAGTAGTGCATGTTAAGTAAGTGTAAAATTACAAAGTTATTAAATTTTAAAATAGAGTTGTCTTTTTTAATTTTGATGAAAGATGTTGTAAGTGACTTGTACACAGGAGTTTTTCTGTAACCCTTTAGATCCAAGGCTTGTGATTAGAATGCCTCAGCTAGAGATGTTTTTGAATACCGTGGGATTGAAATTCAATTTGCTTTGCTGACTTGGTAATATTATATATATTTGGGTTAAGGTGCTTAAATACTCCGTAAGTATTGCATTATGGACTATGGGCACCCGAAAGTTTTCGAGGGCCAAAAATACCCTTTCCTTAATTCCAAAAACGGTCAACGTCTGTTGACTCTACATATGCTGACATGGCATGTCTATGAGGCATCCACTTTACTTTTTTTTACAACTAGTCATCTAAAAATTCTGAAACCTTCACAG
>JBAGKO010000010.1:30477927-30492186 GCA_037177275.1 Acacia concinna
ATATTGAAGAGTGTAACAAGTGTGTTAAGTCTGGTGGGGAGTGTGGATATATGAATCACAATTTCACTTGTTTCTGCAGAGACGGGACTCAAGGAACTACGTGTTCTCCAGGTATGTGCGTTTTAATTGATCTCTCTCACATGTTCATGAAGATTGAAAGATGGATCATTCTTCTCATCATCATGCTAAGTGATTCACATGTCTGAAATGGGTTTGATCATTTTCTCTGGGTGAAATGGTTTTCACATGCCAGATTGGTACAGGGATAGGCTTATTTTATATGAACCTAGAGAAACTTGACTTAGCATAGCTTAATTAATTAAGTACCACTCTGGCCTTGTTACAAATCACATCCAACCACTTCACTAAAGTTAAAAAGAGGTGGTTAAGTCATTAAGTTTATTTGGGAGACTTGAAACCATGAATTATATTTTGAGGGACAAAAAGTAAAATTGCATCCAACTTTAAATAGGGACAATCTTGACAAAATCAATACCCCTACTTGATCACTTACAATAAGGACCATATATTTTTTTATAGAAAGTAACTTATAATAGAGATAAGGGTGATAGTTATTAATAATGGCCCTATAACGTAGGGGCATAAAAGTTAAGTTACGAGTTTGATTCAACTAATAACATTATGTCTTCCTTTTAAATCTAGAAAAGAATAAGGTATTCTTAATTCTTCTAAGCAGGAGACCACAGATCTTGAATCAGATGCGCTTTACTGTATCCATTCTTTGTTTTGGTGTAGAAAACTTCAGCCTTTATGGTCAAGCCATATAATAATAATAATAATAATAATGACAAAAACATAAGATATGTATATTTTCTCAAGCTGATGTGATGCCATATTTGAACATTTGGCATCCAGAAGGTTCAGATTTGATCTTTGATTTTCTAATCCTGAAGGTGGACTACAGGTGTATTTTTATTGGCAAAATCCTCCATTTTTAGAACAGAATAATAATCTCAGTCGTTCTCAGATAATGTTCATTCGCCTGAAAAACATGTACAGATCATATAGAAATCGTGTGTGACATGCATGTTTGACTTTCAAGTCCAGGTGGAGGCAGATAAATAAATAGTTTTTGTGGGCTCTACAAGTCAAGTGGGACCCCTCAAAATACCCTTAGTAGATTTCCTTATATGTTATGAATTTAGGGACAGAATATCAGTAACGATCACCAATCAGATTAGTTGATTCCCTTTGTCTTTCCTTTGTAACGTTGTCCCATTGTTCTCTCACTTGAGGCAAGTAAGCTTTACACTCTGGATCTGGGATCTTCTATGAATCAAAAAAGAAATTTTGTTTAAAAAAAATAGGGAAGAACAAAACGAAACAGAATCTGACTTATCAGTTCATTTTCTTCAAGCCACTCTTAAATTATTAACTCAAAATGCCTTTTACTTAAACATGGAATCTTTTGGCTCTTCTTGCTTTAAGCTTATGTATACTGTTATTATCATTATGTACTTCCTGCTCCGCAATAACCGCTCAAGAACAAGTTTCATGAGCTTCCTCTTCTTATTTCTAGAAAGAAGCAAACAAAAGGAAGAAGACATGGCAATAATATAAAATGCACATTCTTTGCAATTCACATTGAATATTCTGTACAGGGAATGCATCTATATAATAAGGCTGTGTTCATATGACTCTCCCCATACTCCATCTGGTGGTAACCTTTTGTGATGAACCGCTCTTTAAGTGAGCTTCTTGTGCTTTGGTGAAGATATTTTGAATTGTTGTCTTGTGCTTTAATACAAATGTTAATAATGCATTAATTTCTAGCAAATCCAAGCCCTTGAAAGCTTCAATTCTAGTGACTAAGGCTAATTAAGGAAAAAAATGTTGTCCTTAATAGTATTCTTTCTCCCTTAATTTTTTCTCCACCAAACATTGGGTTAATGTTTGATGCTGATATAATTGACTATCAGATGGTCCACAGAATATTTAGGCTCCACTATATTTAGATGTGACTTCTTATTTCGCAGTTCTGTACAAATATTTCCAGTTCCTCTGTTTTTCAGTAAGGAACTCTGTGATACTGTTCTCTGTTTCCTGTTCTTTTGTTTTTTTGGGTTACTTTCCTGTTCATATTTGAATCTGAGGCTATATATATACTCATCATATCACCTGATATTAAATCTTTTATGCTCTCATATGATGCCAGTTCGTACATCTCAATTACGTAAAAGCTCCAAGAAGGCAGTTGCAATAGGTAACCTCTATTCTGTTAGTCTAAATATGAACCAAAATTTTGATGAAGATTCAGAATTATGAAATAAAAAACCAACTCATTTCTTGGTTGGTACTCAGGTATTGGTGTTGGAGTTGGAAGCTTTTGTGCAGTTCTCATTCTGTGTTTGTTGTTCTTTGTAATGAAACGAAGGAAGAGAAAAATTGAACAGTTGAACAGCAATAAGAACCTCTTGTCTCCTTCATTGAGCAGTATTAATGGCGATGCAACAAAAAGCTCTGCAACTAAAACTAGTATGGCCCAAAGAGCTCCTTCTTTCCCTGCTCCCTCCAAGTTTGAATCTGTGCAGAAGAGTTATTACTTTGGAGTTCAAGTTTTTGGCTATGATGAACTTGAAGAAGCTACCAAAAATTTTGACCCTTCCATGGAACTTGGTGATGGTGGCTTCGGAACTGTTTATTATGGTAATAAAGAACGTCACTTTTCTCAAATTTATACTCTATTCTTCTCTGCGAAATACAAGATCTAGATAACTTATTTACATATGTTCAGATAATTAGTTAAGTTTATCATTCTTTAAAAAAGGGAAAAAAAAAAACTTTGTTGGTTTCTTCAAAGTAACCATTTCAATTGTTTGCATTGGATACTACCCAATGTGAAACTCCTATACAGTTATTAGGGAGAATTTATGAAATATATTATAAGTTTGGGAGAAAAAGCAAATCAAACCCTCTACTACCAATTCTTATAATTAAGACTAGTACTCTTTCTAGTTCTTATTATAACATCTAATTAACTTTTTTTTAAAAATCTTAAAAAAACTAATTACATTACTTAATTTCTAAATATAAGACTTCAATCTCCTTGGCATCCCAAATTTATATTTTTTTTTCCTAAATATCCTTATTAATGATTGCATATAATAAGAGATTTTTATCAGAGTAGTTACAATGTTATATGATTAAAAATTGCATTAAAAAATCAAGGGAAAATTCTAAAAAAAGACATTCAAAATAGGGAAAAGACAAATCAGAACAATAAAATCGAAAATCCAAAATAATTCCATTTGTACCTTCTTTTTCTGTAAATATGAAAGTGCCACTGAATTTTTAACAACACGGGTGTCTTAATATCCAGTGAATTAAGATACAAACAACGAATTGTGAATTAAAATACTCGTATTGTTAAAAATCCAGTGATACTTTCGTAATTATCGAAAAAGAAGGTACAATTGACTGATTTGAAATTTTCGATTTTGTTGTCTAATTTGTCTTTTCCCTATCTCGAATGTCTTTTTCTGGAGTTTTCTCAAAAATCAACTTATATTTATTGCAAATAACTAATTTAACTCTTTTTACCTTCTGAATTTTTATTTTTATTTTTATTTTTCACTTTTGTCAGGAACACTCAAAGATGGACGTGTAGTTGCAGTGAAACGCCATTATGAAAGCAGTGCAAAACGTGTGGATCAGTACATGAACGAAGTAGAAATTCTGGCTCGCTTAAGACACGACAACCTCGTATCTCTCTATGGATGCACATCTAGACACAGCCGAGAACTCATCCTCGTCTACGAGTACATTCCCAACGGAACGGTCGCCGACCACCTCCACGGCAAACAATCTCGCTCCTCTTTGCTTCCTTGGCCCATACGTATGAACATTGCCATAGAAACAGCCGAAGCACTAGCCTATCTTCACAAATCTGACGTCATCCACCGCGATGTTAAGACCAACAACATCCTCCTCGATGAAGATTTTCGAGTTAAGGTTGCTGATTTTGGCCTGTCACGTTTGTTCCCTCACCATGTCACGCATGTTTCTACTGCCCCACAAGGGACACCTGGTTATGTTGATCCTGAGTATTACCAGTGCTTCCAACTAACCGATAAGAGTGATGTTTATAGCTTCGGAGTGGTATTGATGGAGCTCGTGTCCTCATTACAAGCTGTGGATGTTTCTAGGAGCCATCCTGACATAAACTTGGCCAACATGGCGGTTGGCAAGATTCAGAATAATGCAGTACAGGACCTGGTTGATCCGTATTTAGGGTTTGAAAACGATAATGGTGTGAGGAAGATGATTATAGGAGTTGCAGAATTGGGCTTCAGGTGTTTGCAGAAGGAGAGAGACATGAGACCATCCATGAAAGAAGTGGTTGAGGTCCTAAGAGAGATTCAGGGTAAAGGGTATAAAGTGAAGGATAATGATAAAGGCGTGGTGAAGAAGAAGATGGATAAGGTAGAAGAAATGGTGCTTTTGGGAAATGACAGTACACCGGCTTCACCAAATTCTGATTCTGATAAATGGATTAGTTTCTCTACTTCTGGATCCCGTTCCTCACAGTCACAGAGTCTATTATATCCTTTCTCTGTAGGTAAATCTTAGATTAGGCAGTAAATTTAGTAAAGTCATCATCACAGTTCAAAGTTTCACAAACCCCTTTTTGTCCAGGGAAATTAATCCTTAGTTCTTTGTAGTTTTTATCAAATTATAAGTCAGTCATTATATTTAACTCTATGCAACTCAATCTTAAACTCTGACTCACTAAAGGCCCCAATTCCTATAGTTTTGATCATTTATAATTTAATGTAACTATATTATAAAAAAGTCAAAACTATAGAGACTAAGAGTTTCAGTAAGTCAAAATTTAGAGAATGAGTTACAACCAAATCAAAATTTTAGGGATTAAATTATAATTTGATCAAAATCAAAAGTTAATTTTCCCATATATTAATATTAATATTAGGATTCTTATGTTGTGGGGGTAAATAGGGTAAATAGGCCTGAGAGTAAAGTCAGTGTTAGTTTGGATAGTTAGATCAGTAGTTACAGGCACTTGATACAGTATTAATTATATATGATGTCTTGTACATAGAAACTACATTGTGATGGATTAGTAACCTTTTGGATTAGACACATGGAGAATCTTATGGAGATCCTTAAAAAAAATCATATAATAACAAAAAATGTTTTAGAAATAAGTAGCAAATAATGGCAAATTCCAGTACAGATAACATTCACACAGTGTCCTTGTTATTATTGACTTGGGAAGCGGTATAAAGCTCATATCACTCCATTCGTTCATATATATATATATACAAGATACATATAACAAAATTACAAGATTAATTGATTTTTTTAAAAGTACTCATATTTATGAATGAGAGAAAGAAAGAATAATGATAGAAAAAAAAGGAAGAAAGATAATGTATAAATAATAAATGATGTGAGAGAATTGGGACAAAATGGGCAAAAATATATTTATTATAGAAATAAAGTCAAATGGTATATTATAAAAAGAGATAAGCCCATTCAAATAAAAATTGTATCTTTAAATGGAGGGAGTATTATTTTAGAGCTTTTTTTTTTTTTTTTGGTTTTAACTCTTTCTATTTCTGTTGTGAATGTGTATACATATTGCCTTTATGAATGTAAATAATCCAAATCTTTCTTTCTTTCTTTGGTTTTTTTTTTAACTGGGCAAGCTACAAGCTTAAATAATCCAAATCTAGGTAGGAGTTTTTGCTGCTTAGGTTTGAGATGTAACAGTACAGAGAATACATATTGTTTATATATAATACAATAAAAATAGTTAAAAGTTTCAGGGGGTCAAAACAACATGTATTTCTCTGTTACGTTTTCCTTTCTGCATTAGCCTCGTGTCTCCAGGGGATAAAAAAAGCAATTGTATCATACTTTACCCCTAAATAATTAATTGTAGTGGTATAGATAATTAAATACCCGCATCAAATCAAGTAACTATTAAAACTAGGAAAACAAACATTAAAAGAATGAGACAGACAGCGCAAACAATTACCAAAACCCAATTATATCTCAAATGGGCTTGCATTTTGGATCAAGCTTTTGAATTTACAAAGCAACAGAATTATCATATTATTTTCAATTATTTTAACAACCATGCAGCTCAATTCCTGACCTAATTTAAAAATGAAAATAAAATAAAATGAACCAGAAATTCATGCAGTATTTCATTAAATATAAAACCGGTATTCTTTCTTGATCCTTGGTTGAGAATACATATTGTACATTTTAAAAAAGAGTTAAAAAAAAGTGACAGATGTAAAGATGAAATGAGTCTTCTACATATTATTTTTTTATTGTGAATATTAAGGATCTAATTTAGTGTCAATGAGGATGATCCTTGCAGATTAGTTATCGTGGGTGATGTTTCAGTAAGAAACTACCAAACTAATCCCTTTCTTCTCCTAAACCTATCAACAAGGTCAGTGCTCATCCTAGACTTTTCAGGCTTGTTTGACTTTCTAGACTTCTCAAGCCGACTATCTAAACTGTTTCTAGAAGCTTCTGGAAGCACGGCTGCACCCAAAACAGATGTAGAATCAGAAGTTCCACTCTCAGATTCTTCTTTGCTAGTAGCTTTGCCCTGACTTGCAGTTTCTACAGAACCATCCTTGCTAAGACCATTAGCAGCAGTTGCTTTAGCTTTAGCATTAGATTTGGCAATTGTATGTACAAATTTCTTTAGATGTTTAATGAATTCTGGGTAAAGCTCTAGATTACAATGGCCACCACCTCTTACCCATAAAGGTTCATACTTCACCTTGCAAAGCTCCCAGAGCTTCTTCCCATGGGACCAATGTACAACTTCATCTGCTGTCCCCTGTGCATTGAGCAACACATCACTTGGGAAGGCCAAAATGAAGAAAGAAAAAAAGGAGGGAAAAAAAAAAGAATCTTGCTATCTTAAAAGAACACCATAATATGCCAATGGTTTTGTGAGACCTCCCACCTCCCCACCAAGTGGGAGGCCGTGAGTTTAATCTCACTTGTAACATCAGACAATTAGTTCCAGTCCCTCTAATATATGTTAAAAAAAAAAAAAACAAGAACACACACATGTTGGGAGGAAGAGTCACTTACATGGATCACCAAAACAGGACAATTCACCAAGCATATTTTATCAATATTCTGGGTAACATAAGAAAGAAAACCACATCAGTCCCCTATGTTAGAAAAAGGAATAGGGTAATTCAAACGGGAATCACTGTTAGTTCCCAAGAAAATAATGTAATCACTAAAAGATCCCGATAATAAGTGAGTAGCATGGACATTTTGTCATTTTCTTCACTAGAACTTGTTATTACATGTTGCTCCTTTGTTGAGAGACCTCTTAATAATTAAACTCCTTTCTTAGGACCTCATAGTGATTTTCCCCCATTCAAATCAGCAATAAAGCTCTACCTTGTAAATATCAAACCAGTATGTCCGTTTTACAGGATACAGTACTCTCATCCCTGACAAAAGTGGACTGTGCAACACGACGCCTCTCAATTCAGGTACTCGTGAAGAAAGATCAAGCGTTGGACCGCTACCAACAGATTGACCATATAATATTAGTTGATCATCTTTCACCCCATATTGCTCTTTTAGGCATTTATATGCAGCATCAATATCTGCATATGTATTAGATTCAGTTGGCTGTTTCAACAGAGGAAAAAGTGGCATCCGTTAAGTTACAGGCAAGAATGTAGCTCCAGATCCATTTGCAAAAATACACTAATAGCACAGACAGTGTTGGTAGCCCATCAGACAAATGAATAAATGTCCTAAAAAACTAGATTCTCCATAAACATTATTTAAACACGTCAATTTAATCTTATTTTTATATTCAGTTAAATGTGAAACTCTGAATATTGAAACTGTAATATAAAATCACTAATGAAAGTCAAACGATAGAAAATTCCAACAATTCACCAACAATAATGGAAAAACACCAGAGGTAACAAATGCAATGCTCCCCCACAGGCTCCAAACTTAATGAAATCAATCCAACATGCAGAAGAGTAAATATTACTCCCACAATATTTTTAAAATGTTAAATAATCAGCAGGAGCTTCCATTCATTCTAAGATGGAAGGAAAAAAGCACCTGAAAAATAATTCCTAGCAAAATGACACTGCACATTATTTACAACCTCCCAGAACAGTAAAACATACTAAAATGGTTGGGGCATCCTATTTCCCAGACTAGACTCACTCACAGACAGAACAGTGTAACCTTAAAGTAATAGAGAACACAGCACAACATAACCTCAAAAGGAATTTTGGCATCATTTGAGTTAAATGACCCAAGACAAGGTAATGGGCGGTGACAGCCGTTTCTTTTGCTCAACGCCAGCATGACAAGATAAGTCACAACTGGCAGTGGCTCTCTACTGATACTGGATCAGTGATTAGCCATTTGGACAATTGTTTTGTGTACCACTACAAGTAATTAATAAACATGATGCAGGTTTGTAATTTGGACAAGAAAGAAGGGGAGAGGGAAGAAAAAGAGATAGGGAAAGAGAAAGACGGAGAGGAAGGAGAGGCTTGATGTCTAAGGGTAAGAAGAAGAACAGAGGAGTAGAGAGGAGCAGAGGAGACAGAAGCGAGTGATTCACTGCATTATTCAAATGATCATAAGGCTTACAAATGAAATCAATAGGTCTGTATATATAGACAGTAATAATCCCAACGGCTAAAATGATAACTAACTTATATTTCTAATTAACAGTGTGTTTGGTATCACGTTAGTATGCCTTAACGTCCAATATGTATCAGCCCAATGTCCGTTTTCATAAAAAAGTAAAAAGTGGGTGTTTGGTTCATCAATATGCAAAACGTCTGGTAAGGTAAAAACATCCGATAACTTGTAAGCAAATATTTTGTGCTTAAATGGGGCATTGGGGTGCAGTGCTTTTTTAAAAAAAAAAATTGTTACAATTTATACTATCCGGTCTTAATTATAAGACTCAGTTGGCTTTTTTGGATAATCTTAAGAAAGCTAATTATATTACTTTAAAGTATTAAAATTTATCATTTTTCTTACGAAATATTTTATTTGACTTATGAATTAGTATACTACCTCTGATCCTAATTATATGGGCCAATTGACTTTTTTTGGAGAATCATAAGAAAGCTAGTTACATTATTTTAAAACATTAAAATTTATCATAATATATTTACATGTAATAATAATCCCTCCAGTCCTAATTATAAGACCCAATTGATTTTTTTAAAGAGATTAAGAAAGCAAAAAATGTGAATTAGGTCTTATAATTAGAACCAAAAGTATTATAAATATCACAATATATTTACATATAATAAGACTCCCTCCAGTCCTAATTATAAGACCCAGTTAGTATTTTTGGAGAGATTAAGAAAGCAAAAAAAGCGAACTAGGACTTATAATTAGAACTAGAGGTAGTAATTATAAGACCCAAATGAATTATATTCGTGATAAAATTAAAGACTAAATTATACGGTCCATATGATCTGATTAGTAATGTAATGTTATTTAATAAGAAATTTTACATTTATTTTCTTTCTAATTTATATACATTTTTAATCATTTAATCTTATTATTAATTATATATTTTTAGCTTTTATTCTTAACTTTTGTTAAAATTAATTTTTTTTTTTCTGGTATAATTTTTAAATTTTATAATACACACACACATTATATTCACTAATATTCATGTTCATTTCAGTCATTTATAACAATAAGTTACTTTTTAATGTATCAACCAAACACATTTACATTTACACAAGTCACTTATACTACCGTCAATCCAAACATCCACAATCTGACTTATATCTAATCTGACTTATCCATAAGTCCAATTATAAATAAGTCACTTATCTCACCGTTATTCTAAACACACCCTAACTCTTAGGACTCCCTAAACTGTCATATATGTTATTATTATTGCAAAACAAAACACACTCAGAAAAACTGTGTAATTGCCAAAGTCAAAATTAATTCTTATTTCATCCTCTTGGGTCCAGAAGGAAGTTTCAAAACTAAACTGTAAATGCTGGTATTCAACTTTACAATTCAACTATCACTGATCATGCTGTGAAGAAGAAGCCCTTCCCTTACCATTCTAGTATAACATTGAAACTTGAACAAAACCATGATAGAGAGTCTGCTGTCAATTCGAGGATTATTAGCTGACTGGCCCATGCTCTTACATACAGATCAAGAGTTTCTTTAGAAAATAAGACAGAATTTTAACAAAAATGGAAATGGAAAAAGAAAAAACAAAGAGTGCCACAAGAACCACAAGAAAAGAGACCTCATACATGATAGAATTGTAATCATCAAATAAAACTCAATCTAGCTTGTCTAAGAGTCCTACAGAAATTCTCAAAGGTGGGTTCATGTGCTTTTGGCAGCAGTTATTCTTTCTGCATAATGGGCCAGTGATATAGTAGAGGTCAAACACTGAAATAGGATTGCAGCATAATGACACTCAAAGTACAACCAATGTGTGCTTTCTTCCATCCTCCAATTCTTTCCAATATATGAAGCCAATGAGGATGGTGCTACTATGGTTGGAGAAGAGTACAAAATCGATTTTTAAGTCTTCAATTCTAGCCATGGTTTCAGAATGTAATACGCTTATAATAGACTGTTGGCTAAAAATAAAGAGAAGAAGCCAGCTTTCTAGTCATGGGTTAAAATAGATGTATCTTCTCTTTGTTGGCTAGGCTGAGTTGTTAGGAACTTAGGATAGATAATTCACCCATCTGTGAGTAAGATTTTATGCCCTTTCACTTATTTCCCTCTCTTGTTCGGCTGCTAAAAGTGTTCTTTGGGTTAATAAAACCCTTCTTCATGATAACCCTGGATCCAAGAGATCCTTTCCTACTTTAATCTCCTAATAAATTAATTCTACTTTTGGCAAGGATAAATACAGAAGAATATTTTGAACATTATAAATACAATGACATGAAGGCTACCCCTTACTCTATAAAGAAGTAAAGAGGAATTCAAGAGTCAGGCAACTAACCTTTCCTGTTGATCGTCCATAGCCAGAGTAATCATAACTGCAGAAATGAACAGTATAAAGGAGAATTATTAAATAACCCCAAAGAACAGAAAAACAAAGTTCCAGAAAACGCCATTCAGAAGAAAACAGAAATATTTATACAACACTTAAAAATAACTAAATCGTTCTCATACATATTTTAGATTTTTAACATGTATATAACTAAAGAAAGCTGAGAAAGAATTTCATTTTCAATATTCAATTCAAAGAAAATAAAGACAAATACAGTTTTGACTTTTGAGGAGGCATTGAGGCAGATTTCCAAACCGTTGACAATGCAGTAGACTGCAACACTCTAATCTATAGTTTGGATGGAGTGAAAATTAGGGAGGAAAGGATACTAAGAGGGAAAACTCCCTAATTATTTTTGAAAGTTTTTCTTTCTAGTATTCCCTCACCCTCCATATTTTCCTCTCACTTTTCCCACCGTCCAAACATTGCCTAAAAGAGGGCACTAAAATTATAAAATTCAAAATGGGTTGCCACAGGTTAGCTTCTCTGGATTCATAGCATTGCTAGAATACAGCGATACTGAACTAGGATAGGCCAGGTCACTTAGAAAACGGTGGTAATGGGGTATGTTAGGATTTATAAATCCTTGAATCAATTTAGCATGTATAAGAACATGAAGCACATTATAAAGGGAAAGGGCTCAAACTCTAAAGACAAGGACTGGCTGCCTATTTATAGGCACCAGAGGGACCAACACAAGTCTAAGCCCAAAATGTGATCATGTGGAAGAGCCAAACAAAAAAGAACTTTAAATGAAAAACCCTAGTTAAGAAATCCATTCGTAAGACCTATGAAAATGGCATTTTGCATCAATGTCGTTTTCCAGATATATTAGGAACCTTTTTGTTCTGGGATGTTACATCTATGGTTAGCAGAGCCTTTAAAGACGAAATCATGGAACCCCAAAAAAACAGGAGAATTCTATAAATAAACACGGGGAGCAATCAATTCGGGCAGAATTAAAGCACAAACCGTTGCATATGCCCATTCCAGGGAAAAAAGGAAATTAATAATTGAACAAATAGGAAGCGTTCACTGTTATGAATATTATACCTAACCAATCTATACAACTAGCAGAAATATTTATGCATCCAAGACAATTTTCAAACACTTTTTTGCTCACCACGTAGTGGTCCATCTATAGTCAACTCAATTCACAGCTTGAAAAATAACAGATAAAAGGCAAAGAAGAAAAAGCATATCATACCCCAAGACATTGAGGCGAAGTCTATTGCTCAATTCGACGAAGAGCTCAAACATCTGACCCAAATCAGCAGCATTCCCATGTGAGTAGAGCATAGTACTAGTCGCCTTGGGATGCTTAACATACACCGCTGCTATATCGTTGCCTCGCCGAGTCCGAAGCTTAAGAACATCGACGTTGTCCTTCATGGGAACCTCGGGAATATAGAGTCGACCATGGGCCGATTCGTCGGAAATCAAAGTGTAGGAAGGTGGATTCGGGGGGAAGAAGGCGAATTTGGCGGCGATTGAAGATGTGACTCCGCCCATATCTTGTTATCATCCAAAGGCCCGGGAATCATAAAGGCGGACCCTTTTGTGATCTTTCAGTAGAAGGAGTACAAGGCGGCGCGTGTGTTTTGCGGGGATCAAGTGTATCAATCAACTTTTTAAACGTTGGAGGCTCTGATTTCAATTGTTGGGTAGAGAGACAGAGAGTAACGGTGATGCGATGCGGTAGGGGAGGATCTCATTATCATCTTTGTAACTTTTTTATTATAATCTCCTGCACACCTTTACATTAAAAAAAGTTGTATTATTCAGATTTAATACGTTTTAAAATAATGTCGATAATATGTACACTATCAATTATAATTAATTATCAATCAAAATCAACATAAATAATAAATAGGATAAAATTTATCCCTTTTAGAAACTTTCGCCCTTAAAAAATTTATAGAGCGAAATTGCCCTTTAATTTTTATTTTTAAAAAAAAATTATATTGCATTTTAATGAGTGTTTGCAAATTATATTTTAATAGATTAAATTTATTTATGAATAAAAATAATTTTATAAAATATTAAATATAAATCATCTATTTTTTTTTTTAATCTGGTGATGAAAGCCGAGAATTTTCTTTAGATGGGATAATGACTTTAAAAAAATAATAACCATGCAAGAAAATTAATGAAAATTGAATTTTGTTTTTCATAATTTAAATTTGATACATTTTCACTCTAAAATTTTTTATTTTGTATATTAATTGCCATTATTTTTAAATAAATTAATAAGCGAAAGAGAGACTACTAAGATCCATCGAATTAGTGCTATGT
The DNA here is from genome assembly GCA_037177275.1 of Acacia concinna. Taxonomy (NCBI): domain Eukaryota; kingdom Viridiplantae; phylum Streptophyta; class Magnoliopsida; order Fabales; family Fabaceae; genus Acacia; species Acacia concinna. Next base: position 30,491,297 of record JBAGKO010000010.1, read on the forward strand.
TTAAAGAAATCTCATGCAATTAACCCATGTTTCAGTATTTCGAATGAATTTTTTGATTATAAGTTTACTAATGTTAATTCTTGGAAATTGAGAATATTTCAATACATTTTCTTATCTTTACACTCATATTAAATTGTGCATGTTGAGAGATCTTAGGAGAAAATGTGTTGGGATAAGGGAAAACACTAATTTATGTGAACTATAAAGCAAATTGGGATAATTGTGATTATTAAGTGAGCTCATGCATTTTCTCCTCTTTATAGGTGAAAGTAAAGCCCTCAAAGAATGAGGAAAGTGGAAAAGCGAAGATGAGGAGGAGATAAGAAGGCAAGAGGAAGATAAAGAGGAGTAGTGTGAAAGAGAAACATATATGGACTATGAAGTTGTTGCAAAAAATGTTGTCTACATGTTGGCTGTGGATTCGCTGTAACCAATTGCACAGCAAAAGTATCTAGAAAGTTTCTATCAAATTTGCTGTAGGTTGGCTATAGCAAACCCGCAGCGACTGCACAAAACTGATGCTGTGCGTTTTGAAAAATGAGTTGATAAATTATGGATAAAAGCAAGGGATGTGTCAAAAATCACCATATTCTGACTTCCAAAGTCTGTTCTTCTACTTGTGTGCTAAGGTTTGAGCTCTCTTGAAGATTTGGAGGCTAGGGCTTAAAGATTGAAGCATCTTAGAGCCAAAAATCTATGGTTTTCCTCACCCTTCCTCTATTTCTTTAGTATTTGACTGAGATGGATGTAATTATTCTTAATTGTTGTAGCTATTTTGCTGTCATGAGCAACCAAACTCTTTTTCTAGGATTGCTTCAAACCTCTTTATGGATTAAAACTTTGTATTTCTTCTTTTCTAGCATTTAATGAAGTATTATGTGTTGATTTTA
>JBAGKO010000010.1:30559130-30573377 GCA_037177275.1 Acacia concinna
AGGCCCGAGCCCGTCACGGGCCGGCCCGAATTCCCGGCTCTAAAAAAAAGTCATATATGTGCATATTGCACAGTGATCATATTATTTCAAAAAATCAATACTAACCAAAAACATTTGCTGCACCAACCAGAGCGCTAGCTGCAACATCAGAAGCAATTCCAGCACTACGGAACACAGAAGTTGAATAGTATACGACAGCATTGATTCCAGCCAACTGTTGGAACAAGAAAAGTGCTGCCCCAACACTGACAACTGCATCCAGACATTTCGGAAATGTAACACCAACATATATAAGAGCAAAAATCAACTGTAAGGATAAATCAACATAAAGTTGGGGGAAGTGATATTTAACCCTTCAGATCATGTCAAAATTAATGTTTATATGTAACCCCTTGACTGGGGAAGGCCTAAAAATAATAGAAAAAGTAAAAGGTCCCATCGAATATCAAAGTTGAAGCACTGGCTAGGTTGGAACAAGTAAATGGACTTCCCTAGATTAAAAGTAAAATTGTCACAAGAACAACGACGATAATTTATGTTATACCATCCATCATATGAACATTCTTCAGATAAGTGATAAATATGATCATGGCCTTCAAAGTGCAGTCATATATTAAAGCAGGTCAGCACTGTATGAATCCCACGTAACTACTCAAGAGAAAAATTTTATACACTGTCATGTTGACCCTAGTATTTTAAATGTCATGGGGGATGACAGATCATGCATTTGACATATAATAAAGATGCCTAGTGGCATCCACTATAGTTGAAGCTGTGGGATGACACCAATTGCAGAATAATTTTGTATCACCCAATAACCATGGAGGTCTGACATGGACGTACTTTTAATTTTGTCAACTTTTTTAACTACCAATTGTTGATAGAACACAATGGCGTCCTGTGATCCATATAACTGAAATACCTAGTGGATTAAGACTTGTTTTTGTTATAACTACCAACTGTATCCTGTCTATGCATGTTCGATTATCATTCCAAACATGGGAATCTTAAATACCACAATAACCAAGGAATGTGATATTGTTATGGAATGAATAATAAGTAAAAGGTAATTAGGGATTTATGTAATTAGGAATTTGGGGATATGTTAGTAAATTAGATTAGTATATTAAGGTTAGTCAAGCAGCCCTAGTCTAGAGTTGTGCTAACTGTTATAAGAGTGGTCCTAGCCAAGAGAGATGTAGCCGTGACTATCCTTAAGCTTAGGCAATCCTGTTCTCCTAATATAAACCAACCTATAATCTCTATAAATAGGTCAGGCCCCCTTATGTAATACTTCTGTTCTGTTTTAGCAATGAAAATGCACCCTGCGGGGATTATTACAGAATCCTATTCTTTTCTCTAATTCTCTCCACTCTTTGTTCTTCTCTCTTCTACTCTCATTCTTCTCTAAATTTCTGGAAAATACCACAACAGATATAATCGTGTACAGAAAGGCTCCAAGATGTTTTAGAATTTAGGTGTATAGGGTACAAGCCTAAGACAGCAAGTCTTCATAAAATTTCAAGAATACCTTTCCAATATCGGCTAGAAAAGAGATCAAACCATCCTGCGTCTGGTTCAGAAGAACCTTGACTTCCAGCTGTTAAGTCACGCATAACAACAGGAACTCTTTCTTTTCCATATAGTGTTCCAATAGCCTGTTCAGATTCAGTGATTTTTCCTTGCTGTAAATTAATAAATGCAATTTTCTCAGAAATTGTGTTGGCAGAACAAAGCTAAAAGAAATGATAGCATAAAATCTACATTGGGAAAACCTAAAAGATTACAATCATGCATGTACACATATTCTGTTGGATAAAATTAAAATACCACAGCAATGATTATCTTCATGAGCCCAATTATGATGTACCTTAGATAAAATACATCCCAATCATTATATAAGAAAATGTAGAATATACAGAATACCAACATAGGACATTGCAATCCAATGTTGGATTTGTGAACAGAATACATGAAGTGTTATTGATGGGTTTGGAATAGCAATTTTTGAACAATACAATTTTCTCCTAATGTAACATTGCCTTTATAACAAAAGGCCGTACAGTATAAGAGGTGAACCTGAAAAAGCCAACGAGGACTCTCTGGAGAAAATCCCATTCCTAGTGCCAACAGAATAGATGGAACTGCTGCAATGCCAAACATTGTCCTCCACCTGACAGGATAAAATGTTTTAATGATGATGAAGATGACAGAATGCAAGTAAAGACATTCATGGGAGGTTCATATTCATAATGGAAGACAGAATGCAAGTTTGTTACTTTCTCCAGTACAAGAGAAACAATATAGGTGGAGAGACACAATAGCAGAATACCAGAGGGGATTTCCAGCAAGAGGCAATCCAGCCACCAGTGCTGCAAGAATCCCAACACATATAAAAAGTTGATTAACAGATCCCAGTGCGCCACGAATTTCTGTTGGCGAAATCTTCCATTAGAAAATGTAAACACAGGGTCAATATAGTGTATGTGAACATGACCACAATTTTATAAAAGGTCACTAATTTATAAAGGCACCACCTCAGATATATATAGTGGTACAATAGCAGATGTAACACCAATTCCTATACCAGCGAGCAAGCGGCCAATGATCATTGTCTGAACACTCTGGGCCGTGGCACTATAAATACATCGTAGTTCAAATTATTAAACTTTTGGAAGCATATAAATCATTAATTTTTGTACTAAAGGACAATTGACAGACCAAAGAAATGCTCCAATTGTTAGAGGGATTGCATCTAACTGAAAAGTTCTAGTTCTGCCAAATTTGTCAGCCAATGTTCCACCCGTAAATGAACCAACAGTGGCACCAGCAAGGAGTGTGCTGACAATCCATCCTACTCATAGAATTTACACTCAATTAAATCAAGAGAGAACAATAGATAGATCATATTCCAATAGAACAGGAACTTTGAGGGAAGAAAAAATAGATAAGAAAATATATTTAGAAGCCTGCAATAAAAGAAAAATATTTTCAGCTCGAGCCATAAAGCTTAGAAAGGTTTGGGTCAACATTGCAGTAATATCAATACAGACAGCATCTGTAATAGTATATTACATTTAACAAAGGGCTGAAAATTTATTGTGTTAAAGTATATTACATCTGTAACAGTGTATAAGCATCAAGTACTTTAATTTTCTATTTTGTTTTTGTTATTTGGCCAACGCAATAAACTCAAATCCCTTTGTACCTAATGACCTAATAAAAGGTATAATCTTCCACCTTGTAATGCAGTGTTTTCAGCGATCCCAAGATCCTTGGCTAAGTACTCGAGGGCGCCATTTACCACCCTGCACCGAAATGAGCAACATCAAAATTTTCCCCAATATAGAGTACTATTCCTTGGAAACTGTAGCATAACAAGGACAACTCCACAAAAGACCCCCAATACGTTCTGCAGCCAATGACTCAACACATCGAATTGTAGACGCTCATGTCATTTATAATACTTAGGATTCAGGGTAAAAATGTTCATATATTAAATATACATCCAATGTTATGGTAGTAAGAAAGAGGATATCCATACCCAAGATGGTAACCAAACAAAATGGCTCCAAGACAAGCAACCCCGACATATGGTAAAACAGTTCCAGATGACTTTCCCTGAGGATTTTCAACAACATTCTCAATATCTCCATCTGCAACTCAATTTGACTTGCTGTTGTAAGGGCATGTAAATAAGTGACATAGAAGCAGTTTTTATAAATTGAAGTGACAAAAACTAGACATATAACACATGTATAGGCAATTACCAGCATCACTGCCTTCAGAATCAATGTGTATGTGATTTCACCAGAAGACAAATGAGTAATTATATTTGCAACATTTTTATTGTAAATATAGTATTGAGATTATCAGTCAGAGATAAAAAATAATTGCAATTAAAGACTACTATAGATTGGTAGATGGCTAGGGGAAGTTGTATGGTAAATGGTGGAAAATAAATATATAAGTCTTACTTGAACATGAATCTCACTCGTATAAAGAACTAATAGACAATAACATGCACCAGAGCCCTAGAACGTCTGAGTCTGACGACCCAGCTTACAGACTCAGAAATGTGAATAAAACCTGAAATATTTATTTAAAACATTTGAAATAAGATACTAGACTCATAACTGACTCCACTACTTCTTAATTTATGCAGAACGCACAACAAATGCTGTTAAACAATAAAAATGCTCAAACACAATTAAAATCAAATTCAGTCAAATAATAAATAGACCTTATTAGCTGCCACATGGCTCTTTTTTTTTTTGGTGTGTAAGAGGCTTATCATAGAGCCTAACAATGAACTGCAAATAGTTCATCACTCTTAAATGTGAATTCTCAGACACTGTAATATTCAACTTACAAGAGTCATTCATGCATCAACTGGATTGTCGATAGAGTATGAACAGAACGCCACTACCTCAACAAGCATGATCTACATTATGCTAAAACATATCATAAAGCTAAGAGGTATTCGCATTAACTAATAAATTTTCCAGTCTTTCTTGATTAAACTTTTTCAGAGTTACCTATCTGACTCAGACAACCATGCAGGGCATCAAACAAACTGAATATGGCCCTAAGAAACACAAGCAGTGACAAGTGTACGGAGCACAGAATACAACACGAACACCGTGACAAAACAATTCGAATCTAATCAGACACATACTGGCTCCACTCTCGAAATACTAACAATCCATTTATGGCCAACATATATGATTGAATTAACATGATGGACGACTTAAACAATTGTAATTGAAATTTCAGAAATCAAAGGTAATGATAAGTAGTAAATTAAAGTATTAAACACGGCATAGGAAGCAGAAGCCGACAAACCAGAAGCCTGAAGCCTGATGAATCTGGGTTTCGCCGATGAGCCAAAAATGCTTCGGGCACCCACTCTAGAACTTGTCATCTCTGCTTCCATCGTCACCGGACCAGACCCTAAACCGAAGCAATTCCTCCTATTCGTCATGCATATGGTTCTTGGCCTCACAGTGGTTCTACTGGTAAACACGCTTGGCTGTGGAACCCTCAAAGCGTGTCCTTTAATGACCAAAGAAAACGCCTCCATAGTACTACATAATTGAAAATTCCAACACCTCGAAAAGTCAAACGCCAAAATTATGACAATAAAATAAAATAAAAATCAGTAAGCGAAAAAGGAAATTTAAACGGAACAAACCATGAGACAGATTTAGAACAATGCTATAATTTTTAGAGTCAGATGAGATGAATCAAAGAAGAAAAAGAATGAGAGGACTCACCGTGTTAAAAAGGGAATACAATTGAAGAGCAATAAAAGCAAAACGCAGAAATCAACGAGCAATATTTTCTTGCGCTTACCTCTAGTCTCTAGACCTCAGCAAATAGAGAATCCTATGGGTTTTCTCCAAGTAATGTTCTGTTGTGGATTGCTCTGTACGTATTTGGCAATTTCAGCACAGTGAGGGAGAGTGTGTGTGGGCGTGTGATTGGAGCTTCGAAAGGACCGCTGCTGAGTGAAACCAACAAAAAAATAACGACGAACCAGGCGAAGAAATCAACTTTTGTTGTTTTCACAAAGCTCTTTTCGTTTGGGAATCACTCTGATCATTTTCGGAAGAAGAAACAAAAAGGGGAAGAAAAATCGGTTTTTGAAGGAGGATTATGAAATGAAATAAAGGAATGAAAGAATGAAATTACTGTAGTGAAATTCTCTGGAAGATTACGCAATATTTGCCACGAGATTTGTTTAGAGTTGCTGAGGTGCATATATTGCACGTGGGGGCACATGAATTGCGTATAATGCTCAAGGAAAAAAAACGCTTGAAAGGATCGGTTGTGGCACTTTTGAAGATTTAATAGTTTAATCAGGAGTTGAATGCATTATATTAAAATATTATAATTTAATAAAAATAATATTATATATAAATATAAAAATTAAAAAATATATGATAATAAAAAAAATTTAAATGATAATAATAAAATAAGTGGTAATATATTAATATATTTTTTAAACTTACAAATAAAAATGAAAATATTTTTAAAAAATTGTTTAAAATATATTAGTATTATTATAAAATTAGGAAAATATAAGGGATTGAAATGAAAGAAGAAGGGAGGGGGCTTATCTCCATGGCGCCTCCATGGCGCCTAAATTTTGGGAGCTTTAAAATATTTTTTATGGTTCTTTTGTGACTGGATTCTACATAAAATGAGTGACATTTTGATATATTATGGGTGAAAAACGAATCTGTTTTCAATTTTTTATGATTTTTTAAAGTTAAAACTCTAAATTAAAAAAAATAATCATATATTTTTTAACATGTAAATCTTTGAAAAATCATAAAAAATTGAAAACAGATCCATTTTTTTGCCCATAATATATCAAAATGTCACTCATTTTATGTAGAATCTAGTCATAAAAGAACCACAAAAATAAAATATTTAGGAGTTACCCCAAATTAGGGGTAATGAAGAGGAAAATAATGGGAAGGCAAGGGAGATGATCATTTCCCTAAAAAAGAGAGTATACAATTATACATTGATTGCTTGATTACCTGCGAAAATCCTGGGAATTAAAAATTAATGTTATTAAGCGCACAACTCTTCCCAAAGTCATCTCTCCCCTCTACCACCACTAGCGTAATTAAATACTATTTTATTTATTAGCGGCCGCAAAAAAAAAAAAAAAACCTTTATTCATGGACCATCTTGGGGGGTTCTGTACAGTTCAGTGTGGGAACTGGGGAGTGGGGGCATGGGATGTGTGACTGTGGGCCCAGATATCTGTCAGATGTTTGATATGGACCATCATGAGATATATGTTGTGGAAGGCAATCCTGAAATTGTGATCCATGCTTCGAAAAGCTTGCAACCTTCAAGGCGTCCATTATATATATTCTCATGGTTTTAAATATAAAAATCATGTCAATAGTACGTCTCCAGTTGGTGTGGGGTTAAATACGCTTATAAATAGAATGGTGTTTGATCCTGAGAAAATCGTTTAGTTGTAGTTTCAGTCAAGACGTTTAGAAAGGCATCATAATTTCAAGGTGTTTGGTTAACACTCGAGGATAATTGATGGCTTACCCTTCTCGACATTGGCATCACATAAGAGAAATGGAGATTTCGCTCTACTCTTAGATCGTGAGTGAGCTTGACCCCCTTACAAAAAAAATTTGTAAAAAGATAAAAAGGAATGATTTGATCTTTTTTAGAGAGATTAAATATATTAGTTAAATTAGTTAAAACTTTTTGTAAATCTAAGAATCAATGTGGTATCTAGTTATAATTAAGGGAGTATTGACAGAGGTAGTTTGAAAAAAAGTAGTTAAAGATAGGAGACAAAATGGATTGGGGTTTTATATTTAGAACCAAATCAAATTTTTAACTAGTTCTCATAATTAGGACCAGAGGGGGTATATATAGGGGAAATTAGAGATAAACCCCCATTTTAAAAATTAATTGTAAAATGGGATTAAAAATTGATGAAGCCATTTTGGATCTTAAGTTATATTCCCTAATTAATTTCTTAAATGGGGATTTATCCCTAATTTGCCCACACACGTGTGTGCCTGCCATTTTTTTAAATAAAAACCAATGAACTATGTTGAGAAATTATTGAGAGAAGAATAAGTTATTCTACTCTTCTTTGGTCACCCATCACCAAAGAGGTATATATAAGTTAATTTCCTAGTGATTTTATATATCAATGAGACGAAAGCTTCTTCACGGAAATGCCCCTTTAGAATTAATAAATAAAAACAACATATTAATGTTACATTCTCTGAACATAAAATGTAAATACGGTTGTCAATCTCTGTAATAAAACAAGCGGTCCTCTTAACGTATTTGAAGGGACAAGTGTAAACAAATTATCAATTATATGAACAATGAAAATGATATTTGATATTGGTGAGAATAAAAGAGGCCGTTGCCATTGCAAAGATATGAAGGACAAAAAGTCATAAAAGCAAAAAGAACACAACTGAAAAAACGTCGTCTTCTTCATCATTCACTATTTTAAAAAAAAAAGAGGAAATAAAAGAAAAACTAAGGACAAGTTGGAAAAAGGCATGCGTTGCTGGTTACAACACAAAAGGAAAACCAAGGACAAGAATTGGAAGATTGATTATATAAATATGGTTAGATAAAAACGAATACTCTTATCCTAAAATGTAATATCTAATTGATTTTTTTAAAGTGATTAAATAAGTTAATTAAATCTATCTAAAGTATTTATATTTATTGTTTTTCTAAGTTTATTAGATTTATAATTTAATCATATACTGAAAATTCAAGGGTTGGTGCAGCTTGACGTGTGGGTTTTGGCTTATCTTATTCATGCCATCGGATCTATCTCTGCCTTCTTTCAAGCTCAACTCTAGTTGTTATTTATTTCTTTTATTTTCATTTGTGTTTCTTTTTAACTTCCAATAAGTTTGGTGTTTTGCTGAGTTAATTTAGATTAGTCGTTGCTAAAACCTGAACCTTTTAATATAGTTTGTTTTGTTTTAATGGAATTGTATGTTTATAAATACACACACAATATATTATATGATTAAGTAACTTATTTCAATTTTTTTAAAAATTGTTAATTATATTTTATCTTTAAAATTGAAAGTAATAATAAAGTTTAAGGATATGGTTAAGAAGGAGGGAAAGTGTGCGGATTACTAGGCCAACTTGAGCCCTTTTCGGCTATTGTTAGTGTGGATGATCCGACGAGGTCAACTTAAATGAAATTCCTTGTCTAACCACAATAGAAACCCCAAGTCAACAATTAAAGTGCAAATTAAAATTAAAGAGCACTTCATTTATCTTTTTTTTTTTGGTTTGAGACGACTTATTACTAGCTGACAAGAAATAAGATTTGTATCCACTAAAAATAAAAAGAAATAAGACTTATAATTTTTATTATTATTTAGAATGGTTTTTATTAGCATTTTTGTCTTTATTTATTTAACGTTGTTTTCAACATAAATATTGCCTATTATCATTAATATAAGAAATAGTTTATAATACAATTTTCATTACAAACTAGTATATTTTATATCAAGGACTACAAATAATATTCAATTGGACAAAATATGGCTAGCCAATTTTAGGCCAATATTAGGCATTGGGGCACGATATCATAAATCTAAAACGCATACTCTCCTTTATTTTCAACATAAGACCTAATTATATATCATATATCAAATTCAATGGACTTATTTTTTTAGGAGAATTTTAAAAAAAGATATTGAAAATAGAGAAAAGACAATTCAATACAGTGAAATCTGAAAATTCTAAATTAGTCTGTTATGTACTTTTTTGGGTAATTATAAAAATGCCACTAAATTTTTCACAACACCAGTTTCGTAATTCACAACACGGGTATCCAAATTAACAACACTAGGTACTATGTATTTATACTGTGTTGTGCAAAATTCAGTGGCATTTTTATAATTACCTAAAAAAGTACAAAATAGACTGATTTGGGATTTTTAGATTTTGCCGTACTAAATTGTCTTTTTCCTATTTTAATTGTCCCTTTTTAAAATTTTCTCAATTATCTATCCTATAATAAAATGTTGTTGTAATATTCCATTATAAAAATGCAGTAGTAGGGCCATTACAAAAATTTAAAAAAAGAAAAGAAAAGGAAAGTAGACGGCTCGGCCTAACAAAGGGGACAAAAAGTGGCAGTTGGACGGATTAGTAGGGGTGGCCCTATGGTGTTCCACTTTAATAAGCCTGCCAACTTCCTTTCTTTAGGCCACTGTGCTTTGTCATTAAATCATACTATTCCATTTTTATTTTTAAGATTTTTTTAAAGAATTACAAAAAAATTAAAAAAAAAAAATAATTATATTATTTTAAAATATTATAATTTATTTTTTTTTCTAAATTATATTATTTAACTTATGAACTAGTATATTATCTAATAAAATATTATATATGATATTATTAAGTAATGTAATTTAGATTTTTAAGATTTTTTTAGTATTCTTTAAAAAGGTCTCATAAATAGGAACAGATGGAGTATTATTATTATTATTATTTTGTAATTATTTAATAGTTAACGTTTTCTTTTTGTTTTTGTTTTTTGTCTTTTTATTTAGAATAATTCCCAAAAAAAAATAGAGAAATAGGTAAATTCTAAATCAGACTAAGAAATGTGAAAATTTTAAATAAATCATTTTGTACTTTTTTCATGAAAGTACCAAAATACCACTAAATTTTAATAACACGAGTATCTTAATTCACAATAAGAGTATCTCAATTAACAACAACAGAAACATTTAGGTACTACGTATTTACACTATAGCACAACAACTCACAGTGTAAATACGTAGTACCTAAATGCTTCTATTATTGTTAATTGAAGTGCTATTGTTGTGAATTAAAATACTCGTATTGTTAAAATCCAGTGACATTTTCATAATTTTATGAAAAAAAGTACAAAATGACTGATATGAAATTTTCATATTTCACAACTCTAATATGAAATTTACCCATTTCTTTGATTTTTTTTTTGAAATTCTCACTTTTTATTTCTCGTTGCAAGTTCAGAAATTCCGGCCCGTACGAATATACTAAATCTGATGCATCTAAAGTTTATCTTTTTTAACACGGGTTAATTCGTCATTTAACTGCAAGAGGTTAATAGATTTAGAGGTTCTTAATGTTTTGTATTATTTTAATTTACACACTAGTCTCTTTTGTTTCCCGCACGAAACATAGTCAATCCTCAAAACATATGAGGTCTGGTTTTTCCTTTCCAACTGTCTAGGAGCCGAACTTGTTATTTTTGTTCCATAAATCTGACATGATTGAAGCAGACTCCATTCCTTCTCTCATAGTCTATTGTATCAAGAAATGTTTCGTTGGGTTAACTTTTGAGAATAATTTTTATAAATTTTAAAATAAGTATGTGAGAGAAATTTTATCTTAACTTACACAAATTTAAATTTTAGTGGATTTCTCAAATTTCCCCTACCATCACTCTACATGTGATATTGACACTGTTTTATGACTTTCCTTTCTATGTCATTAAAATTAGGAAAAATGACCCTTAGATTTCAGTTAAAAAAATAATACTGTATCAAAAAAGCCATATGACTTATTAATATTAGTTAATTTACTTGTTAATGACTGCTTATACATTTGTTATTAATAAATTATGAGACTTCTTTAATATTATTTTTTATAATTGGGACTTTAGTGTCAGTCTTCCTTAAAACTATTGCTTGACAATTTGTTTATGCATTTTAATTTTAGTTTTCATAATGGTGTTTTAATTATATGTAATAGGTAAAGCTCCTATTTGCTCAAAATGACCATTTTCTCTTAATAATAAAAAAAAACATCCTCAGAACATGGCAAAGTTGAAAATTAATTAGGTGCATGACACTTGACACGGTTAATGAAGAGAGAATTAGGAGCATGACGTATGGGCACGTTTGGTTTAGGGAAGTAAAAAAATAAAGAAAGAAAGAAAATTATTTAGATATAAGTGGAAGGAACTCACATACTTTAATAAAAAGACTATTTTATTATAAATAAAAAATATTATTTAAATATATATAGGATAACATCTTTATCACGGTAAAATGATTTTTTTCACTGGGCTGTGCATGTCCCATATACATATAAAATTGTATAGAATATTTTATCTCCCTTTATTTAACTTTTCTTTTTCTCCTTTTCTTTAAACTAAACAAGCCCGTAATATATGTTGGGGCAGGATGGAGTGAAGCAAAGGTGAGGTTGCTTTCAAAAAACCTGAACCCACAATTACTCTCTCTATTTTATTTTTTATTTTTTGCCTGCAATTACTCTCTATTTAATTTGTCACTATTTTATAACGTTGTCGTCAAGTTAATGTCAACTTACACCATATAAAGCTTCAAATTTTTGTTGACATGCTTTTGTTATATATGTTCAGTTGACAGACTCTTCTTTTTTTAAAAAAAAAAATTAAAAAGATGTTATATGACAAGAAATTTATCTGCTCAAGATTTTAAATTCATGTGTTATATTTACATGTAATTCTTAATTTGAAGTGGTTATTTAATTGCGTAAAAAAGTAAACTGATATGTGGTCAATGACATATCATGTTTCTTAAGTGCAAAACAAAATGATTGATGACGATTTCAAAACAAATTTTGAAAACGTGAGCGAAAGTCGTATATGTACATTATTCAAATTTCATGAAAATTTAAGTTTCTTTTTTTTTTTCTTGCTATATCATTTTCTATTTTGTCATATAATGAATTACCTATAAGATCCATATTAATGATTAAACTGGTTAAACAATTTAGAAGGTTCGTCGTTGAGCTTAAAGATCAATGATCTTCAGATTCTAACTTACAGTTACCATTCGTGCTTGCAATGATAATATATAATACTCCATTCACTTATAATTATAAGATTTAATTGTTTTTTTTAGAATATTAAAAAAAATAATTACACTACTTTGAAACATTAAAATTTATCATTTTTCTTCCAAACTACTTTTTTTACTTATAAACGAATATATAATATAATAAAACACAACTATGATATGAATAAATAACTTATTTTGCTTCCTTAATTACTCATAAAAAAATTTACTGAGTTTTATAATTACAGCCATTTGCGGTATTTGTTTTTTGATTGCTCGACCAAAAAAAATTATATACTAGCCATATAAATAACCACCAATTACAAAATTATTTTAAAACTATAGGTTTTTTACTACTAAATATTTGTCTACATATGACAGTTGTTTTTGTTCATATGTGGCGGCTTTCAATCTTCGTATATTCTCTCGCCATATATATATTGTTGGAAAAGCCGCTAAAAAATAGAGAGAACTTGCACAAGATAATGAAAACATGGTCTGAGTCGTACTCAAGAACGCTGTTCTTAAGAGTTATTCCACCACACAGGGTTAAAATAAAAAGTGTCACTCCCAAGAATTAAATGAACCCTTCCTGATATAAGACAGGGAGACAGAACAACAAAAGTGAAATAGCAAACTCAACAGTGAATTGATAAGAGAATAGGGGAGGATAACTTGAAAGTTTAAGGCTTCTGTATGTCTCTAACTTCAATCTCAAAGCACCTATTTATAGGCCACAAATCACAAGTAGATAGTAATGTAATAAATATTGGATAGGGATGACGACTAATGCAGTTAAGGTTGCCAACCAACTAATGTGGATAAGCATGCCAAGTCATATGGATAAGAATGCCAACTCATGTGAATAATGTTCTTAAATGGATAATATTTACAACTCACAATGATAAAATCAAAGACTTAGGAATTAGGAATGTGTTGATGAGACTTTCCTTTAAATGGACAAGAAATTTTCTTGATATACATAATAATTACAACATATATATAGCGGTTAAACAATCGTCATGTATTTTTCACAACATATGGCGATTTTTTAGTAAGAAACTTCATAAACGAGTCATATATATCAGTACAGGCTTTCACCCGAGAGGAGGGTGAATTTGGTATAATATAAAAAATTTAAGAATCTTGAAAATCATTTCGCATTTTTATAAATAATAAGTAGAAAGATATTAAACCAATTAACCAAATCAAATATGCTGGATATAAATAAGATAAGGGAAGAAAGATTGCAAACAAAAATTATCCTGGTCCGGTCTTCCACTAACTTGCGTCCAGTCCTCAGGCTTCTCATAAGATTTTCAAAGCATTGTTTAATCCAGGCACAAGAAAAACCTCTACAATTCCACAAGTTTAACTAGGCACTTATGTAGCCTTCAACAATTATCTTCGTCAAGAGACTCCCCCTTACACACCGTAAGGAAATACACTTGATGATAAGAGATTACAATAAAACTTTTCTCTTATAAGTCAATGATGATCACTGAAGCACGGATATAGATTCTCTCTCAGGTATATTACATGATCATTAAGAAACAGAGAGATGGAGAAACAAAGTATATGAGTTGGTGATGAATTTAGATATTTGACGTTTTATCGATGATCATGTTCATGCTCTCTCTCCTTTAATTTTGCATGTTCTCATATATATATATTTGATGTAGCGTGAAGTCCTATCCGTTAAGATCTTTATCGTCCTGTTGCAAAATATGATCGTTGAAATATAGTCGTTGAAGTTCGCTTTTTGATCGTTGAGAATTCATCCATGTTTTAATCACCTTTAATCTTCATATAAACTTGATTAATAATGACTATGAATAAGTAGAAACAATATAATCAAGGTTTATGTGAATTTGGAGAAGAT